>CM060909.1:182666282-183268782 GCA_030737875.1 Allium sativum
ATGACTATCTGGTATTTTGAAATGTAATAAGTAATGTGATTTGACTTATTTATTTAATAAATGTTTTAAAGTTTCTATTGTATTTTATATTTCTATCTTGTGAATTTTAGTCTCTGTGTTGTTACTTTATACCTAAGCGCTTCATAAATCTAAACGCATCCTCATATGGGTGATGCTAAGTGGTGTGGAGTGTTTCATTTGGTATCTAAGCCTAAGGTTACAAGATCAAAGAAAAGTTTTTGAAAATGTGTTTTAAAAATTAAAGGATTTTCAAGTAAAACTTATTTTTGAAAAATATCCCCTCTAGTTAATTACAGTATTTTCTTGGTCCCTTTTTGAATCCTTTTTTCTTTTCAGCATGTTTGGGGCTCCCAATTTTTGAGAGTGTGTTTCCATTTTGGGTTCATTCCGTAGATATCTTGAAGCTACGACGCCTACCGAAGGGAAAGGAAATGACTCACCTCCAGCTGTAGCCGTGGCAGTACCACCAAATCTAGTGGTTAATAGTTTCACTAAGCTCTATAAGGATTTTTCTACTGTGGGCGACAAGCCATTTCTTGGATTGGAGAGTCTTGTTGATGCTCGTAAATGGATAAGAGATCGTGTGTTTGTATTATTAGAGATTGATGACAGGAGGAGGATTCAGTCAGCCGCTTGGCAACTAAATGGAGAGGCTTTGAGGATTGCGAGGGGACTAAACCAACCCCTCCAAGGACTAGCAATGACGCATATTTCGATGGGAGCTACGTTTGAGAGGCTTGTGGATATGGTTCTTATGCATGAGGATGGAAAGGAGAGTAAACAAGAGGATAAGACTGAAGTGGCCAAGACTAGTATTGGAAAGAAAAAGTGGTAGCCCAAGAAAGGTGCAATGAAGAAAGGAGAGAAGCCAAATAAAGAACAAATAAAGAAAGAAGTGAAGTGTCATGGGTGTGGTATGATGGGGCACTTCATCTAGGATTGCAAGAAGACAGATAAGAAGGGTGCTTGTATTCAGTGCAGACAGATGGGACATTATAGCAGGCAGTACACTTAGAAGCAGGTATAGAGGGAAGGTTTATCTAGAGCACAGGTTCATGCGCTTGAGGCGTCTTAGACTAGTGGTAGCAGCCAGGACAGAGGTAGGAAGGTTGCTGTAGAAGGTTTGATTTATCTTTTTGACTTTCCTATTAGGACCTTGTTTGATTCTGGTGCTTCTTATTCTTTCATATCCAGTTCTGTTGTTGATAGTCTGCACCTAGATACTTCTATAGTTTCTAATCTAGTAGTTGTCTCAAACCCCATAGGAGGTACGACTCACCTATCTATGATGTGTAGGTGTTTGAGGATTTCTATTCTTGGCGTTGAGTTTGAGTGTGACGCATATATAATGGGTTTTATGGGTTATGGGATTATTCTATGGATGGATTGGCTGGCCATGTATGGAGCCGTCCTTGACTATGAGAGGTGAGTTGTTAGGCTTTTGACATGTCATGGTAGGACTCTCAAGATTTCTTGCGACACGCGAGGTTCAGTCATGCTCAGTTTCTTGGAATACCTAGATACTTCTATATACGATCTCAGTTTGGTGCCCATAGTTAGAGACTTTCCGGACGTATTCGAGGAGGTGAGAGGGATACCTCCCAGGCGTGATATATATTTTTAGATATACTTGGTGGAGAATGCTAAGTTTGTCACCTTGTCATTGCTCCATATGGCTCCAAAAGAAAGGAAAGAATAAAGTAAGCGGTGGGTAAGCTATTGAAGAAAGGCTTTATTAGGCGGAGTATATCTAAGTAGGGAGCACTAGTATTTGCTACTAAGACAGATGGATCCCTCCGTCTATGTATAGATTAGAAAGAATTGAACAAGCTAACGAAGAAGAATAGACAACCCCACTCCCAAGGATAGATGACTTGTTTGATCAGTTAGTGGGCGCTTCAGTTTTCTTGCAATTGGATTTAGCTATATGCTTTCATCAGCTTAGGATGGCAGATGATAGCATATACAAGACTGTTCTTAGGACTTCTGACGGATTCTTCGAGTGGTTGGTTATGCCTTTTGGGCTATCCAATGCACCTGCATTTTTTGTAGATTATATGAGTTGGGTATTTAGGGAGTACCTGAATAAGTTCATGGTGGTATTCATTGATGATATCTTGGTATTCTCGAGAAATGAGGAGGAACACGCCTTATACTTAGGAGAGGTCCTCCGTACACTTTGTGCACATCAGTTGAAGGCGAAGTTTTCTAAGTGCCACTTTTAGCGGAAGGATGTATGGTTCTTGGGGTATGTTGTCTCTAGTGATGGTATGCAGGTGGATCCCGCTAAGGTTGTCAAAGTACAGGATTGGAAAGCCCCCAAGAGTGCGACAGAGGTGAGAAGCTTTTTGGGTTTGGCAGGATATTATGGGAAGTTCATCAAGGATTTGCTCGGATCTTAGTTTCATTTAACCGCTTAATAAAGCAGAACTTAGTTTTTGCTTGGGATGTGGACTGCGAGGATGCATTCTTGAGATTGAAGAAGGCTCTCACATCGACTCCAGTATTTACTCTTCCTGATGGTACAGAGATGTTCACCATATATACAGATGCTTGCGGCATGGGTTTAGGTGTAGTGATTTTTCTGGAGGGTAGGGTTGTCTGCTACGGGAGTAGGCAGTTGAGGGTACATGAGAAGAACTACCCTACTCACGATTTGGAGTTAGCAGCGATAGTGTTTGCGCTTAAGCCTTGGAGACATTATTTATTAAGAGATAGGTTCGAGCTTTATATAGATCATAAGTCTATCAAGTACTTGTTCTCGCAAAAAGATTTTAGTTTGCGATAGCATCGCTAGATGGAGTTCCTGCATCTTATGACTTCGAGAAAGCATGTACCTCAGGGAAGAGGAATGTGAGTAGCAGATGCATTGAGCAGGCAAAGAATGACTTTGAGTCTATTATTCGTAGAGTGGAAGAGATTGGAGTTTATCTCATCTTTCGATTTTAGACCATATATAGATTTTGTACTAGGATTATTGGCATCGTCGGAGGTGTGACCTAATCTCTTAGATTGCATTAAATCCAGTCAGCGCGAGGATCAGTAATTAGTGGATATCATAGACTGACTCAGTAGAGGAGAGACCTCTAGTTACCTTGCTAGGTATTATATGGATGAGAAAGGGTAGCTACATCATGATGGGAGATTGTTTGTTCCTCGAGTTGATGATTTGTCGAGATCGGTTTTAGAGGAAACTCATCACTCCTGGATGACAATCCATCCTAGCGATGATAAGATGTACAGAGATATGAGGAGGATTTTTCATTAGATAGGGATGAAGGACGTGGCAGATCATGCAGCTCGATGTATGATTTGTCAGCGAGTGAAGGCAGAGAAGAGGGAGCCTGGTTGATTGTTACAGCCTCTGGATGTGCCACATTGGAAGTGGGAGAGCGTATCGATGAACTTCATAATAGTTTGCCCAAATCAAGGAAGGGCAACACCAGTATTTGGATTATAGTCGATAGGTTGACTAAGAGCAGTCACTTTAACCCGGTTAAGAGTAATCAGACGACAGCTTGGTTGGCATCAATGAATCTTAGAGAAATCTTACGACTTCATGCAGTTCCCTCTAGTATCGTTAGTAATTAAGGCCCCATCTTTACGAGCAAGTTTTGGAGGAGCATGCAGGAGGCATTGGGGACACAGCTATGACTTAGCACTGCCTATCACCCTTAGATAGATGGATAGACGGAGAGGGTTAACAGGATTCGTTAGGATTAATTGCAGATGTGTATCCTAGACTTTGGAGGGACTTGGGAGGAGCATCTTCCTTTGGTAGAGTTCGTATATAATAATAGCTATCAAACGAGTATTGGTATGGCTCCCTTCGAGGCATTATATGGACGACCCTGCAAATCACCTACATGCTGGTGTATATCCATGGACAGACTTCTACTTGGAACTGAGACGGTTAAGGAGACCTCAGAGAAGATAGATTTGATTCGAAGGCCGATGAAGGCAGCTCAGGACAGATAGATGTTGTATGCAGATCAACGAAGGGCAGATCTAGAGTTCAAGGTAGGAGACATGGTTTTTGTTCAGGTGTCCCCTTTGAGGAGCGTTGTTCGATTCGGCTTAGTAGGGAAGTTGGCACCGAGGTTCGTAGGACTATTCCTTATAGTAGGGGGTAGGTCAGATGTCGTACAGAGTTAGACTATCGGAGAGACTAGCAGAAGTCCAAGATGTATTCCATGTTTCGCACTTGCTGAAGTGTTTACATGATTATGTGGTAATAGTAGAGCCGATGCTCTAGAGGATATCGATGTAGAGAGGGAGGCATCTGTCAGGAAAGTTCCTACTAGTATACTAGGATCTAAGTGAAGAAATTGTGAAATAAAGAGATCAAGCTTGATAAGATTCGGTGGGAAGAAAACAGTGACGACACGACTTGGGAACCAGATGATAGGATTAGCACTTGTTTTCTGTTTACCTTTGAGAGTACGCTCTTAATTATTTTATAAGCTTTGAATTTGAATCTGTTTTTATCCTATTATTTGAATCATAAGTCTTAGGTAGAAGCCTATGGATGGTAGGAAATGGTTTAAAACATGTTAATAGAACATGTTATGGCTGAATGGATTCACGTGGATGCAAGTGTTTGCCAGTGGATGTATGTACAAACACTAAGCACTAATTAGAGATCGGAAAAACTAGGACACTTACATACTTGCATATGGATGCATGTGCATTTTAATTTATTTTAAATATGGATGAAAAATGGTGGGATCACCACTAGGATACTGCATTTTGATGAATGATTGTCGCATACATATTGGATGCATAGCACAGACATTAATTGCATTAAGGAGGTCAACTGAATCAGTGGACCATCTGAATTTTGCATTAGCTTAGAAACAAATACATGACACCTTTGCATATGTTCATGAAAAATCAATCAAAAATCTAAGGATAATGGATGTCAGTGGTTGATGGCTTAGTAGATAGGTGTAGATAGTGGTTGATAACATTTATGATTGTCTTCTAGCCTTGGAGATTTCGGGGACAAAACCGTTTAAGGAGGGGAGAATTAACACCCCGAATTTTAATAAAAAAATATAAAAGATTCAATAAACTAAAAATTAATCATAATAATATTCATAATTATATAACAAAATTAGCCCAATTGGGTCCATTTAATTTTCTCATTAAAATGGACAATTGGTTTTCTAAAATCGAAGTTATAATGAATTAGTTATGATTTAAAGAAGAATTCAGAAAAATTAAAATAAATAAAAATATGGAACGAATAGTCAATGGGCGACCCAACCCACTTGGGTCGATACCTGTGTCAACCCAGACCAAGGTGGGTCGACCCTTGTGTCGACCCAAGTAGGCGGGTAGGTCGATCCAGGTCGAGAAAATTGCATGCCCTGGGTTGCACATAAGGCAGCGAATGATTATTTTTTTTCTGACGTTACTTTGTTGAGTTGGCTGAGTTTTATTGGCCTATTTTAAAATAAAGGCTCAAATGTAAAGACCTACCCTTCTCGACCGCTTCGAGTGATAATCAAATCAACTCAAACCGTTTGGAACGACAGATTGTTAATTACTATGGAATTAAAAATAAATCATCATAGAATCACAGACACAAAAATACAAAATATCTCGTAGAGGAAGTAAAATTTTATACAATAATACAAAATTTTATTTATACATATCAGAGTACAGAAATAATACATATATAACGGAAGACTGGATAAAGGCACTTACTACATGAAGTAATAAAATGATTTGAGCACACAAGGATAAATGACTAGACTTCAAAAATACTCGGGATCCAATAAGCAAATCTCCAAAGCTGAAATACTTGGTATGACCATGGCGCTTTCTTATTTGTCTGATGACATGGATGGATCAGATCTAATCTTAGATTTGAACGACTGAGGACATCCAGTAACCCTATAAATAGAATAGTAGAGTCTCTCTCATTTCTTCACATCCGTTCTCTCTTCTTCTTCTTCCTCAGGCATATCCACAAAATTAGGAAAGGCTAAATAATTAATTTTTACGAGGAAAGAAGTTCTTAAGTTTTAAATATTTATTTTTATAAACACTTCTGGAGGCGGAGGTTCTGCTAGGTTTAAAAAGAAGGCCACAGGGGAAGCTTTAATCATTAAATCTGTGAGTTTTTATGTAGTTTTTAGATTAGTTATTTACGTAGGAAAGTTTAAATAGTTAAATAGTTTTTAATTTGCAAGTTTTATGTTTACGGTATTTATATGTTTAGTTTTTCTGTAAGTTACTGTAGTACTGTTTATGCCCATTTCTTTCCAGATGTTTATTGTAAATAAGTAATTCTCCATCTTCTATCCCGTTCTTTGTTATAGTTTATTTACAGTTATGTTTATACCAATTTTATTTGCTTTTGTTTATTTTGAGTCTAGGCCTTGCGAGTAGCCTAAACCATTTCCCTTTTTTCTTTCAGCACCGAGTCTGGGCCTGAAAAGTACGTAGGCCTTTACCGTTATTTTGCGTTAAATTAGAATAATGTTGGAATCAAATAAAAAGGGATTTTTGGGCATATTGAAACTGATTAGGTATTGTAATCAGATTGGACTGTAAATCGGGGATAAACCTTAATATGTAATTGGAGAACAAGTAAACTGGAATAGATTAAACTTAACGGAATTTTAAGTAACGGGGGCATGGGTTGTACAAAAGATAACATTAATTAGAAATGTTAATACAACCTAGGGATATATCATGAGGTTATATTGGGCTTGTTAATAAACTTATATTGTAACACCCCACGTCCGCTAAGGTCACTCATACCAGGGGAATGCCTTAGTTTTGGTGAAGTATTTTGAGTGAATATAGAACAGTAAAATTACAGCAAGACAGATATAAGTAATACTTGAAAATTTAAATCATCATTTCATTGCAACGGAAAGTAATACATGTTTGGTTACATCACAAAACCATAAACCAGAGTCAAGTACATAATATCCATCTTGATAAAATAGAAGTACATAATCCCACTACATAACTAATAGCCATAAAAGGAAAGATAAGCTCGGCTTCACTTCAGAGGTCCAAGCTCCATAGGATAGATACAGCAATCAGATCAAAGCCCACTAGCACCAGGCCCACTCTAATAACCTGGGGTTGGGGGAAAAAGATAAAAACAACGGGGTCAGACATAAGTCTGAGTGAGTCCTATAACCCTAACAATACAATCATTAAAATAACCAGAGAAGACATAAGTTGATATACGGTAACGACTGGGGATGAATGGCTACACTAAGCAGCTTGGTAAACTTAGGATAAACTAAGATCACCGTAAAGACGCATTTACCCACCCAAGGATAATTACTAAATTACACCGCCCCAGACCTACTCAAAGATAATTCCTACACTGCACCACACCAGTTTTACCTACCTAAGATTAATTTCTACTTAAAGGTTGATCCCACTAAATGTACTTAGTAATTTTTACCCAGTAGTTTCTAGTACCCCTACATAGGTGCCGTCTGCCCCTATCATTACTAGGTGTACCCACTACTCCCAAGCGATCGGCTCCCTAACGTAGATACCCGTGCCGGTCCCACAATGGGGTGTATCATTTCCCCAAAATGGCAACCTGATAATATCAACGGTGCACGGCTTTATATCTACACGATGTAACAACGATTTACTAACCAGCCCGGGTCCACACACGCATATGAAACCCGTTGGTCCTACGTTGCCACCGCTAACCCGTTTTTGGCCTCTTATAGTCAAGCCCAATATGCGTGTCCCGTCACTCGACTTGGGTCGAGCCCACAAAGATACGTTTGGGATATTGGTTGAGATGGGCCCCCACAAGCTACCACTTAAGCTTGTTAATTTATCTAGTGTATCCCACTTAACCCCTTTAACCATGTCCACTTACATGTTATAAATACTTTGGTTAAGTCATTAATCATATTTTAATTACCTTTCAAGGCACCCACTAGATTTCCACATGACACCCAAGTCCTTTACTTAATTCCCACATGCCACCCGAGGCACTTACTTAACCCCTTAATCATGTTTAATTACATGTTCCACTTTGGTTAAGTATTCTAATCGTGTTTTCTATTGCCACCCAAGGCAACCCACTAGTTTTCTCATGCCACCCAAGGCACCCACTTAACCCTCATGCCCCACTACATGCTTATATGGTTAAGTGTTTCTTAATTAATTAAGACCGTGATCCTCATAAAGACCTCTCACATTAGACTATCTTTTATGACCGCTGGTTAAGCCGGTTGGGTCCGGGCAGCCTTATGTCATAACCGAGTCTAACCTCGTGTCTTTACATTAATCACGTATTTAGTTTGTGCCTAAGACCTCTCACATTGGGCTAACATTTGTAGCAACTGGTTAAGCCGGTTGGGTCCGGGCAGTTTTACGCTACAACTGAGTCCAACCTCGTGTCTTAGTCGATTAATTACACCTAATTAATCACCCCCATAATTTATATTAATTATCCCTAATTAATATTAAGTTTTTCATAACATGGGTAGACCTAACTCAATAGGTAAATTCCCATGGGGTAGACCTAACTCAATAGGTAAATTCCCTCTTATGTTAATTTGTTTTTATGGTATGCTTAATCATACCCAATCATATTTTTAATTAACATATTTATTAACCCCATCGTTCCCCACGCAAATCGTTCTCATTTCACGACATAATAAAAGGGAAGATCCATCACGAATATCATGGGTTTAACCAAATCTTAGCATATAACTTTATCATGGATTAAGAGAATGTCAACTTGCATATATGAGCATATATTAACCCAACTATATTTAACCCAAACTTGCATATTATCACACATGACTTGCATAACATATTGCATATGAACTTACATATTATCATACACATATCTTGCATAACATGTTGAACTTGCTTATAAGTATCCACATAACTTGCATAAGCATACATAACTTGCATAACATATCTTGCATATTATTATACATGTAACTTGCATATTAACAACATGTAACTTGCATAGCACATCTTGCATATTATCATACATGTAACTTGCATAGCACATCTTGCATATTATCATACATGTAACTTGCATAGCACATCTTGCATATTATCATACATGTAACTTGCATATTAACAAACATGTAACTTGCATAGCACATCTTGCATATTATCATACATGTAACTTGCATATTAACAAACATGTAACTTGCATAGCACCTCTTGCATATTATCATACATGTAACTTGCATATTAACAAACATGTAACTTGCATAGCACATCTTGCATATTATCATACATGTAACTTGCATATTAACAAACATGTAACTTGCATATTAACAAACATGTAACTTGCATATTAACAAACATGTAACTTGCATAGCACATCTTGCATATTATCATACATGTAACTTGCATATTAACAAACATGTAACTTGCATAGCACATCTTGCATATTATCATACATGTAACTTGCATATTAACAAACATGTAGCTTGCATATTAACAAACATGTAACTTGCATATTAACAAACATGTAACTTGCATAGCACATCTTGCATATTATCATACATGTAACTTGCATATTAACAAACATGTAACTTGCATAAAATCACATATTCAACTTACATAAACTTACATATACAACATGCACAAACTTACATATACAACATGCATATCATTACAAATGATTCAAACTCATTAACCCGCATTCAAGACCATAAGTCTCATTACACCTAATCTACTTATCTTAACAATTGATCATCAAAGTGATAGAAACTCACCAAACCCAAAGATTAGCAACCTTAGTTGCTAAATATGAAGAAGAAGATGATTAGAGGTTGATTAGCTTGCAACTCTCTTCATTGATTTGTGGAGGCCATGATCAAGTTTCATTTTGCCATAGTTTAGTTACAAGATCTAATTATGAATGAATTAGGGTAGGGTTAGGGTCTTATTTATAGGATTAGGGAGTGTTTTAGGCCCTTAGATTAACCCTAGATTAGATCCCAGCCCTCAAAAATCGTCACAAGCCTCCAAAACAAGACCAAGGGCCAAAACAGGTGCACCAGGCCAGCCAGGGTCAAGCCAGAAGGCTGTGCAGGTTTCTGGCTCGACACGGGCGCACTTCCCAAGTGCGCCAGTGTATTTTTGTGCTGGCGCACTTCACAGGTGCGCCAGTGCATTTCTGGCCTGTTTCCGGTTTTTCTGCCTAACTTCGTTCGTCCATATCTCCTTCATACGGACTCCGATTTTCGAAAACTCGGACTCTATTTCGCGTATTTTTCCGAGACGAACGCAATGGCGCAACCCGTTTCCCATAATTCAGATTTTAAAATTTAATTCTGCCTTGATTTATGTTATAACAAGTTATTCAAAATACGGGTTGTTACATTCTCCCCTCCTTAAAGGATTTCGTCCCCGAAATCTCTAAGTCAAGAAGAACGTATCCTACCAACCAAACAACCATCTACTCAATCCATCAAACACGGGCATCCATTGTCCTTAAAACAATTTCTAATGATGTATGAGCATATGCAAAGAGTGTGTGTATATGTTCCCTATCTAATGTATGAACATATGCAAACCATGATAGTGCCATGCATCCAATATGTATGCGAGATAACCCTATCGACACATACAGTATCTATATGAGTGCACAATCATTCACCAAAATGCATCATCCATATGATAACACAATCATTATACATCCATAAATATAGCTAACTACACACAATTTTATGCAATATGCAATATGAAGTGATTGAGCCGATCTAGTGCCTAGAGTGTGTATATATGCATCCACGAGCAACCACTAGCAAACACTTGCATCCACTTGCATCCATCAACCATAACATGTCTCAAACACATGTTTCAACCATAGGTTTTCCCTATCTAAAGGTCAAACAGGACTAACGAGAGGACCTACTAAAGATAAGATAAGTACTAGGCAAGCGATAAAGGAGAAGTTAAAAGACATACTCTCCAAAAGAAATGGATACAAAGAACGCATCTTCGCTTCCGTCTCCCAAGTAGCGTCACTCTCTTCATCTCCCCTTTGTACTTTGACTAGTTGAACCTCTCTGTTTCTCAACTTCCAAATCTCTGACCCAATGATGCGAGTAGGAGCTCGTCGAATCGTCTCATCGTGCTCTAACTCTACTTCTTTAAGCAAATTCGGCTCTACCACCTCAGCGGTCTCATGTAAGCACTTCCTCAAATGGGACGCATGAAATACATCCGGTACACCACTAAGTCTGTCAGGCAACTCCACTCTATATGCCATCCGTCCAATTCTTTCCTTAATGGGAAATGGCCCTACAAACCTTGGTACTCACTTCCTAACAGATCCAAAGTGAACCACATTCCGTAACGGAGACACCTTGATAAAAAGCATGTCCTAATATCAAACTCAAGCTCTGTTCTCCTCTTGTCCGCATAAGATTCCGCCGCTTTCATCCTTCTTCGAATCCAACCCATCTTCTCTGAAGTCTCTCTAACCATATCTGGCCCAAGCAAGATCTTATCCGTAGATTCCCACCAACATGTAGGAGATCGACAAGGCCTTCCATAAAGAGCTTTGAAAGGAGCCATACCAATACTGGACTGAAAGCTGCTATTATATGCGAACTCCACCAACGGAAGATGCTCTTCCCATGTACCTCCAAAATCCAAAATACATAACCTCAAAAGATGTTCTAGATACGGTTCACCCTCTTGGTCTGACCGTCCGTCTGAGGATGAGATGCGGTGCTCAAACACAACTGAGTCCCTACCGCCCTCTTGCAAAATCTTCCAAAACTCACTAGTGAAGATAGGATCTTGATCACTCACAATGCTGAAAGGTACACCATGCAATCTAATAATCTTTCGAAGGTAAACTGAAGCTAGACATGGAATAGTCCTCTTGCTCTTCACGGGTATGAAATGGGCACACTTAGTAAGTCTATCTACCATAAGCCCAATCCCCGTATTACCCTTCCTTGATTTCGGTTATCCAACGAGGCACTATCCTACTTCCTATTTCGGAACTTCCAACGGGTGAAGCAACCCTCCGGGTTTCCTCTGTTCCACTTTCACTTGTTAGCATACCAAGCATCTAGCGACATACTTGGCCGCATCTTTCTTCAGATTGGCAAAAAGGAAAACTCGCTTTATGTCTTGGTACATCTTGTCCCTACCGGGATGAATGGTCATCTTCGACCGATGTGTATCATCAAGTATAGCCTTCCTCAAACCCTCGTCTTGCGGTACACAAAGTCTACCGTCTCTACGCAACCACCCCTTACTATCTAGGGTGTACCTACTCAAATGGCTGGACGACTCCTCCCCCTTATGAGCTTCTCTCATAGCTCAACCAACTGTGGGTCGTCTTGCTGTGCCTCGCCACCCCGTCCCAAAAGAGTAGGCCTAACCTCCAAGGAGGCTAGCAAACCGGGTACAAAGTCAACGGAAGGTCTAAAGTCAAACATAGAAATAAACCCTAAGCTCCGTCGTTTAATCGATCAATGAACTCAAGGACAACCTTTTTCTTCTTAAGGCGTCTGCTACCATGCTTCCCTTGTTAGGGGTATACGCTATCTCAACTCATAAGATGCTAAGAATCCTATCCAAAATCGTCACAACAGTCCATCTCTCACGCAGACCACCCTAGTCGAATTCGACATCCCCCAAATGCAAGCCCCAAAGGCCGAAACCAATATCAGACAAACACCCAAGGGACATCTCCTTCGAGTTCAGGCAACCTACGTGAGATGATACTAAAAATAATAATAATAATGGCTAAACAATTAAGCCTTTGACCAACTTTGGATGTCCTCGCCAGTCTCGCTCCAAAACCACCGTTTTATCCCATAACTGGCTTTGCTCAACCTATTGAGCACATATGAAAACTTATTTCGCTCCTAGAAAAGACCAAGATGTCATCCACAAAGACCATCACAAACTTATTTAGGTACTCTCTGAACACCCTTCTCTTCCAATCAACAAAGTATGCGGGGGCGTTCGTCAAACCAAATAGCATCACCAGCCACTCATAAAACCATCCGGAGTCCTAAAGGCAATCTTCTCTATACTATCGTCAGCCACTCTCAACTGACGAAACCATGTGGCTTAGTCCAACTGCGAAAATACTGAGGCGCCAACCAACTGATCAAAGAGATCATCAATCTTTGGCAATGGGTGTCTATTCTTCTTTGTGAGTTTATTTAGTTCTCTTTGGCCTACACAAAGTCTGAGGAACCCATCCGCCTTCATGGCAAAAACTACTGGAGCGCCCCACTCCGATATACTTCTTCTTATGAACCCCTTCTCAAGCAATCGCCTACTTACTTATGGAGTTCCCTCCTCTCACGAGGAGCCTTGTGGCACACTGGCCAAGTCACTGGTTTGGCATTGTTTACCAGATATATTCGGAAGTCAATCTCCCGCTCCGGAGGTAAGCCCTTCACCTTCTCAAACACATCCGAGTATTCCCGGACCACTTCTAACAGATCGCAAACTCTCGACCGACGTGTCCAGCGATTCTAGATAACTTAGCATAACAGTCTCTATGGGATTACAAGAGATCTCGAGAGTGTTACCCAAACGGGTCAAAAGCCTAACAACTCTCCCTTCAAAATCAAGAACGGCACCCCTACTGGATAACCATTCCATGCCCAAAACTAACCCATAGCCCGTGAAGCCCAAAAAGCATCACATCTAAACTCGGCGCTAAGTATAGAAACTTTCAAACCCAAACACATCATGGAGCCCCAATTGGGTTTGAAACAACTAAGGGATCATCTACTAAACTGGTGTCTAAGTGCAGTGACTCAACTAACAACGATGAGATAAACGAACTCGATATATCAGAATCAAATAAAGTTTGAATCGGATAATAAAGAAATCCAAATTCCAACCTAGACGGTCATATCCCCATCTGGTACCCTAGTCGTGAGGGAATACAACTACCCTCCAGAAGATTCCATACCTTGCCTTTGCTTCTTTGGACAATCCTAATAACGTGTCCTATTCCTCCCAAAAGGATAACTACCAGCCTTCTTCTTCCCTATTCTCCACTCATAACCTCCCACCAATGAGGTTTCATCTTTCATTAACCAAACAACTATTTGAGCCTTCCTCTCATCGTCTATCCTATAGGTACCTACCAGTCCTCCTCCTTCTTGAACCAACTTCTGGTCCGACTAATGTCCAAGTTCCCTGAAGTGGTTTTCCATCCTTATCTATCTTAGAAAGATCATCTATACGCGGAGGGGAAACTCAAAATGAGAGAGAGGAAGAGATTCAAAATGGAGAATTCGAAAGATATAGATATGGCTATTGGGGATTATGCTTTTCTTTCAAAAACTTTTCTCTTAAAAGACATGTTTTTGAAAATACTCCTTTCAAAAATATTCTTAGAAAATAGTTTTTCTAAAAAAATTTATCTGTTCGGTAACCTTAAGCTCTGATACCACGTGTAACACCCCACGTCCGCTAAGGTCACTCATACCAGGGGAATGCCTTAGTTTTGGTGAAGTATTTTGAGTGAATATAGAACAGTAAAATTACAGCAAGACAGATATAAGTAATACTTGAAAATTTAAATCATCATTTCATTGCAACGGAAAGTAATACATGTTTGGTTACATCACAAAACCATAAACCAGAGTCAAGTACATAATATCCATCTTGATAAAATAGAAGTACATAATCCCACTACATAACTAATAGCCATAAAAGGAAAGATAAGCTCGGCTTCACTTCAGAGGTCCAAGCTCCATAGGATAGATACAGCAATCAGATCAAAGCCCACTAGCACCAGGCCCACTCTAATAACCTGGGGTTGGGGGAAAAAGATAAAAACAACGGGGTCAGACATAAGTCTGAGTGAGTCCTATAACCCTAACAATACAATCATTAAAATAACCAGAGAAGACATAAGTTGATATACGGTAACGACTGGGGATGAATGGCTACACTAAGCAGCTTGGTAAACTTAGGATAAACTAAGATCACCGTAAAGACGCATTTACCCACCCAAGGATAATTACTAAATTACACCGCCCCAGACCTACTCAAAGATAATTCCTACACTGCACCACACCAGTTTTACCTACCTAAGATTAATTTCTACTTAAAGGTTGATCCCACTAAATGTACTTAGTAATTTTTACCCAGTAGTTTCTAGTACCCCTACATAGGTGCCGTCTGCCCCTATCATTACTAGGTGTACCCACTACTCCCAAGCGATCGGCTCCCTAACGTAGATACCCGTGCCGGTCCCACAATGGGGTGTATCATTTCCCCAAAATGGCAACCTGATAATATCAACGGTGCACGGCTTTATATCTACACGATGTAACAACGATTTACTAACCAGCCCGGGTCCACACACGCATATGAAACCCGTTGGTCCTACGTTGCCACCGCTAACCCGTTTTTGGCCTCTTATAGTCAAGCCCAATATGCGTGTCCCGTCACTCGACTTGGGTCGAGCCCACAAAGATACGTTTGGGATATTGGTTGAGATGGGCCCCCACAAGCTACCACTTAAGCTTGTTAATTTATCTAGTGTATCCCACTTAACCCCTTTAACCATGTCCACTTACATGTTATAAATACTTTGGTTAAGTCATTAATCATATTTTAATTACCTTTCAAGGCACCCACTAGATTTCCACATGACACCCAAGTCCTTTACTTAATTCCCACATGCCACCCGAGGCACTTACTTAACCCCTTAATCATGTTTAATTACATGTTCCACTTTGGTTAAGTATTCTAATCGTGTTTTCTATTGCCACCCAAGGCAACCCACTAGTTTTCTCATGCCACCCAAGGCACCCACTTAACCCTCATGCCCCACTACATGCTTATATGGTTAAGTGTTTCTTAATTAATTAAGACCGTGATCCTCATAAAGACCTCTCACATTAGACTATCTTTTATGACCGCTGGTTAAGCCGGTTGGGTCCGGGCAGCCTTATGTCATAACCGAGTCTAACCTCGTGTCTTTACATTAATCACGTATTTAGTTTGTGCCTAAGACCTCTCACATTGGGCTAACATTTGTAGCAACTGGTTAAGCCGGTTGGGTCCGGGCAGTTTTACGCTACAACTGAGTCCAACCTCGTGTCTTAGTCGATTAATTACACCTAATTAATCACCCCCATAATTTATATTAATTATCCCTAATTAATATTAAGTTTTTCATAACATGGGTAGACCTAACTCAATAGGTAAATTCCCATGGGGTAGACCTAACTCAATAGGTAAATTCCCTCTTATGTTAATTTGTTTTTATGGTATGCTTAATCATACCCAATCATATTTTTAATTAACATATTTATTAACCCCATCGTTCCCCACGCAAATCGTTCTCATTTCACGACATAATAAAAGGGAAGATCCATCACGAATATCATGGGTTTAACCAAATCTTAGCATATAACTTTATCATGGATTAAGAGAATGTCAACTTGCATATATGAGCATATATTAACCCAACTATATTTAACCCAAACTTGCATATTATCACACATGACTTGCATAACATATTGCATATGAACTTACATATTATCATACACATATCTTGCATAACATGTTGAACTTGCTTATAAGTATCCACATAACTTGCATAAGCATACATAACTTGCATAACATATCTTGCATATTATTATACATGTAACTTGCATATTAACAACATGTAACTTGCATAGCACATCTTGCATATTATCATACATGTAACTTGCATAGCACATCTTGCATATTATCATACATGTAACTTGCATAGCACATCTTGCATATTATCATACATGTAACTTGCATATTAACAAACATGTAACTTGCATAGCACATCTTGCATATTATCATACATGTAACTTGCATATTAACAAACATGTAACTTGCATAGCACCTCTTGCATATTATCATACATGTAACTTGCATATTAACAAACATGTAACTTGCATAGCACATCTTGCATATTATCATACATGTAACTTGCATATTAACAAACATGTAACTTGCATATTAATAACTTGCATATTAACAAACATGTAACTTGCATAGCACATCTTGCATATTATCATACATGTAACTTGCATATTAACAAACATGTAACTTGCATAGCACATCTTGCATATTATCATACATGTAACTTGCATATTAACAAACATGTAGCTTGCATATTAACAAACATGTAACTTGCATATTAACAAACATGTAACTTGCATAGCACATCTTGCATATTATCATACATGTAACTTGCATATTAACAAACATGTAACTTGCATAAAATCACATATTCAACTTACATAAACTTACATATACAACATGCACAAACTTACATATACAACATGCATATCATTACAAATGATTCAAACTCATTAACCCGCATTCAAGACCATAAGTCTCATTACACCTAATCTACTTATCTTAACAATTGATCATCAAAGTGATAGAAACTCACCAAACCCAAAGATTAGCAACCTTAGTTGCTAAATATGAAGAAGAAGATGATTAGAGGTTGATTAGCTTGCAACTCTCTTCATTGATTTGTGGAGGCCATGATCAAGTTTCATTTTGCCATAGTTTAGTTACAAGATCTAATTATGAATGAATTAGGGTAGGGTTAGGGTCTTATTTATAGGATTAGGGAGTGTTTTAGGCCCTTAGATTAACCCTAGATTAGATCCCAGCCCTCAAAAATCGTCACAAGCCTCCAAAACAAGACCAAGGGCCAAAACAGGTGCACCAGGCCAGCCAGGGTCAAGCCAGAAGGCTGTGCAGGTTTCTGGCTCGACACGGGCGCACTTCCCAAGTGCGCCAGTGTATTTTTGTGCTGGCGCACTTCACAGGTGCGCCAGTGCATTTCTGGCCTGTTTCCGGTTTTTCTGCCTAACTTCGTTCGTCCATATCTCCTTCATACGGACTCCGATTTTCGAAAACTCGGACTCTATTTCGCGTATTTTTCCGAGACGAACGCAATGGCGCAACCCGTTTCCCATAATTCAGATTTTAAAATTTAATTCTGCCTTGATTTATGTTATAACAAGTTATTCAAAATACGGGTTGTTACATATATTGTGTTAAATTAAAATTTATGAAGTTAATAAGCTAAGATAGAGGGAGTACGTTTTGGCAACGTGGGGCTGATTAGGGAAGATAAGTGGCTTGTAGATTAAGTCCGTTCTGGCAGCGTGGGGCTGGTTGGGAAAGATAAAAGGCCTAATAACATAATGAAATCCTAGTTTAGGTCCATTTTGCCAGTGTGGGACTGATTAAGGAAGATAAGAGGCCTAATAAAATAATGAATGGGGACTAAGTCTAGGGCTGACTTATGTCAATTGCATTTTTGGTTAGGAACCCATATCAATTAGTATCCCTTTTTATCACGGAGGTCTCACACTAGGTTGAGGGTAGGGGACGCTTTACTGAACTGGATAGCAAGAGGTTCAAACGAGGTGGGTATGGGTGTGTATGGCGGGACGATGAGCGTGCATCGTGCCGACTGGGGAAGATAAGTCGCTGTAATGCATGTGATTAACGACTATGTCCTTTTAGTTTATGGGTTCGGGATTGATAACCCCAAATTCCATAGTTGCCATAGGTTATCATATTATGAGTATAGGAGCCGATCGATAGGTAGAAATTAGGTAAAGCCTAATTGTTGTATCTTGGTAGTTGGTGTAGCAATTTCGGATATGAGTGAGAAGCCTATCTTTATTCGTGTTTATCTTTCATGCTGTTTCGTTTATGCTTTTATGTCAATTGCTTTTAGAATAATTCATCTGTCTAAATACTTCCTTAATTTATGCTCATGCTAGAAATTTATAGAACTCACCGGACGTATGTCTAACCTAGTTTTTTCTCTCCTTCTCTCTCCCTTCCCTTCCCCTCTCCCCCCCCGGTTCGCGGGGTGGAGAGTCTCAGTTGTGATTCTTGATTATTTGATCAAGATTGGATTCAGACTCATGTATTGATTCACTTCTTATTTTCTAATCATTGTAATGACATATGAGAGCGATAGATTTATGGTTTACTTACGTATTCTGATATTTTCCACGAGACAGTATATTTGGTTTATGATGATGACTATTTGGTATTTTGAAATGTAATAAGTACTGTGATTTGACTTGCTTATTCAATAAATGTTTTAAAGTTTTCATTGTGTTTTATATTTCTGTCTTATGAATTTTAGTCTCTTTGTTGTTACTTTATACCTAAGTGCTACATAAACCTTAACACATCCTCGTATGGGTGACGTTAAGGGGTGTGGGGTGTTTCAAGTGTCGTGATGTCGCTCATTGAGTGTAGGGCGGTTTCCCCAATAGAGCCTGGGTCGGTATCGGCTGCTGGACGAGCTGGAAGTTGCACTAACCCGGGTTGTGGCTGATCCAGAGCTGCTACCTCCATCCTTGCAGCATTGGTCCTGCCAGATCCCGCTAATGAGCTTTGATCTCCTGGTCGTTGAGATTCACGGAATTGTGCAAAGAAGGAATTCATCATTTCTTCTTGTTTGGGAGAAGATTATCTTGGTTCTCCATCTATATCCTCAATTCTGTGTGCACATTGTCCATCTCTTCCCTAGTTAGACAGACGTAGCGATCTCCATAAAAGGAAGCCTCCTAGTTTGCCCCGTTGCCTATAGTGCCAGTATCCTGAGTGTAGGAAGGTACTCTGTCCTTCTTTCGCTTTACTATCCTTGTCCAAAGATGAGCTAACCAAATCTTTTCTAGCTAGAAGTTGATGTAGCTTGACCCCCTTACTAGCGCGCCAAAGTATTGATGTCAAAAAATGCTACTCCTGATAAACAACCCCTAAAGTGCATAATCCACACACAAATCATAGATAATTCTCACAGGCACAACCATAGAATGCAAGAATAAAGTAAAATAACAGAGAATTCGTAGGATTTTTTATAGTGCTTCGGCTTTATCCAAGCCTACATCCACTTTATAATCTTTTTTTATACTTTAGGTTATAGATTACAGTTATTTGTTTGAATGAAAGTAGAGAAACAAGAGATTTATACAATACAAACTCCTTGCATTGATAAGATTACACAAAATCCTTGTGCTACAATGGAGTTCGGACCCTCACACACAATATCCTTGCGCGTGTAAGTGTACAGAGCCAAAAGATCGAAAAGACCCTTTTCCAGCCTTGAAACGGTGTATTCATAGGTGAGTATCCGACTCAGTCGGTATGGCACGTGGCATTCATCCCGAGTCATCCTCCTTCCACGTGTCACCCGATCCGGGATGTTGGGAAGTCATGGAGCTGGGTGTTGACGCGTAGGAGAAGTCCCCTCAGTACGTTGTAGTGTAGATGTGTCTCGATCCGAGATTATAGGAGGCAAGGTTTTAAATCTCAGATATTGGTCGCGTTTCGTCTTGGGGATTTTTAAGACTCGGTCTCGTATCGGGGAAGATCTCGGACGAGATGATTCTCACTCGGGAGTTCGTCTCGAATTTTCATCTCGGGTCTGAAAGTTCATATCGGAACAATCTTGGGGTATATGATATTTTAAAAATGATATTTTAACAAAATGATTTTTATGAATGTTATTAAAACATAGTAACTTAAACATTAAATGCAAAATAACTTTATTATTCTTTATTTTGCGAAAGATCAATCATACTCTATATCGTAATATGCTTAAAACAGAAATATTGTTAGACATGAAACATTAAAAAGATTCAAAACATTAAAAAAATTCAGCATAAGTAGACCATAAAATACATAATTTCATAAGTAACATGTATGTAAAAAGACGAATATGAAAATCATAAGCATTGTAAAACACATATGAACATAAAATATAGTCATTTAACATGAAAAATGTAAAATAACAAAAGATTAATATGGGTAGATCTGATTTTTTTAATTATAGTTCTAGTTCAGGCACAAATTTAAATTTTAATCAAAAAAACTAAGATCTCGGACGATATTCCAGTATTTCGTCTCAGTCGATATATCGTTCGATATTGCAATATCTCGGGCGATATATTCGATAGGAGATTTAGAGTGATATTTGCTGTTTCGTTTCGGAAGGAGCCTAAAACGAGATCTCGGAGGAGATCTCGGGCGATATTTGCAAGATTTGAAACAGTGATAGGAGGTAGGATAGGAGATGTTGAACATGTGACAAGCACCCAAGAGATGTCTCCTTCAATGTAGAACAATCTACACAAAACGATACAGGTAAAGCAATCATCATCCATGACTCTAGCTATCACCACCTATCCTGCTTTGAAACCATAGTTAATCGTAAGATCGGCTCAACATCATGCCATCCATCAAGGGATAATGGAACCTCGGTTCTAGCAAAATTCCGTGCGCCTTTCATCCTAACGCATCTTGGCTCATCAGGTTTTGACCTAGGGTACTCGACCATTCAGCCGGTCTTTTAGGCGTCCCTATTATACCCCTACTTTGAGTCTGCTAGTACCTACGACAACGATAATTCCTCAACCTTCAATATCTCTAGTCATCATCATTGGCGACTATCCATAAGCTTGAACATCCTTGAGCAGCCACTGTCCACGAACTCAAACATCCTTGAGTTGTTCCCACATTAGTTGCATTTCCTCGATCAACGAACTCTTTACGACACTTCGAACATCCCTCCTTTAATTCACGTCGAAGCCACGACCATTGGCGAGCCAAAACATACTTCGTTTTGGTCGATATTCAATTCACAATGTTTCAACCTTTGTTATGAATAACAGTCCATAGCATTTCCAAAATGCTGCAGTTCAGTTGTACATAAGTAATACATCATGGATCGATACCAATCCATAGCATTTAAATCCTCTTTTTATAGTGTTTTAGAAACGCTGTCATTCTGCCCGATCCATGCCCATTTGTCAAGCCCGATCCACTGTTTTGCACATGCCAATCCACCCTTAGATACCATGCTGATCTACTGATTCTGCATGGTCGGTCCATCAGAAAAACCATGACTGATCCATCTTATTTACAACTTTTAGTAAACGTTGTCGCCCTTGTCCGATCCATCGTAAAAACACTTGACTGATCCATCAAATATGCTTGTCAAATACGTGCCAATCCATCTAGAAACGTTGCTCGATCCATCCCCAGAAATGCGCCCGAGCCATCAACATAAATCAAGACCGATCCATAGCGTTTTTGAGCGCTGCCGATCCATGTCACCTTTTTTTCCCGGTCCATCAAGATCTAGCCCGATCCATGCATGCACACATCCTCTCATTGAATTTCCACGCACGCACCCTTGGTTGATCCACTTTTTCACTATGCCCGGTCCATTGCCAGATCAGCCTTGCCCAATACATTGAAAACTTGCAAATCCCTATGAAATTTTGCACCGATCCATGTCAATTTACTCGATCCCGATCCACCACTCAAAATTTGACCGATCCATGAGAACACTCCACCGATCCATGAATAAAACCGCCCGATCCATCACAAAAACATGTTGATCCATCCTTGAACGTGACCAATTTTCACCCGATCCATCTTCAACTCGATCCAAAACCAATTCGATTTGAACTCGTGCAATTCAACCAACTATTCAATAACAAAATAACACAATCATCAATTCAATCACTAAAACATCAAATGATCATCAATAATACATGAAATTAATCAAATTACGATTAAATAAATAATCAATAAATGGATCTAAATATAGAGTTAGCTTATGAAATTTACTGTTATAAGTTGCTAGATTAGATCCTATGGTGATTCCAATGAAAATATACTTACCATGATGTAGCTCTAGGTGAAAACAACTAAAAATGAAAAAAGTAAGATCAAACAACCCATTTACTCAATTGAATCCGTGTGGGAGATGCTTATAGCTCACCAAATCTTCAAATTAGATTGAAACGATGATGTACAAATCCGCACAGCAAAGAACGATTTTCAAATCCCCCAATTTGATGAGATCTACTCTCTCTTGATGTAGATCTAGACTTCCTTGATGTAGATCTTCAATCTTCTAATGTAGATCTAAGATTTTAATGGAGGAGAGATGTATTTGATTAGATCAGGAAGAATATCAAACCCCAACCAAACAAGAAACGAAGAAAGTAAACCATTCTCCTTGCCACTACCCTCTATTTATATTCATCTAACCAGCCCACTAATGGGCCTCACCAAATCAGCCTACTAATGATTAGTTACCAATCCAGAAATTATGTAGCACTAAAACATCGATTCCTCCCAAACTGCTAAACCAAATCTTTAATGTGACCACTCTACGGAATTGGCAACACCATTTACTTTCCAATGAAATTAATCTCAGCACCTGATTTGATCCCAGTCAAACGTTATTCCCTGTACAAAACTGATAGGGGTAAAATGGTCACAAATAAAATTGATAAAAATTATGGGCATACCTCACATCCCCATAACCAACATATCAAAATATGAGAATGACCTGACCCTCAAGGAATAAAAAAATACTTTACGATCCTACGATACGTAAAATGCGGGTAGTTACATTCTCCGACCTTTAAAAAAATTTCCCCCGGAATCCCAAGCAAACCCAAGCAACCACAAATAGTTCCATATACCTACCATCCACAAGCATCCAATTTATCATCCAAACTAGCATCCATCTAGTCATGCATCCATATCCTTAACCTAGCATGCGGAATTCTAATGAATAGCACAAGTTACAATGGTGTAAGAGTGACACGACATTAATGGGTCATACCAACGAAGAGTTCTAGATGGATCGTCTTCAGACTCTCTTCCTTTTCCTATGTACAGTCGTCACCATCTTCATTCCACTGCACCTTGACTAGCTGGACCGTCTTCTGCTTAAGTTGTTTCATGTCATTCCCCACAACGCAAAGCGGCTTACGAGGTTTCATAACTATGGTCTCAACTTCTGTGTCTTCGTACTGCTCTAGAGATACCGCATTCGAATCATGCACACACTTCCATAGAAGCGATACCTGGAAAACATTGTGTACAATCAACATCTTGTTGGGTAAATTCAATATATACGCGAGCTTCCCAATCCGCTCGACTATCGAAAATGTCCCAATGAATCTAAGAGCTAAATTTCCTTTACTTCTGAATTGAATAACATGCTTCAACGATGAAATCTTCACGAAAACCATGTCACCAACGTCGAATTCCAAATATTTTTGATATTTATCGGTATAACACTTCTGACGGTTTGGGGCTGCCTTCATTCGTTGTCAAATATTCTCGATGCAATCCGATGCCTCTCTGATCATCTTAGGCCCAAGCATCAACTTATCTCCAACCTCTAACTAACATGATGGAGAATTACACGGTCTACCATATAATGCCTTATATGGTTCCATCACAATGCTCGACTTGTAGCTGTTGTTATACGCAAACTCAATTAGATGTAGATGGTCTTCCCATGTTCCTCCGAAGTCCAATACACAAGCTCTTAGGAGATCTTCCAAACCTCGGTTAACCCTTTTGGTTTGACCATCAGTCTGAGGATGATAAGCCGTACCCAAACATAACTCGGTTCCCAAAGTCTCTTACAAACTCTTCCAAAATCCACTTCTGAACAATGGATCTCGATCACTTACTATGCTCTTTGAGAAACCATGGAATCAAACTATCCATTTAATATAAAGCAAAGCCAACTTCTATACTGTCTTAGTCGATCTGATGGGAATAAATCTTGCACTTTTGGTCAAATGATCCACGATGACCCAAATCCCTTCGTTTCCTTCCCTGGTTCTAGGTAGTCCATAAATAAAATCACCGTCGATACTCTCACTTCCACGTAGGAACTTCTAATGGATGAAGCAAACCACTCGGCTTCTTCTGTTCAGCTTTCATCGACTGATAGTTCATGCACTTAGAAATAAATTCTCCAACATTCCTCTTCATCCCTTCCTAGTACTAAGCTCGCTTCATGTCTTGATACATCTTATTACCACCAGGCTGAACCGTCAACTTCGAGTGATGACATTCCCTCAGAACCTTGTCTTCAATCCGTCAATATCTGGAACAATCAGTTTTCCTTTCTTTTGAAGCTAACCCTCTCGATCGACTTCGAATTCTTTATCCTCTGGTTCCAACTTCTAGATAATCTCGACAAGTTTTGTATCACGCTTTTGGCTCTTGCCCATCCTTCCAATAAGGGTAGGTCTTATCGATAAGCTTGCCAACATTTTAGGTTACAATTCATACCATGGTCTGAAATCAAATCATGTTAAGTACTCGAGGTGCATCCACTCCGAAAACATTGCTTCCAATCCTACATGTCTTCGACTCAACGCATCCGCCGCTGCGTTACCTTTACCAGGAGTATAGGCTATTCCAAAATCATACAATATCAAAAACTCTAATCACCGTTGCTGCCAAAGATTCAAATCCTTTTGGGAGAAAAGGTACTTTAATGACTTGTGATCTGTAAACAACTCGAATCGAACTCCCAACGGGTAATGTCTCCACATCTTCAGAGCAAACACGATAGTAATCAACTCCAATCATGAGTTGGGTAATTCCTATCGTGCGGCTTCAGATGTCAACCTGCGTGGGCCACAACTCTACCCTATTTCATTAGCACTGCTCCAAGTCCAGTACCACATGCATCATTGTATACCACCATCTCTTCATTCCCACTAGGAATCATCAAAACAAGAGCACTCATCAGTATCTCTTTCAGGATTCCAAAAGCTTGCTCACACTTTGCATCCCATGTGACCACTTGATTCTTCTTCGTCAATCCTATTAATGGTGCAGCTATTTTGGAGAAATCCTTGATAAACAAAGATAATAACCCGCCAAACCAAGAAAACTCCTAACATCCGTCGAATTCTTAGGTCTATCCCAATCCTGGATTGCTACCACCTTAGCAGGGTCAACTGCTATTCTGTTTTCAGAAACAACATGGCCTAAGAACCTCACTTCGCTCTTTCAGAAGTGACACTTCGAAAACTTAGCCCTCAGCTAATGCTTTTGCAGAATTTTCAAGACAACTCGCAAGTGCATCTTATGCTCTTCCTCATTCCAAGAGTTACTACACCAAAACAGCCAATTAGGCAGTGCTTTGGGCCATATCTAATGCAATTAGGCAGTGCCATGGGCTGTATCAAATTTTGGTGTATTTGTATCAAATGCATTCATTAGATATAGCCATTAGCCGTATCAAATCATGCATTAGATACGGCCATTAGCCATATCAAATCATGCATTAGATACGGCCTATGGCCATATCAAATCCATGCATTAGATACGGCTTTAGGCCAAATCTAATTTATAAAAAAAATAAACCTAATAATCACTAATAGGCATCCAATTACCAATAGACATTTAAAAACCTAAGAAATTTCTAGTTATTGCTTATCATCCACTTAGAAACCTAACCGAAAGAACCAATGTTGTTCTTATTGCTTTCTGGTTCCAACTAGGCTAACTAGAAAATGGATACAGAGAGTTATGTAACATAAGAAATTGAAATTGAAATAGTTACTATTATTAAATTAGTTCAACCAAATTTACAAATTATAACGGCAAAATTATATACATAGAATTCAAAATTAATACGGAGAGTTATGTACTTGGATAATTTGCAGCCATTGATGTGTCTTCTCATAAGAAAATAATTACCGTGAGCAATTGCAATTGTACAAGTGTAGGCTGTTTAAGAAAGTTGCAGTCAATTGAGTATTTCCAACTTCAAATCCATCGCAACTATGAAATTCTTTCACCTGTGTATAAGAATGTACGAATTAACTCAAAGGTTTCTGAAAAACAAACGTTACAAATTTAGATTTGTTTTCGAAGGGGAAAAACTGAGTTTTTTATTTGGGCTACATTTTGTTTTCTTGAATTTCAGCTGTTCCATTCAGGAGATGGTTTATTAGGCATATACGATCACGATTTCAATAGCATAATCATTATTTCTACTTGTTTTGATTTTCCAAAAGATTAAAAAAAAAGTATAATGAAGCTTCAAAAATGTCTCTCAGGTTAGTTGCAAAATTTCAAATTTCAAAATCGACCCTGTTTTGGCTATCAAAACAATAAACGAGAACAAAATAATACTAGTCAGGATTTTCAAGAATAAAATAAAATAATAATACTACTCAGGCTAAAGGTCTTATAATGAACGGTTCCAAGGGAAAACTTGCAAAACGGGGTGCTTAGCAAACCATTGCGATGATAAACTCTGATAAAAATATGTTATAACATAGCTGATTTCACCAAGTCAAAATTCATAAATGCTCACTACTGAAGTGCTTCGTATTTGGTGTACAAATATAATTATCTTACATGTTCACCTTTAAACGTGAATGTGCATATATCAATGGAACAAACTTTCACAATAAGCTTTTTTAAAAGGCTATGTTTAAGTCATTTGTTTTCTGACAGATATAATCACTGTTATAACTTATGATACCATGACCTCAGAGGAAATGTACTATTATGCAAGAACATCAATCTACTATTCATAAAGATGGTTAACTTTACATTGTTATGGTTTGAATAGAACTTGCAATTTAGTGAAGGAATTAGAGGTACTGTGACTTTATCATTTTGGAAGCTACTTCAGGCATGGATTTTAATACTGTAATATCTCAAACCTCACCAGTGGCTAGATTTTTAAACTAAGGCAAAATAAGATGCTCTGCAAATTCAATATATGAATAAGTAACTAATTCAGTGATGCCATCAGCAAAGTCGAACATGATTGAATCTGCTACAGTTCAACTCTGCAAGAGAAGTCCATCTGGGCTCACTGTTTCAGAAGGGAAAAAATAACCCCAAAAAAAGTCAGATGTGATGATCAAAAGATTAGCAAATAGTGACATTCTGGCTTAGTATTGATGGTTTCTAAGGTATTATTTTCAAACAAGGAAAATGGTCACCATCATGCTCTGTGTGCTAAGAGTCTGAAATAATTTCACTTTGATCCAAAAAATTACAAGTTAGGTAATCATTTTCAAAAGTGGACTAAATGGATTAATTTTTTCTTTTTTCTTTTTGGAAAGGAGTTTTTACCATGTTAGACCTGTTTTAAAACTTTATAACTTGATTAGCCATGTTTTAAAAGTAATTACAAATATAGACCTGTTTTGGACTAACGAAGGCGAGTTTTGAAAACACGCACAAAGGTGCGTTCTGAAAACTTGCCCTTGTATTCTAACAATTATATACTATAGAATTATATATACTTAGGCACCATCACATTTGGACATGGCGACTTCCTTGAAATATGATTTGGACATAACTCGATATTTGTAATATAAAATTCCCATTTTTCTGTTTCATTACTGAAATATAGTTCTATAGATTCGAATGTTTTGTGTCTCAATGAAAACCGACGTATAACGATTCCTATATATTCGAATGAAGGTGTAAACATTAAACTTCAAACTACCACGACATTTAAATAGTATATATAGCCAAACCAAACAACGTAAAACAAATACCAAATTCTAATATTCAAATACAAGAGAGATACATAGTCCGGTTAAGGACAGATAAGTTCGAAACATAAGAAATACAGATACACGAAATGCAACACACTGACATCGCATCAACAAACATACATCTCCATTTTAAGCTACTGAAGTACACCGCTTTCTGTTATGGCCCAACGATCCACATTTGCTGCACCTGTTTGTTTTGGGTGTTTGATGCTCGTCCATAACATTTTTGAACCTCGTTGATTTGGGTCGTCCAGCTAGTCCTCGGACACGCGGAGCGTGTATTAGTGGACCGTTGTACGGATCCCAGTATTTCTTATCGCGTATAGGATTAAACTCTGGGTCATATGTAGCCCTATAACTTTGGACGGAGTACCATTCTGAAGCGAAATTGTGATGTGCCAGATTACCACCAAAATCCTGTGCTGAACATACCGCCATCACATGAGCACATGGTATCTTCTGTAGAAGTGGGATTCTGCATGTACATGTGACATCAGAACCGTCGATCACAACATCATATTCATCGCCGTAACTGTTAATCACTTGCCATTTATATCGACCAAATCGAACCAGCCTACAATGCCGTGCGTCAATAGCACGACCTTCAATTTTAGCTTACCATTTTGGAGTAAGTTTCGAATTCAGACCCGCCCCTGTTTCTCGTCTCTTATAGAAATACTCAACTGATCGAAAGAACGTTCTTGCAACCAACGCCTTTATAGGCAAGGATCTGGCGCCTTTTAGTACGCCATTAAAACTTTCAGATGCGTTGGTCGTTATAATATGGAAGCGGTCGCCGTCGTCTTTGCAAAGAGCCCAGTTTTCTTCGCAATTCCCTAGGCTTTGCTCAATCCAGTCATGCGCCTCCGGCTTAGTTGTCTTGATCTCTTCTCTAAGTTTATTGTATTCAACCACTTCTGAAGCACATGCAGCAACGTAAAACAAGCCTACAAGTCGCTTGTCTCGATGACCTGCAGCTTGAAAATTTGCTTTAAGATGACTTGCACAGAACCTATGTTTGTGCGGTTGTCGCCATTTATCCTGCAAAGCACTTGGAATCCCTTTCATTCTGTCAGATATAAATGTAATGTGTCGATTTTGTACGCTATAAATGAACTCACGCATGCATGAAAGAACCATGCCCAACTATCATACGATTCAGACTCGACCACCCCATAAGCTAATGGGTAAAGTCAGTCGTCTGCATCTACAACGGTAGCAACAAGCAGTATTCCTTTGTACTTACCGTACAAATGTGTCCCGTTAATAGAGAGCACTGGACGGTAGTGTACATAACCTGCAATGGAAGGACCAAATGCCCAAAAAGCATGCTGAAATACCCCATACTCATCGTGTACTACATGTCCTACTGAACCTGGATTGCGTCTTTTTGTTTCCTCAAAATACTGAGGCAAATACGAATACGATTCGGCCCAGTCACTGTATATTTTTTCCAAAGCTTTGTTCAACGTTCGCCAAGCTTTCATGTAACTGATTTTGATGAAGAGTTGCTCGTCGACAAGCACTTGCACTGTCCCAGCTGAGATATCCAAATTGGCCTTCACAAAAGCCATGATTTTGGATACAAGAAACGCAGAAGTGGCTTGCTTGTGGTTTGAATTAATCGTCGGGTTGACACAGCTATGTTCATGAGGCAACTTTTTGATTTCCCACAATCCGTTTTCTGATTTCTTCGACACTATAACATGTATTCGCCATGGACAAGTATCGTCAACACAACATACAGCGGTATATATTGTTTTATTCGACTTGACTGCCTTGTATGAAACACCGTGCAGAATAGACCATTCCGTAAGTTGATGGAGAAACCGTTCCTTGCTTTGGAATACCATCCCAACATCAAAACCATTTTGTATGCAGGCAGCCGAGAATTTTTCGCCAGAAAACTCTAGATTAGCCACTATGGATCTGACCATCATTTGCGTTGTACAGAGATCATCGTCTATGGGTACTTCCATTTGAATCTCATCACCATCTTCTTCGGGATCTACTGTGTTTGTATCATAGTCATAGTTCAGTGGTTCATTGTTGACTCCGGTCCAGCATGTATCATCAACTGTTGTCGTGGCAACCGCCATGTTGTCAATATGTTCAGCCTGTTGTGAAGGACCCGCACCCCATTCTGCTTCGGCTTCTACAGCCAATCTGTTAATAAATGCATTTCAGTTAGATCTTACATTTCAATGGGTAGTTATAAAACTAACTTGATGTGGATTAACTACCTTTGGCTCATATCTAACAATTCTGACTGATCAGTCTATTGTTCTTCTTCTTGTTGTTGTTGTTGTTGTTGTTGTTGCTGCTGCTGCTCAGCCACATTTGGTGGACAATATGGATTGGTGTATAAAGGAGAACTAAAGTTGACTGATGGATCATGAGTTTGCAACATTTCTGTGAAATAACCGAAACCGCTACTCATTATAGGAGGTGTGATTATTTCTTCCACGATTTCTTTTGCTGTTTTTCTAACAAACAACTCAAAAAATTTCTTCACAGTGGAAAACATTACTTGTACATCTTCATCGTCTGAAAGTGCTACGGCTCTCGACCCCGATTCAATAGGCCAGTTGATCGACAACTCGATATCATATTCGAGAGGGTTAATTCTGGTTGCTTGGAAAACTGTGTCTTTCAAAGCACCAAGTGTGCAACCCCTTCGAACTCTCCCTGGTTTGCATAATCCTCCCACATATCTTCCATTTTGTTGCTTGGAAAGGAGTTTTTACCATGTTAGACCTGTTTTAAAACTTTATAACTTGATTAGCCATGTTTTAAAAGTAATTACAAATATAGACATGTTTTGGACTAACGAAGGCGAGTTTTGAAAACACGCACAAAGGCGCGTTCTGAAAACTTGCCCTTGTATTCTAACAATTATATACTATAGAATTATATATACTTAGGCACCATCACATTTGGACATGGCGACTTCCTTGAAATATGATTTGGACATAACTCGATATTTGTAATATAAAATTCCCATTTTTCTGTTTCATTACTGAAATATAGTTCTATAGATTCGAATGTTTTGTGTCTCAATGAAAACCGACGTATAACGATTCCTATATATTCAATGAAGGTGTAAACATTAAACTTCGAACTACCACGACATTTAAATAGTATATATAGCCAAACCAAACAACGTAAAACAAATACCAAATTCTAATATTCAAATACAAGAGAGATACTGAGTCCGGTTAAGGACAGATAAGTTCGAAACATAAGAAATACATATACACGAAATGCAACACACTGACATCGCATCAACAAACATACATCTCCATTTTAAGCTACTGAAGTACACCGCTTTCTGTTATGGCCCAACGATCCACATTTGCTGCACCTGTTTGTTTTGGGTGTTTGATGCTCGTCCATAACATTTTTGAACCTCGTTGATTTGGGTCGTCCAGCAAGTCTTCGGACACGCGGAGCGTGTATTAGTGAACCGTTGTACGGGTCCCAGTATTTCTTATCGCGTATAGGATTAAACTCTGGGTCATATGTAGCCCTATAACTTTGGACGGAGTACCATTCTGAAGCGAAATTGTGATGTGCCAGATTACCACCAAAATCCTGTGCTGAACATACCGCCATCTCATGAGCACATGGTATCTTCTGCAGAAGTGGGATTCTGCATGTACATATGACATCAGTACCGTCGATCACAACATCATATTCATCGCCGTAACTGTTAATCACTTGCCATTTATATCGACCAAATCGAACCAGCCTACAATGCCGTGCGTCAATAGCACGACCTTCAATTTTAGCTTACCATTTTGGAGTAAGTTTCGAATTCAGACCCGCCCCTTTTTCTCGTCTCTTATAGAAATACTCAACTGATCGAAAGAACGTTCTTGCAACCAACGCCTTTATAGGCAAGGATCTGGCGCCTTTTAGTACGCCATTAAAACTTTCAGATGCGTTGGTCGTTATAATATGGAAGCGGTCGCCGTCGTCTTTGCAAAGAGCCCAGTTTTCTTCGCAATTCCCTAGGCTTTGCTCAATCCAGTCATGCGCCTCCGGCTTAGTTGTCTTGATCTCTTCTCTAAGTTTATTGTATTCAACCACTTCTGAAGCACATGCAGCAACGTAAAACAAGCCTACAAGTCGCTTGTCTCGATGACCTGCAGCTTGAAAATTTGCTTTAAGATGACTTGGACAGAACCTATGTTTGTGCGGTTGTCGCCATTTATCCTGCAAAGCGCTTGGAATCCCTTTCATCCTGTCAGATATAAATGTAATGTGTCGATTTTGTACGCTATAAATGAACTCATGCATGCATGAAAGAACCATGCCCAACTATCATACGATTCGGACTCGACCACCCCATAAGCTAATGGGTAAAGGCAGTCGTCCGCATCTACAGCGGTAGCAACAAGCAGTATTCCTTTGTACTTACCGTACAAATGTGTCCCGTTAATAGAGAGCACTGGACGGTAGTGTACATAACCTGCAATGGAAGGACCAAATGCCCAAAAAGCATGCTGAAATACCCCATACTCATCGTGTACTACATGTCCTACTGAACCTGGATTGCGTCTTTTTATTTCCTCAAAATACTGAGGCAAATACGAATACGATTCGGCCCAGTCACTGTATATTTTTTCCAAAGCTTTGTTCAACGTTCGCCAAGCTTTCATGTAACTGATTTTGATGAAGAGTTGCTCGTCGACAAGCACTTGCACCGTCCCAGCTGAGATATCCAAATTGGCCTTCACAAAAGCCATGATTTTGGATACAAGAAACGCAGAAGTGGCTTGCTTGTGGTTTGAATTAATCGTCGGGTTGACACAGCTATGTTCATGAGGCAACTTTCTGATTTCCCACAATCCGTTTTCTGATTTCTTCGACACTATAGCATGTATTCGTCATGGACAAGTATCGTCAACACAACATACAGCGGTATATATTGTTTTATTCGACTTGACTGCCTTGTATGAAACACCGTGCAGAATAGACCATTCCGTAAGTTGATGGAGAAACCGTTCCTTGCTTTGGAATACCATCCCAACATCAAAACCATTTTGTATGCAGGCAGCCGAGAATTTTTCGCCAGAAAACTCTAGATTAGCCACTACGGATCTGACCATCATTTGCGTTGTACAGAGATCATCGTCTATGGGTACTTCCATTTGAATCTCATCACCATCTTCTTCGGGATCTACTGTGTTTGTATCATAGTCATAGTTCAGTGGTTCATTGTTGACTCCGGTCCAGCATGTATCATTAACTGTTGTCGTGGCAACCGCCATGCTGTCAATATGTTCAGCCTGTTGTGAAGGACCTGCACCCCATTCTGCTTCGGCTTCTACAGCCAGTCTGTTAATAAATGCATTTCAGTTAGATCTTACATTTCAATGGGTAGTTATAAAACTAACTTGATGTGGATTAACTACCTTTGGCTCATATCTAACAATTCTGATTGATCAGTCTATTGTTCTTCTTGTTGTTGCTGTTGCTGCTGCTCAGCCACATTTGGTGGACAATATGGATTGGTGTATAAAGGAGAACTAAAGTTGACTGATGGATCATGAGTTTGCAACATTTCTGTGAAATAACCGAAACCGCTACTCACTATAGGAGGTGTGATTATTTCTTCCACGATTTCTTTTGCTGTTTTTCCAACAAACAACTCAAACAATTTCTTCACAGTGGAAAACATTACTTGTTCATCTTCATCGTCTGAAAGTGCTACGGCTCTCGACCCCGATTCAGTAGGCCAGTTGACCGACAACTCGATATCATATTCGAGAGGGTTAATTCTGGTTGCTTGGAAAACTGTGTCTTTCAAAGCACCAAGTGTGCAACCCCTTCGAACTCTCCCTGGTTTGCATAATCCTCCCACATATCTTCCATTTTGGTGCCTATCCACGACCAACTCACCGTCGTAGTAGATAAGTGCAGTAATAAAAGGAGGCGCCATTGTTGACTGTGTTTATTTTTCTTGAAGTTATTTGAAGACAAGATTGAAGTGTATGAGAAATAATGTGTTGAAGAGTTATGAAATAGGGAAACCAACTAAGCAACGTCACCATCAAATCAACTTTATTGAACTCAGTGTGCGGTCAGAATTGACAGAGCTTTAATCATGTCACCCATTTCAAAATAAAGCAGAATCAGAATCAATTGCCCTATGTTCGTCCTGATCACAAAAAACAAGCTATGCGTCAGAATTGAAAGAGCTTTTATCATGTCATTGAATTCGAAATAAAGTGTTGTCCTTTGTCCTTACAACTGCTTTATCACAATGGACAAATGTTGGCTCAGATTTGGCAGATGTTTGTCAACACAACTATTCTGAACTATTGGGCCAATGTAACAACCCTGAATTTTAAGTACATTTTTTTTTCATTTAAAGCTCAGTTTGTTTGTACTTTTATAACTGTTTTTGATTCTGAATTAAAATTAAAACATGAAATTGATTTATAATGAAACATTTATCTTTAATATTTTGTTATTTTCATTTAGAAGTAATTTAAATAATTTTATATTGAAAACGTCAAATTTTAGTCACTTTGTTTGAATTTGTTTTGACGATTATTTCCGGTAGCGACAACCGATATATCTTAAATAAAAATGAAAATGTAAAATAAAAATAAAAATCCAAAAAAATAAAATAAAAATATATTTGAATTGCGTCTAATCAGACATAGCATAGAAATTAATTTCGTCAGAAAATTTGAATATTTGCCGATCGCTTATTTTTCGGTGTAAATCTGCGCATATCAGTTCAAATTTTAACGATTTTGTAATCTCTCCGAATCCAGTTCGGACAAACATGAAAAGTATTCTATTTATTATCACGAATCTGACGGTAAAATTTGTTTCGTAAAATTCGGACGTTTGGATCTTCGTTTGAATTGTTTTTTCGTGCCATTTTTCCTTCTAAAAGGGGTCCGTAATGCCTTTTTGAACGGAGCATCCTAATACTATAAATTTTATACCGTTGTGTCCTTCTCGTTGCGTTGATTAGCGCAATATATTCGTTTGTCAGTTTTGATGCACGGTTCGCGCTGAAATTGCCAAAAAGCTGTGTAGTTCATTTTTGAAACAAAGTCATTTGACATCGAAGTTTCCATATTCAGATCCTGTATATTTTTCTATGCATTTTGGGTCTGCAAACCCATCCTTTTATTTTTCTAAACCATTTGTTTTTTTTTCTTTTAGAATGGCTTTGTAAGGGACATATGTGTATATAAAGTGCATGCAACCTTTCCTTTTAAATTTCAAAAGGCATGCATTACGTGTTATATTTTTTCCAACCAAAGCCTTGTCATATGCCATGCGTTTGTTCCATTGTTTTCCCAACATTTGGTTCCAACTTTTACTCTTCCTGACATGTAGAGAGTTTGTAGAAAATTTAATGCAAACGTTTTTACCACTACATATGCCAACTATTCTCATTTCTATGCGTTCATTTGTTTAGTCATTCACCAAGTCTTCATTTTGTTTCCCAATGACGCATAGTTTCAGAAAAGTTATTGCGGCAGTTCACATTCTTCATTCATTGTTGCATGCACGTTTTGCACTTCATTCTCTATTCCTTAGTGAATTTAAAACCGTTCCACCCTTTCTTTTTCTTCTTCTCATCAGCGGTTCCTTTAAAAAAAAAAGTCGGAATATATACGGTACGCATGTTGAATAGGTAACCTATTTTCGTGGATCTTGAAGCAAGCACTAGGACACGTTATAAATTCACCGTTCAAATACTTGGCTGTTACCTCATCACTCTCCTTTATCTTTTAAAGGTTGTTCCTCCATTTTGCCAAGGCTTCAGATCCCCTTCTCAACTATAAATCTCTTTGCCTTAACTTTCTTCTCAATGAAATCTCAAAACATGCATGCGTTTTATTGTTTCCAACAATGCATGCAATTTCATCCTCCAAAATTTTCTCAAACATTTCTATATTTTCAAAATCCAACTTCTATGTTACTTATAAATCATGTCGCCACACAAACCTCGTTCATATTTAGCTGAGCCAATTGTTTCGCTATGCCTGGATTTGTGTGTGTTGCGTTCTCTCCTTTTGGCACAAAAAGAAATTTTGATTGTTTCAACGTCTGTGTGTAGTATTGCCTGCCCATCCCCTTTCTACATGTCTTACTTGTTTGAGTTTTGTTTTTCATTTCTTTGTTTTGAATCTCGCTTTCTCCTTCTAATAGAAAAAAAAGAGATTTCGTGCAAGTTTGATTTTTTTGCAAATACTAGTGAACCCGTGACCTGTTGATATTTCCTCTTCCTTCTGCGTTTGGGTTGCTTTTGTCCTGATTACTCCTATTTCTAAGATTCGCCTCTCTCTCCAGGAAAAAAAAAGAGAAAAAAAAGTAAATCTTGGATTTTTGGCTATTTGATTTGATTTGACGGCTGTCGCTGATTTGTATATGGGCGTTGTCATGCTTAATGTAATTCCGAGTTGTGCTTAGATGCCGTCGTTCCATCCTATGTCCATCAGTTTGTTATCTTCAATATGTACCACGAAAGGTGAGTTTATCTCACACCTGACTTACATTTTTCATGGATGTTAGATCAATAATGAACTGTTATATGAAATGTATAGGATTGCTGATAGAAATTGTTTGATTTGATACAAATGCACAATTCATATGTGACACGATATATTCATATGACACGTAGTTGCACTGATGATATATATGCTGTGATTGTTGCTATGTGATTGTTGTTTATGAATTGTTGATACCCTAGTTCAGGAAAAATCACTAAGGGTTGAAATGATACATACCCGAACGGACATTAGAATAGGGAAAAATTGTTATGGGTTGAAATGATAGACCTAAACGATTTTTACTGAATTTGGGATCGCGGGTTGAAATGATAGACCCGTAGAAATTTTATAAATTGCTGGTTGAAATGATAAATATCCGTATCACTTGACCATAGGGTAGAAAACAATATACGGACACCGTCGGTCATGTTTTCGAAGTAAAATGAGTTTTATTTTAAAATATTTACTTATGACTTTATATATTTATATTTATATTCATATTTTATTTAAATATAAATTATTTTGTATATTTTAAATTATGTGTTTTAAAATGATTTATTTGTAAATAGGGATTTAAATGTTTATTTAAGATTTTACTTATAAATTTATTTATTTTAAACCATATAATCGATTCCTATAAGTATTTTAACCTTTTTAAAATTATTATAAATATTTCTCTAAATCTATTTTTATATTATTTTAAACTTATATATGTTTATAATCTATTTCTAATTTATTTTAGAGTTTTATAAACTTATATATATATATACATATCTATTTTCAAAGTTAATTTTCTTATATATATATTTTATAAACTTTAATAAAGTCAAGATGGATAGTTTATATTTTGCGATTTAAATTCGAAGTTTAAAGATGTAAATCTATATAACGATATTTGAGTAATGAATGAACTCATATTATGTTATGAATTGGAACCGATACGATTTTTTTGTAGAGATGAACTTGAATTGGTAAATTTAAGAAATTGAATTTGATTTGGTTTAAATTATGAACCTTGATAAGAAATGAATGTGAATTGGGTAAATTGATTTATTTTAATTTATAACCGATATGAATTGAATTCAAGTTTTTAATTGATTAAACATGAATTGGAATATATATATATATATAGACGTTATATGCGGAATTGGTTTTATATTGTTTAGTTTGAATTAATAATTTTGTTAAAATGATGCATAAGAATGGTTTTAAATAGTAATTCGTTTGAATGGAAATATAAGATTTTGATACAAAAATGTAGAAGTAACAATTTTGAACTATATGACTTGAATGATAAAGTATGATAAAATTTGTTTAAATTGAAATGTAAATTTGACTTGAATCGTATATTCGAATTCGAACCAAATGTCGGATTTAAATGAATCGAATTGAAACAATTCCTTGTCAAGGAAAATTTCGAATCACTTGAATGGTTTCAAACTTGAATTTTTGCGAATATAAGCCGAACCAAAATTATAATTGAAGTTAAAGGTTTTGATATTGATTTAAACGGAAATTGAGATATTTAAGTTTATAACTTAAATATAAGTCGATTTGGGATTTGAAAGTTGTTATGCAATTTTTGTCGGAAACTTATATAAAATCTAAGTTAAATAGTATAGTATTTGCTAATACTACATTTTGAAATCTTTTCGAGATGTTTTTTTTAAATCGATTTGATTTGAGCGATTCTCGTGAGATGTTTTCAAAATTGAATATAATTGAAGTTAGATATTTAAATTTGAATTCAAATTCGAATATGAGAATTCGTATAAACTATTTTATAAATTGATTTATAAAATAATGACCACGGTGTGAAAAATGTAAACGATTGGTTGTTAAAGAGACCGGGATCGGCTATTGTCATACTCTCTGCCAATACCGAAAACCACTTTGACAACTGTGTACGCGGTGGAGTTCCAGAATGAAGGGGATGATTTGGCGAACGACTCCATTTTTTTTTCATATTAATTACGAGACCCTGACTACCTTGAGTCAGCTTGATGTGGCTAAAACAGGAGCTACGCACGGACCAAGTGAGGTCATACCTCTTATCGAGCACACTTCTTCGATATTATTCTATTACTGTTGAGATTCGATTTGGGCCCTTTTGATTATGGGAGTGTGTATCGAGGTGGGCGGTAGTTGCTACTATGCGTTACCACCAGTCCGGCTCTGCAAACGGTGAATCCACCCTGGCATTCCTTGCGTGCCTTGTCACATGCCTTATACGAGCCCAATACGATTTTGTTTTGTACTGTTTTATATGGAGTGCCCTCTGATCAACCACCAGTTTACGGAGGAATTACGGTACTGTATATACTATGGGAATATATAAACGGTGTAAGGGTAATAATGGTAATCCCGCTTACGCTATTTTGATACTTTTACTTTACTGATAGACACTATTGTATATAGCGTATTATACTATATAGTATTAGTTTAACGGATCCTTAGAGGATGGTGATCCCAAACATCCTCTAAGTTACTGATTGCATTTCATCGAACATTTCATTTGTGTTGATTTACTTCCATGAGAATGTTAGTCCTGATCCGAGTTGTTTTGTTTTGCATTATTGCTCGGGTCAGATCGAGTATTACAGTTTCGAGATTCACTCTTGGAGTTGGAGCTTATGTTGGATTTTTGCTCATCTATATCTACCTGTTCAGTTGATCCAGTTCTAACTATTCTTGTCATTTCTGTTTTTGTAGTTATCTTTCATTTACTGTATTAGTCTTCCGCTGTATTATTTATGTAAACTCTGATGTAAAGTTTCATGAACTACTATTGTATTTTAAATTTTCCGCTGTGAGATATTATATTGCTCTATATCTGTGATATGTGATTCTGTGATTTATTCTGTTTACCTCAGAAGCTAATAATAATCTGTTGTTTTGGACGTTTCGAGTTGATATGTTTTGTCGATTCGGCACGATCAAAATGGCAGGTTGTTACAGCCAACTTTACCCGTGTCTAGTCAAATCACCTGATTTGCGGCAGATCGTACTGTACAGAAATAGACTGATCCGGCTTTAATTTCTGGCAGCGAGTTGTCAATTCTTATTTATATCATAATGTACACTGTACAAACCAGCAAACATACAAAGCTTTAATTCAAACTTCATAAGCATAAAATAATTCATTAGAAAAACAGAAACATCCAATACTTCGTACTGATCTTCCAACTCCTACAAACACACAAATAATAATTCAAACTAAACTTCAGAAACATACAACGACAACGGATAATACAATAATTCAAACAAAACTTCAGAAACATACAACGACAACGGATAATACAATAATTCAAACTAAACTTCAGAAACATACAACGACAACGGATAATACAATAATTCAAACTAAACTTCAGAAACATACAATGACAACGGATAATACAATAATTCAAACTAATCTTCAAAAACCTACAACGACGACGAATAATAGAAAAACAAGTGGTTAGATTTAAATTGCAAGTCCTCTAGGAGTTTTTTGAGACGTCTAATTTCTTGCTCCAGCTCATTCGCATATGTTATGCCCCTGGGACAAAGCGGTTCGTCAATCCATTCTAAAAAATTGCATCCGTGAGGATAATTGGAACAAAGAAGACTTCGACGACCAATGTTTTCGCCATCATCACAGACGACAACTTCAGTCATATATTCACAGTGGCAGCAAACTGGATACGAGTTAACCTCTTGCTCAACCATTGTTTAAGAAGACATTTTGAAAATATTCGGAGCTGTGAAGCTGTGGTTGAATATGAATCAGAATTATGAGAAGAATGGTGAGTATATATAAAGTTTTGAGATTACCCCAAATACACAGGCGAGTTTTGAAAATGCGCACGAAGGCGATTTTCAAAAGGCGCTTATATCCCGCCCCTGACAAAACAGGTCTATATTTGTAATTATTTCTGAAACATGGCTAATCATGTAATAAACTATTAAAACAGGTTTAAGATTGTAAAAAGTCCTTTTGGAAATGACATAACTAAGTGGACTAACAATAAAATCTATGATAATCTTCTTTTAATTAGGTAATTATTATTTCTTCGCCTGTACATAAATGTTGTTTTTCCTAAGATCATTTTAAGTTCTACTTCCTAAAGTCACAATAGTTCATATAGGTCCACTTCATGAATAAGCAAAATACTGCAAGACCTACAACATGTGCATAATTGGATAAATGGAAAACTGTATTTAATAGTAAAACCACTAATAAGAAAAAAAGAATGAATTTGTATTATAACAAGTGTTATTATAAAGTAACTCTTAGGCTGTTTTTGACAATATTTACAAGGAGTGTACACATGTAATATGTTGTGACATAAAATTGGTTCGTAGAAACAATAGCTTCTGTTAACCATGCATGCAAGTAAACAATAGAGCAAATCAAATACATTCAATTTCAGTCTGTACATGCAAAATACTATAATGGTACAGGGTCGGAGCTAAGGCAACGCCCTAGCTGAAATAATGGAGGGAAACTAAACTATAATATGATATTATGACCGAGTTTAAGTTTAAAACACGAAATTTTTTTTGTTTGAATAACAACTGAAATTATTTCTGTAGTGATGGAAAACATTGTAGTGGCTGCAAGTTTGGTTGCAGCACTAACTGATGGGCTGACCCTGGACCTCGGCTATGTAGGCAAATATCATAAAGAACACAACTACTGTAAGTTGATGACAATAACATACCGCTACTATTTTTGATAGTTTACATAAGTTGATGACTTAACACAATGTTCAACTATTAACTGTGACTGGCAACTGTTACATATCAAGCTATGGATAGCAACAGCCAACAAGCTTCTATAAACACTCATTTTTGTTTCAGCAGCGACATACAATAAGCAAAAAAATTCCCTTATGCATGAAACATCAGTAGAACTAAATTGCAAAAGCACCCCTAATATTCTAAACAAGCAAGCAATATTCTAATAATGACTAGGACACCTCCAATATAAATTATGGTCAACTTCATTAAAGCTCAACAACCATCTAGGATTCCACGGCAATGAAACTTTGATTATGATGGTTAATGCAAAGATGATCTACACATAAAATTGTGTAGACTAAATTATTACTTCAATTTTTCCTCTTCTAGGTTCTGAGTTAGTCATCTCCTTAAGCCCCTATTCAACATAAAATTGTGTAGATTAAATTGTGTAGACTAAATTGATACAAAGACATGGTTGATATAAAGGAAACATCTCTAAGCATAATGCATGATAGTAAAGCAGTAGACCTACATAACTGCACCAGTTATGTAAATTAATAAGTAAAATTAACTTACAATTGTAAAATTCAACTCTCCAGTTCAACATTTTTTCGCTGAGTATGCTATAATCCAAATTTTTAATAAATAAAAACAATTGTCGAGAACCTTTTTATAAATCAGTATTATGAATGTGGAACTACATATCTAGTTACTTAGATCAGTGAAGATGAAAGTATGCAACTGAAACTCAAAGCCTTGATTCACAGAATCATTGCTAAAGCTAAAAACAAGATTACAGTAATTAGAGGACAACAAAAGAAAAGGAGAGATTAGATCTGGTGAAGATCCATTGAGGACTCCATTAATAATGCTCTTTTATTCATTAATGTAAAAAGAAGAAAAATGGAACTGTGTTTTCTATGTACAATATGCCAGGTCACTATATGTACAATGCCCAAAAAGACGTAAAAGAAATAATCTGTTTTTCCGCTAATATTCAGTCTAGCTGTCTACGTAACACCCCCCCGCAAGCTGGAGTAGGTGATTGAAGAGACATGCCCAGCTTGGACAAAAGTTGATGAAGTCGATCAGATGGTAACACTTTAGTCAGAATATCAGCAAGTTGATGTCTAGTAGGAAGATAGGATAGCTGTAGAAGACCCTCCATCACCTTTTCACGAGTGAAGTGACAATCAATTTCAATATGCTTCGTTCGCTCGTGAAAAACTGGATTCTTGGCAATGTGAATTGCTGATTTATTGTCACAGTGAAGAGTGACAGGAGTGATTGGTCGAACACCAAGCTCATTAAGCAATCCAACCAACCATGTAACTTCAGATGCAGCATGTGACATGGCTCTGTATTCGGCCTCAGAAGAACTTCGAGAAACTGTCGCTTGCTTCTTAGAACGCCAACAAACGGGATTTAGTCCAAATAAAAGAACATAACCAGTGACCGATCTTCGAGTCATTGGGCATGCAGCCCAATCGGAATCAGAAAAAGCTTGTAAAGTGAGATTATTACCAGGTTGAAATAACACTCCATAAGAAACAGTGCCTTGCACATATCTCAAAACATGAGTGAGAGCTTGAAGATGAGACTCTCTTGGATTTTGAAGAAATTGACTTAAAGTCTGAACTGAAAAAGAGAGATCTGGTCGAGTATTTGTGAGGTAATTAAGCTTTCCCACTAGACTTCTATAATAGACAGGATTTTTGAGTAATGCACTTGAGTCATCAGCAGAAAGTTTAAAATTTAATGGTAAGGGTGTAACACAGGAAGAAACAACCCCTAAATTTGCATCCTGCAATATTTCATTAGCAAATTTCCGCTGCGTCAATAGCATACCATGATTAAAATGTACTATTTCCATGCCCAGAAAATAGTTGACCTTTCCCAAATCTTTAATGCTAAACAGAGAGTGAAGAGTATTTTTGAGGTGTTGAATCATACAATCATTAGTTCCTGTGACTAATATATCATCGACATAAACAGCAACTATCACAATATCATTCCCTGTGATCTTGAGAAACAGAGAAGAATCAAATTTAGATTGCACAAAACCGACTTCGCTAAGAGTAGAAGTTAACTTTTGATACCATTGTCTGGAGGCTTGTTTGAGCCCATAAAGCGATTTTTTAAGCCTGCAGACATGATGTAATGGGTTAGGGATACCTTCAGGCATTGTCATGTATACTTCTTCAACCAAATCTCCATGGAGAAACGCATTGTTCACATCCAATTGAAAGATATTCCACCCTTTTGTGACAGCCAGCGCTAACAAAGTTCTGATTGTTGTCATACGCACAACAGGAGAAAATGTTTCGTCATAATCCACACCATGTTTTTGTGTATATCCTTTAGCTACAAGTCTCGCTTTAAATCTCTCAATAGTGCCATCAGATTTAAGCTTGATCTTATAAACCCATCGACAACCTATAGCCTTCTTCGCTGCTGGTAAGGGAACAGATTCCCAAGTATTATTAGCTTGGAGTGCTTGTATTTCATTTTGCATGGCCTCTACCCATTGCGGTTGTTTAGAAGCTTCCAGATAATTTTTGGGCTCTATAACAGATGCTTTATTAATGACAATTGAATTAGCATGAATAAAAGATGTAGCCAATGAAGAAATAAAACCAGAAATAAGTGGGAATTGTTCAGCTGGCAAAGTACAATTGCACACATAATCTTGTAGATATGAAGGTGCTCTACGTTCTCTTGTTGACTGTCTAATGGGCTCAACTATAGATGATATCTCATTATTTGATGTTGTAGACAAGTCATTGTCAGATAAAACCGTCGAAGGTAATGTTGTAGATGAAGGTGTGGACCCTATGGTACTCTCAAAATCAGTAGGTATAGACACAAAATTTTCTTCTGATTGAGTATGTGGTTGCACAATAGGCAGTACATTATTAGCAGCTTCATTCATCACTTGCAGTTGTAAAGGAAATACTGTTTCATGAAAAATAATGTCTCTGGTAATAAAAACTTCACTTGTCTTGAGATTCAAAACTCTGTATCCCTTCACTCCTGATGGATATCCAAGAAAAATACATGTTTGACTTCTTGGATCAAACTTCTTTCTATGTGCTTGTGTAGTAGCAGCAAAACAAAGACATCCAAAAGGCTTCAAATCAGCATAAACAGGCACAGTATGATATAACATTTCAAAAGGAGATTTGAACTTCAAAGATGAGAGAGGATATCTATTAATTAGATATGTAGCATGCAAGATGGTTTCTCCCCAGTAAGTTTGTGGTAGCTTAGATTGAAAAAGTAATGCTCTGGCTGTCTCTAACAAGTGTTGGTGTTTTCTCTCAACAACACCGTTTTGTTGAGGTGTTCCCACACAAGTAAGTTGATGCATAATGCCTTTATTATCATAAAATTCTTTAGCTGAATGGCTGCAGAATTCTCCCCCATTATCTGTTCTTACGACTTTAACAACCGTGTCAAACTATTTCTCAACAAAAACAACAAAAGCTTGCAACACATTGAAAGCATTACTTTTATGAGACAATAAATGTGTCCAAGTGGTTCTTGTGTAATCATCTACCACAGTTAAGAAAAATCTATAACCATTATATGTAGTAACAGAATATGGACCCCAAATATCAACATGTAACATTTGAAAAGCAAAAGTGCTCTTGATAGAGCTTACAGGGAAAGGTCCTCTTTGTTGTCTAGCTTGTGGACAAACACTACATACAGGAGTTTTAGAACAATCAAACCTCTTTACAAAAGGCAATCTATGCATCTGACTATATGGAATGTGTCCTAACCTTAAATGCCAAAGTTCTAAATCTTTATTACAGAAATTAATAACAGGTTCAACATCTTTCTTTTGATTTGTACTTGTATGAAAGGTAGTGAGATATAGTCCCTTTCGTTGCTCACCAAGAACCTGAGATGTGTTCATTGAAAGGTCCTGAACAATGAAACATTGAGAAGGTGTGAATAAAAGGTTGATGTTGAGGGTTTTTGTGAGGTGTGAAGCAGAAAGCAGGTTAAAGGCAAACTCAGGTACATGTAGCACATTTTCAATGACAAGATTATCATATAAATGCACTTTCCCTACATGTTTGATTTCTCTTTGACTTCCATCAGGCATAGTGATGTATTCTTTCTCAATCAGCACATCATAATTCTCAAATAATGACAGATGTGGGGTAATATGATGTGTTGCTCCAGTATCTATTACCCAGCTATGTGAATTAGTATGAGCAACAAAGGTAGAATTCATACCTGCCATCATGCTAGCTTTATTCGTCATAGAATCTGAAATGTCACTCTTGCTAAGAAGTGCTATAAGCTTGTTGTATTGTTCTTTAGTAAGTACAGGCTCAAAATCTGATGTAGAATTAATGGAATCGCTTTGAGCATCATCTTTCACTGTAGATCCACTGACATTTAGGGCTGATCCTCTCTGCTGATCTTTACGTTGATTTTGATACTTTTCCTTATCATTTCGAGGAGGATATCCATGAATTTTGAAACACCTCTCAATACTATGTCCTGGCATTTTGCAATTATCACAGAAATACATGAATTTCTTGTCATTACCTCTGCCTCCTCCTCCTCTGTAATTTGACTGTCCTCCTCTATTATTTCCTGAATTTCCTCTACCAAATCCAGATCCACTCTTCTGGTGAATACTCAGAGCAGTGGAATCACTTCCAATATCAAAAGAAGACTTAAGTTCTTTCTGTTTTTCTTCTTGCAACACAATTTGATAAGTTTCATTGATATGAGGGGTCGGTTTCATCATTAATATATTAGATCTGACAAGACTATAAGCATCATTCAAACCAACTAGAAACTGTACTACTTGCTGATTATAAAGAAATTGAGGTATAGTTCCAACTTTTCCACACGAATCACAGCTAGGCATTTCAACAAGCATAATATATTCATCCCACAGTTTCTTAAATTTTGTAAAATACGCACTGATGCTAAGATTTCCTTGAGAAACAGTGAACAATTCCTTTTGTACCTGAAAAATTCGAGCATAACTTGGAGTGCCAAAACGCATTTGCAGATCGTTCCATACTTGATCGGCGGTATTGCAATACACCAGCGTTTCTTCGATGTCTTTGTCCACAGAATGAAATAGCCATGCCATCACCATATTATTGCATCGCTCCCACTGCGAATACAAAGGTGAAGATGCAATCGGTTTCTCATAATTGCCTCTGACGAAATTCAATTTGTTCTTCGCTCCAAGTGATATCTCTACCGATCTCTTCCAGTGATAGTAATTCGTGTCTGTCAATTTCTGTGTTGTTAGAACATGATGAGGATGATCTGAATGATGCAAATAGAAAAGATGATTCGGATCTAGAGTGTGCGATTCGATTTCATCTGTTGTCGGCATTTCAGAAAAGAAATAAACTCAGATCTAAAAAAAAAAATTTGGGAGAAACAAGCAATCAATTCTGCGAAATTTGCTCTGATACCATCACAGAATCATTGCTAAAGCTAAAAACAAGATTACAGTAATTAGAGGACAACAAAAGAAAATGAGAGATTAGATCTGGTGAAGATCCATTGAGGACTCCATTAATAATGCTCTTTTATTCATTAATGTAAAAAGAAGAAAAATGGAACTGTGTTTTCTATGTACAATATGCCAGGTCACTATATGTACAATGCCCAAAAAGACGTAAAAGAAATAATCTGTTTTTCCGCTAATATTCAGTCTAGCTGTCTACGTAACATTGATATGGTAAAGTTATGGGATAAGCATTTAAAAAATTATCATGTGGTGTACCTACAAGCAGCTTATACGCGCCTCAACATAGATTTGTATTAATCTGGGCTTTTGCTTTCCATATAGGATTCTACAAGAGAATCATTAGTAAGATAATAAACAATTACAAATTACAAAGGCAAAAACTTCTGACCATTTAACTAATAATTATGCTATGCAAATGGAAGAGTTCGTTTTAGCATCCATCTCCACGTAGGTATAATGAAAAAATAGCGTGCCAAACTACATGCGTCAAACAGTTCGTAAGGACTTAACATATTGCGCGGAATTGTTTGACCAAAAAAAATAAAAGAAAACTGTCAACATGTCAATTTTCTAAGAAGACGGTTAAAACATCTGTTTGATAGGAAGACTAATCACATATTATTACCAACGTATAGTTAACTAATACGAGAATTGAGAAATAAATGGGCAAATTTGTATCATACCTTTTTAGCAGGCATTTCTTAATTAAACACCAACAATTTCTTCAACCAAAGTTGCTACTAAACCCAATAAAAAGGGCTTAACCAAGGCCTTCACTGTTTATTTTCCATATTCAGAACTTTGTATTGTTAATTATAACAAACAATAGCATGCTCATCCCTAATTATATAACATCAAAATTTTCATATAAGATAAACAAAAATAATATACGCAAGCTAATACTCTACAGAAATTTTATATCGCACTTCATAGCTACTAGATACCTCTAATTCTTAGAGATCTAAACACTAATGCAATAAGATATCAACAGAGAATTAAACAACAATTAGACAAATCACTCACTTTTTACACATTCCGCTTGATTCGAGCACGGTACGAAAACCCTAGGTAATGAAACCACACACAAAGGCGAAAGGTTAGGGATTTTTTAAATGAAAGTAGTAACAAATGTTTATTAGCCATCGCGATTCTTACTGAGGGAGAGTGGATTTTATTTTCGTAGGGTTTCCATCGAGAAGAGGGAGATGGGAAAAAGATAATTAGAAAAGAAGCGGCCAATCTTTTTCGGTTTGTGAGAAACAAAAATCAACAGGAGAAAAAAATATGATGCTGATTTGATATGGGTTAAATTCGTGTCAAAGGAAATGATCTGAAGGCTTGACGATCTACAGTTAGATTTTAGGGGTTGGGGGACATTCAGATCGGTTGAGCTGCAGCAAATGAAATATTATACGACTATGAGCTGTAATAAATTTGATACAGCTTAAAGCTATATCAAATCTTTGCATCCAAGTGTGTCAAATTTGTTGTTATGGTGTAGAGAGTATACCATAGGATATCTTCCGCGGACACAAGCACAAACTTGTTCAACTAATCTCTGAATACCCTATTCATAAGATCCATGAAATATGTTGGCGCATTAGTCAAGCCAACTGGCATCACCAATCATTCAAAGAAACCTGATGGTGTCCTAAAAGCAGTATTCAGCACACTATCCTTTGCCACCCTTAATTGGTGGAATCCTATTGTCAAATCCATCTAAAAAACACTTTGGCCTTGTGAAGCTGATCGAACAAGTCACCTATCTTTGGAAACAGATATTTGTTCTTCTTGGTCACCTTGTTCATCTCACGATAGTCCACACACAATCTCAAAGATCCATCAGCCTTGGTTGCAAACACAACTGGTGCACTCCTGTAACACCCCACCTCCGCTGATGCCACTCTTGCAAGGACATGCATGCAGATATCACAAGACAGAACATATAAGTAAAACAGAGTAGTAAAGCAGCGGATAAACCAGCATTTCAAAACCATAGTTAAGTTACAACAAAGTACTTGGTCATTATTTTCCAACAAACAAAGTCTAGAGAAAAGCATAAACTGAAAAACTGAAATACATAAAGTACTATCCCCAAAGTGAAGTGATAAACCATAGCTAGCTCAATGTCCAAAACCGTACATGAGCAAATCCAGTAAGCAAGCTATAAAGATCCAAGCTAAGCTCCAATGTTTCCACCCTAAGGACCTGAGGGGGGGGGGAAACGGAAGAAAAGAGGCGAAAGAAAACAGGTCAGTCAAAAAGACTGATAAGCCCTAACTACTATCAGTTCATGAACTAGTAAAGTTAACTGGCATGAGAAGCTGAGATGAACATAAGGATAACAACATACTGGCATGGTGATTAACTAACAAGATAGATAAAGGTGTCATCGCATAATCAAGGTTAAGTTTTGCACCACGGGTGTACTAGCATTCTAACATGTCAAGTAAAAACAAGAATTGATCCCTTGGCCCAAGCTTGGCCCAATATCATGAGGTGACCTAAATCAAGGTCCAACTACACGGTCTAACTGATCGGCTCCCTATAAGCCTAACTCGTCCAGTGTCGGTGTCATACGGCCCAAACATGAAATGTAGTTAAACTGCGCTAGGTCCACCCTAGGGTGTATCAAGTCCTAGGGTGTCAACCTCGGACACCAATCAAGTATGCACAGTCTAGATCTACTGGTACCCGTGCCTGATTTTCCAACTCCGGACTATGTGCACGACCATAGTCCGCCTGGACCTACACGGGCGTACCTACTCAGCCGTCGTTTCGGTCGCTTACATGTCAGCCCAGTAATCGTGCCCCACCCTAGCCTAGTCCCTAGGGTCTTATGATACTATCAAGAGGGTTACTGCTGAAAAGGACCACGCCACTAGGGTTTCTTAACGGGTTAAATGTGGTTAAGCCGATCCAAACGTGGATTAAATAGGTTAAGTGTACCCAAGGTTCATGACTTAACCCCGATTAACCCATCAAGCCCAAATTGGTTAAGTATTAAGTGGACCATGACTTAACCCTAATCAGGAGGCATTAATTAACTTAATGTGCTTTAACCTCTCACATTAGACCTTGTTGTGGTTACTAGTTAAGCCGGGCGGGTCCGGGTAGCTTTACACCACAACTTGGTCTAACCTCGGGTTCGAGCACAACATGACCAACTTCTCACATTGGGTCCTATTGTTTGTAGCCACTAGTTAAGCCGGGCGGGTCCGGGTAGATTTATGCTACAAACTCAACCCAACCTCGAGTTGGTCACACTCATATTTTCTAAGTGTCATGTCCATTATGTTTCCAAAACATAATTACAAGCTAACATTTCACGTCATGTTATAAAAACCATGTTTATGTCATAATGTTACCCAACCCCAACGTAATCCCATCGTTTACATAATCGCAACAACGCATAAAGGATAAAATAGGGAACTTGGCATAATCATGACAAAAAGGTGTTGAAGCCACAAGTTTAACATGGTGGCATATGAAATGTACATATGTTCATATACTTGCATATTGCATTATTAAGCTTCAAAAGTATGCATAAAACCAAACTTAGCATGTAGGTAATACATGGTGATAAATGACATGTAGAAGTTGCTAGAAGTTCGCATTTAGCCTCACATGCAAGTTATCATAAGGGATATGATAACTTCCATGTTGCCAAAATGCAACCTTTAACATAAAGCTTGAAGCTTTAAGCTCACAAACTCAAGTTTAACTTGCATAACATGATAACATGTGTATAATGATCAACCCAAACTTGCATAACATAGCAACATGTGTCATACATAATGATTACACCAACTTGCATAACATAATGATCAACCAAACTTGCATATCATAATGATCAACCCAAACTTGCATCATTCATTTAACTTTATAGTTCAAAAAGAAAGTAGAAAAGGGCTTACAATGCTATGAAGACACAAATGAATATTTATTATAAAGATTGAGACGAAGCCCTTATGCAATCACCCAAATATGCAAGCTCCAAATGAAAAACCTTTGAGCCAAATCAATAAAAACCCTTGCTTTGAAATAGAAATGTTGCAACTTGACTTGAATGCAAACTAAGAACACTCATACAAGCTTGAAAACACTTGTATGAAGTCAAAATCTCTCATATAAATAAACTTAGAAATTTTAGCATGAGAGTGGAGGCCATGAGAGGAACAAATTTGGCATAGTTTAGTTGTAGAGTTGAATAATGATGATTTAGGCTAGGCTTAGGGGTCCTTTTATAGAAGATTAGGATAGTATTAGCCATAGGATTAACCCTAGATCCAATCCGAGCCATCAAATCACGTCACAAGCCTCCAAAACAGGTCCAAACAGCCAAAATAGGTGCACCAGGCCGACCTGGCCGACCAGGGAGGTCGACCCCCAGGTCGACTCTAGTGTCGACCTGGTTGGGGGGAGGTCGACTCTAGTGTCGACCCCCCTGTCGACCTGTCTGGGCGGGAGTTTTCCCGCCCAGTCTGTTTTGGCTGAATTTGAATTCTAAATTCAAATTCGAACTGTTTTTGAACTTGTAATTTTTTTCTGAAAACTTTGACGGGCCATAACTTGGTCATACGGACTCCGATTTTCGAAAACTCGGACTCTATTTCGCGTATTTTTCCGAGACAAACGCAATGGCACAGCCCGTTTCCCTTGATTCAGATTTTACAGTTTAATTCTGCCTTGATTTATGTTATAACATGTTATTCAAAAATACGGGTTGTTACATTCTCCCCTCCTTAAAGGATTTCGTCCCCGAAATCTCCAAGTTAGGAAGAACGTATCCTACCATCCATCATCCATCTACTCAAAACATCATCCACAAGTAACCATTGTCCTTAAAAAGATTCTAAATGCTGTATGAACATATGCAAAAGGTGTGTGTATATGTACTTATCTAATGCAAAAATCAGGAGGTTACTGATTCAGTAAACCCCCTTAATGCAAAACATGTTAGTGAAATGAGTCCATATGTATGAAAATCCCTAACATAACTTATAGTCTTTACATGAGTGCACATAACATCCATCCATATGCAACATCCACGTGATAGCATACAAGTTTCATCCATGAATAAGCATAAACACTCATGCATATGCGGTATGAAAGTGTGTGAGCCGATCTTAGTGCCTAACGTGTATCATGCATCCACGAGTATCCACTTGCAAACACTTGCAACCACTTGCAAACATCAAGCATAACATGTTTCAAATACATGTTTCAACCAAGGGTTTCTACCTAAGGTTCTCATGACAAGATTTACGAAACAAGATAAACTAGATAAACATGGATAGCAAAGGGAAGATATACCAATCTAGGAAAAGAGATTGAAAATGTATCCTCAAAAAGAAATGGATAAAGCACACGCATCTTCTCCTTGGTTTCCCAAGTTGTGTCTTCCTCCGTTTCACTCCATTACGCCTTAACAAGCTTAACTTCTTTGCTTCTTAGCTTCTTTGATCTCTGTTCCCAAAATACGAATCGGAGCTCTTCTCAGGGTTGCCTCTTTCTCTACCTCAATGTCTTCAAGAATGCTTGGTTCAACCACCTCAGCGGACTTATGTAGGCACTTTCGGAGATGCGAGACATGAAAGACATTATGCACTCCGGCTAGCTTCTCGGGCAATTCCACCTTATAGGCCATCTTTCCAATTCTCTCTATGATAGGGAAGGGTCCTACGAACCTTGGTGCCAGCTTCCCTACTGCTCCAAAACGTACCACATTACGCAAAGGAGAAACCTTCACGAAAACCATGTCTCCCACTTCGAATTCCAATTCTGCCCTTCGCTTATCAGCATAGGATTTCTGTCTATCTTGGGCCGCTTTCATCCTTCTTCTCACTAATTCAACTTTCTCGGATGTGTCCCGTATCATATCGGGTCCAAGTATAAGCCTATATGTTGTCTCTCACCAACAAGATGGTGACCTACACGGCCTCCCATACAAAGCTTCAAATGGTGCCATCCATATGCTTGCTTGGTAGCTGTTATTATAAGCAAACTCTACAAGAGGAAGACGGTCTTCCCTAGTACCACCAAAGTCAAGAACACAAAGTCTCAAAAGATCTTCTAGCACTCTATTCACCCTTTCGGTTTGGTCATCCGTCTGGGGGTGATAGTGTAACAACTCGTATTTCGATAACATGTTAAAACGACAATCAAGGCAGAATTTAATTTTAAATTCTGAGTCAAATGGAACAGGCTATGCCATTGCGTTCGTCTCGGAAAAATACGCGAAATAGAGTCCGAGTTTTCGAGAATCGGAATCCGTATGACCAAGTTATGATCCGTCGAAGTTTTCAGGGTTTTCAAGTTTGAAAATCACCTAGGAAGTTCAAGTTTTGGGGTAGGCGGGAATTTTCCCGCCAAAGCCCATATCGACAGGGGAGTCGACAGGGCTGTCGACACCCCTGGACCCCAAGTCGACAGGGCTGTCGACTTGGGTGTCGACTGGGTCCAAAACACAATTTCGTGTTTTGTGGCCTGGTGCACCTGGATGCAGTCTTGGTCTGGTCTGATGGGCCTGTGACGATTTCTGTGGTCTAGATTAATCCTAGATCTAATCCTATGGCCTAAAACTATCCCAATCTCTATAAAAAGACCCTAAACCTAACCTAAATCCCTAAAAATCAAACCTAGCAACTAAGTGCTGCCAAAATCAATTTTGATCATGGCCTCCATCTCAAATCCCTAGAGCCTATGCACTCAAATCAAGTTCAAATCAAAAGGTGCAAGCTTGCTACACCAAATCAAGGCCAAATCAACATTGCTATGCGAGTTTCATGATGGTTCTTCATCAAAGGAGCCACCTTTCTTCCTCATGATGATGCATGATCCCTTTCCTAAGCCTTGCCTATGTAAGTTCTAGCTACTTTTGGATCAAAACGGTATTTTTAATGTTGACATGGGATAAAATGAGATAAAGCATAAGTATGCATGTATGTGCACCTAACTTTGTCCCTTTTCTATGATCTATGACCTTAGACTAAGATGTAGCAACTTAATCATGTCACTCATGTTATGTTTAGCCTAGTTTATCTTGCAAGTTTGGATCTTTGTCTATGGAAGATTTGCATGAACCTTTGGGAACCATTTGACTTGTGAAACATAGGCAAATACTTGACCTTGGGGCTTATGCATGCATATGAACACAAACCCCTTATGTTTCATGCATGTTTGTGGCAAAACCTCCTTATGATATTATGCAAGTTTGTGGCCAAATCCTTTATGAGATTATGCATGCTCGTGGCCAATCCCCTCTTTTAAGTTGTGCATGTTTATGGCCAAACCCTTTTTGATAATATGCATGTTTGTGGCCAAATTACCTTATGACACTATGCATGTTTATGGCCAATCTCTTTATGATGTTATGCATGTGGAAGCCAAGCCCTTTTTGGCATCATGCATGTTTTGAGACCAATATGTGACATAGTATCCTTACTATGTTGACTCGCTTTGCTTGTGTTGGGAAAACACGATTTTGGGTAGTTAGATAAACATGAACATGTCGCAAAATCTTAACTTGAATATGACATGTGTTTATACTTGAAAATATGACTTGAAAGATAACATGGAAGATGACATGTAAGTATGCATAAAAACATGAGCTTGGGAATTTACCTATTAAGTTAGGTCTACCCTTTGGGAATTTACCTATTAAGTTAGGTCTACCCAAATGCTTGGAAACTTGTAACATGTTTTGGAAACATGATGAACTTGGATAATATAAGTGTGGCCAACTCGAGGTTGGGTTGAGTTTGCAACGTAAAACTACCCGGAACCGACCGGCCTAACTAGTAGTTGCAAACAATAGGACCCAATGTGAGAAGTTGGTCATGTCGCGCTTAAGACCCGAGGTTAGACTAGGTTGTGGTGTAAATCTACCCGGACCCGCCCGGCTTAACTAGTAACCACAACAAGGTCTAATGTGAGAGGTTGAGGGTGCATTAATTAAATTAATGCCACATAATAGGGTTAAGTTAATTTAATTAATGAGGCTTAACCAAATATGATATGGACAAAGGGGTTAAGTAATTTGATTAGGCTAATGATACTTAACAAAACATGATAAGCTTGGGTAGGTTAAGTAACTTGATTTGCCTAATGACACTTGACCATTTTTATACGACTAGTGGACGGGATTAAGTTAACCAACACTTAATCAATCCAACACGATAACGTGATAAGGTTAAGTAAATTTTCTTAATGACACTTAACCGTATAATACAGTTAATGGATGGGGTTAAGATTAGGCTTAACTAATCTAAACATGGTAATCGGATGGGGTTAAGTTAGCCTAGACTTAATTAATCTAACTTGGTAATTTAATGGGGTTAAGTTAAACACTTAACTAATTTAACACGATGATTTGATGAGGTTAAGTGACCTATACTTAACCAATCTAACTCGTTAATTTGATGAGGTTAAGTTAATCTATACTTAACCAATCTAACGTGAAAACATGATAAGGCTAAGTCACGAATCACTTGAATACGCTTGACCGATTTGACTCGGTAATTTGACAAGGTCAAGTTAATTTATATAATTAACCAATCTAAAATGATAATTAGACGAGGTTAAGTTATGGATTGCTTAATATACTTAGCCAACCTGACACATGGTTTGTAGGGTTAAGTCTTGGACTTGGATACTTAGCCAATTTTGACATGGTTTGTAGACGGGCTAAGTTATGAACTTAAGTGACACTTAACCCATTAGATAAACCCTAATTCGGAGGATTAGGTAAATAACCATAGTTAACAAGGATAATGGAAATAAGGCTAAGTGGTAAACCTTAGTTAAGGGAAACTAAGTAATAATTCTTAGTCAAGGAAATTTGGACCATTTCTTAGATAGATTAGTAACCCGATACGTTAGGTCAACGTTTAAGTATGCGTATAGGAGCAGGCTATCTGATTTAGATAAAGGCTCCAACGAACTGGGTAACGAAGCAGCGGCTTCGGGGAACGTGAGGATATTCTTGGGATCCCTCTGTGAGCTGCCAGGTCATTATAATAGGCTCACGAGAGGTTGAGGTCTGCGGTAGAAGAACCAAGAATATGCCTTGGTTGCTATGCGAGCGACCTAAAGACTGGGGTGGATAGCAGTGAGTCGGCGAATACATAAGGTGCCCGAGATAGCAAGTTCGTCGATCATCTACCATCTTGAGTCAAGCGTGTACGTACGGAAAGGCAGGGAACACCCAACAGACCATAATTGCTATCTAATTATGGGTGAGGTAGGCCGTAGGATGTGGGCTGGCCGGAGTGTAGTTCTCATGCAAGATTTTCTCTTGTGTTGCCTTTCACTAGTTGAGGGAGGGGTCTCGTGGGACCATAGCCACGTGTAGAAAAGCAGACCTTAGTATCTGCATCGGCAGATAAATCTAAAGCTCCCGACCGAGTCTTGTATTTCTTGTTTTGCCCTGTGATAGGACTCGGATGGCACGATGTGATACATGTGCATACAGTTATAGAAAAACGATTCACGATGAATGCGTGGGAAAAAGGGCGCGGTTGACGGTTAGCGTGATCCCTAGTGGCCTAGGTGGTTTAACCCAAACCGAAATACGAAAGCGTGCAATAGGTAAGCGTAATCCCTAGTGGTGCTAGGTGGCGTAAGTCCTAGTAGTTCAAACGATGATTCATATGGAAGAGCCTAGCTAGAACAAGGGTGACAGTCCAAACGATTTCAAGGATAATACGACATGAGGAAGCCCGTACGAGGTACGGCAAAGGACTGAACTTATATACATGGAAAGAAACATATGATTTTGAGTAACCTATATATGCGGTATATTAGGTTGACATGGACCATTACACGACTTTGGGCAAGGGACATTCATGGTTAACACATGACGCGGGCAGGGATACTAGTACGAGAGGTGCAGAGCAAATATACATGTTAGAACTAATATACATAATAGATACCGTGGGATGTTAGACGGGGCAGATACCTAGGGATAATGTACTCGATAGAAGATCTGACGATGTGATACCTTGACTTATCATAACACCGTAGTTTATCATGATACCTTAGTTTACCTTGCCACAGTAGTTAAACCGGCTACCCCGGTTTAGTTTATCTATCTCGCAGTTATCCTTATGTTTACTTTCAGTTTATGCATGTCATGTTACCTTTACCTGTTTTTATACTGGAAGTAGATAGGACTTACTCAGTCTTTTTGACTAACCCGTTTTGTTTCGCCTCTTTTCTTCCGTTTCCCCCCCAGGTTACAGGGAGGAAACAATGCAGTTTAGTTCGGACTTCTTCTGCTTGAAGGTCATCATGGATGGCTTGGACTTCTCTTGGCTATGGCTACTTTACTATTTTTACTTGGGGAATAATTTATTAAAAAGTCTTTATGCTTCTTTACTATTGCAAGACAGGTTTTGTTGTACTCTGATGTAAAAGGCTTTAGACCTTATTTATTCATGTTATGGAAGTTTGATTTTACTTCCGCTATTTTATATGTTCTGTCTTGTGATATTTCTGTGCATGTTTACCAATAATGCCCCTCTAAAGCTAGTGCATTCCTTTGCGAGTGACCCTAGCGGAGGCGGGGTGTTACAGATAGGCTGTACTCAGATTCAATCGCGTACCCATCGCTTCTTGCAAACTATTCCAGAACTGGCTAGTGAAAATTGGATCACGATCGCTAACTATGCTAGAAGGAACTCCATGCAACCGCACTATCTCTCGAAGATAAACAGATGCTAGCCATGATACGGTCCTCTTGCTTTTCACCGGAATGAAATGGGCTCTCTTTGTAAGTCTACCAGTTATTACCCATATCCCATAAAGCCCAAATAGTTTGGTGACAAACATCTTCATCCCAACCATATATCACAAATAGGCGAGTCATGCTCCTTATGGGGTTTGCAACAGAACTAAGATTGAGAATAGGACCGAGAGGATATACTTAAAAGATAGCATGCGAGTAAGCTCTACGGAACAATAGGGATCAAGGATATACTCTTAGAAGGAGATTTAATGCGCGTATCTAGTCTTCAGTCTTCTAAGCCACATTTTCTTGTGCTTAATCCCATCGTGCCCTGACCGTCTTTTAACTTCGCAATTCCGTAGTTCTTGATTCTTATTTCCAAAATATGAGTTTAGAACTCATTTCACCGTTGCCTCTCATTCCCCTTCCACTTATTCTTTGCCTAAAATACTTGGCTTCCACCCAACTGCGTACTCATGGTTTCATGCAAGCTTTCCAAAATTCGCTAGTGAATCTTGGATCTCGTTTACATACTATACGGTATCCCACGCAGAAAACTATCTCTTGAAAACAAGTGCCAATCCACGTTGCCAAATGTACTTACTAGGGTGATTTCTCTAACCCATGCTTAAGTAAAATGGACTATCCGCCTTAGTAGCGAATACCACAGGAGCACCCCATTCTGAAATGCTTCGCCTAATGAAATTTTTCTCAAGCTACTCCTTGATTTGCTTACCAAGCTCTCTTCTTTCTCGTGGGGCCATGTGCCTAACGGGCAATGTAACTGGCTTGGTATTATCAACCAGATAAATGCGGAAATCTATCTCCCGCTTAGGGGGTAACCCCCTTACTTCTTCAAAGACATCCAGATAGTCTCGGACCACCCTTACAGATTGCAGATCATCGATGGACGAGTCAAGAGATTCAAGATAACATAACATGACGGGACCTCTAGGATTACAAGAAATTTCTAGGGTATTACCGAGGCGAGTCATGAGCCTCACTACCCTATGCTCACAGTCAAGAATGGCTCCATAACTGGACAACCAATCCACACCCAAATCAACCCGTATCCCATAAACCCGAGAACCTAAGCATTACACATGAATTCTATGCTCAAGATAGAGATTTTCAAATCCACACAAATCACAGGTAGATGGGCGGAACCCCCAATTGGATTTGAAACACTAACAGGACCTCAACTAGACTAGTACTTAGGTGCAAACTTTCAACAAGATCAGAAATAAAACTATGCGATGCGCCAGAATCAAATAAGGTATGAACAGGGAAATCAGAAATGTAAACATGACTTTTTACAGAAACACTACCTCGATCAAAAGCAGGAAGAGTGAGGAGAGCCTGCAACTGCCCTCCAGAGGGTCCTACTTGCTGAGTTTGTCCTTGCCCTTGTCCTTGCTTCTTGGGGCAATCCTTGCTAAAATGTCCAGATTCTCCGCAATGAAAACACTCGCCTAACTTCCTCTTCTTCTTCCTGCAATCTTTGGCTATGTGCCCCACGATCCGACAGAACTTGCACTTCCTTGTTTCCCTGGTCTTGTTGTCATTGCGATTGTTGTTGCCCTTCTTGTTGTTCTTGTCTCTTTTCTCGGTATCTTCCTTCTTGCCTTGGGACTCATTTGCCTTGACCTCCTTCTTGCCACTCTTATCTTCCTCTTGAAGTAGGGCCATATTCACCAAACTCTCGAAGGTCGCCCCCAGGGGTATATGAGACATGGCCAAACCGCGCAATGGCTCATTCAATCCTAGAGCAAAGTATAGGGCCTTCTTCCGAGCTGTGTTTACCAATTCTAGACCGAACTGAGCAAGTTGATTAAACATGTCCACGTATTCCCTAATTGTCATGTCCCCTTGCTTTAGAGATAGGAACCTCTCCATCTGAAGGTTCTCTTCTGTCGATGATAGAAACTTTAGTCCAAACCTTCTCCTAAAGTCATCCCAAGTCTCAAATTGTCTAGTAGTGGTGGTGACTACCCACCAATAAGCAGCTTCCCCTTTCAATAGCCATACCGCCAGCAGAACTTTCCTACGATCTTCCACATCAAAGATAGCAAAGAGGTCTTCAGTTTCCTTTAACCAGTTTCTTGCCTCCACAGAAGTCTCCGTTCCGACAAAATTTTTGCAACCCATCGTCTTAAAGTCTTTGCAAAGCTTTGCGAAATCCTCTTGCGGATGCTGAGGGGGAGGAGGAACCTCAGCTACGGGAGGAGGAGAGATGTTAGTGACGGGGGAAGGAGGAGGAATGTTCGCGGGGCCGGCTTCATTCGCCCTTGCCTCCATAAATCTCCGGAACCAGACGGGTACTTGTACGCCTTCCGGGATGTTAAAGCGATCGGCCATACTAAAACGAAGAAAAAGATAGATTCAGAACGAAGAAACGAAGGATAGTGCTAATGGCTTTTGGGGAATAGCCTTTTAAAATAAACTAGACTTTTCTTGGAAAATACTTAATTGGTTTTGAAAATAGTTTTCCAAAAGGTGAGTTCTAAAAACCTTTTGCTCGAATCTTGTTAACCATATGCTCTGATACCAAATGTAACACCCCACCTCCGCTGATGCCACTCTTGCAAGGACATTAGCTTTGGAGGGGCGTTAAATAAGGTAAACATGCATGCAGATATCACAAGACAGAACATATAAGTAAAACAGAGTAGTAAAGCAGCGGATAAACCAGCATTTCAAAACCATAGTTAAGTTACAACAAAGTACTTGGTCATTATTTTCCAACAAACAAAGTCTAGAGAAAAGCAAAAACTGAAATACATAAAGTACTATCCCCAAAGTGAAGTGATAAACCATAGCTAGCTCAATGTCCAAAACCGTACATGAGCAAATCCAGTAAGCAAGTTATAAAGATCCAAGCTAAGCTCCAATGTTCCCACCCTGAGAACCTGAGGGGGGGGGGAAACGGAAGAAAAGAGGCGAAAGAAAACAGGTCAGTCAAAAAGACTGGTAAGCCCTAACTACTATCAGTTCATGAACTAGTAAAGTTAACTGGCATGAGAAGCTGAGATGAACATAAGGATAACAACATACTGGCATGGTGATTAACTAACAAGATAGATAAAGGTGTCATCGCATAATCAAGGTTAAGTTTTGCACCACGGGTGTACTAGCATTCTAACATGTCAAGTAAAAACAAGAATTGATCCCTTGGCCCAAGCTTGGCCCAATATCATGAGGTGACCTAAATCAAGGTCCAACTACACGGTCTAATTGATCGGCTCCCTATAAGCCTAACTCGTCCAGTGTCGGTGTCATACGGCCCAAACATGAAATGTAGTTAAACTGCGCTAGGTCCACCCTAGGGTGTATCAAGTCCTAGGGTGTCAACCTCGGACACCAATCAAGTATGCACAGTCTAGATCTACTGGTACCCGTGCCTGATTTTCCATCTCCGGACTATGTGCACGACCATAGTCCGCCTGGACCTACACCGGCGTACCTACTCAGCCGTCGTTTTGGTCGCTTACATGTCAGCCCAGTAATCGTGCCCCACCCTAGCCTAGTCCCTAGGGTCTTATGATACTATCAAGAGGGTTACTGCTGAAAAGGACCACGCCACTAGGGTTTCTTAACGGGTTAAATGTGGTTAACCCGATCCAAACGTGGATTAAATTGGTTAAGTGTACCCAAGGTTCATGACTTAACCCCGATTAACCCATCAAGCCCAAATTGGTTAGGTATTAAGTGGACCATGACTTAACCCTAATCAGGAGGCATTAATTAACTTAATGTGCTTTAACCTCTCACATTAGACCTTGTTGTGGTTACTAGTTAAGCCGGGCGGGTCCGGGTAGCTTTACACCACAACTTGGTCTAACCTCGGGTTCGAGCACAACATGACCAACTTCTCACATTGGGTCCTATTGTTTGTAGCCACTAGTTAAGCCGGGCGGGTCCGGGTAGATTTATGCTACAAACTCAACCCAACCTCGAGTTGGCCACACTCATATTTTCTAAGTGTCATGTCCATTATGTTTCCAAAACATAATTACAAGCTAACATTTCACGTCATGTTATAAAAACCATGTTTATGTCATAATGTTACCCAACCCCAACGTAATCCCATCGTTTACATAATCGCAACAACGCATAAAGGATAAAATAGGGAACTTGGCATAATCATGACAAAAAGGTGTTGAAGCCACAAGTTTAACATGGTGGCATATGAAATGTACATATGTTCATATACTTGCATATTGCATTATTAAGCTTCAAAAGTATGCATAAAACCAAACTTAGCATGTAAGTAATACATGGTGATAAATGACATGTAGAAGTTGCTAGAAGTTCACATTTAGCCTCAAATGCAAGTTATCATAAGGGATATGATAACTTCCATGTTGCCAAAATGCAACCTTTAACATAAAGCTTGAAGCTTTAAGCTCACAAACTCAAGTTTAACTTGCATAACATGATAACATGTGTATAATGATCAACCCAAACTTGCATAACATAGCAACATGTGTCATACATAATGATTACACCAACTTGCATAACATAATGATCAACCAAACTTGCATATCATAATGATCAACCCAAACTTGCATCATTCATTTAACTTTATAGTTCAAAAAGAAAGTAGAAAAGGGCTTACAATGCTATGAAGACACAAATGAATATTTATTATAAAGATTGAGACGAAGCCCTTATGCAATCACCCAAATATGCAAGCTCCAAATGAAAAACCTTTGAGCCAAATCAATAAAAACCCTTGCTTTGAAATAGAATGTTGCAACTTGACTTGAATGCAAACTAAGAACACTCATACAAGCTTGAAAACACTTGTATGAAGTCAAAATCTCTCATATAAATAAACTTAGAAATTTTAGCATGAGAGTGGAGGCCATGAGAGGAACAAATTTGGCATAGTTTAGTTGTAGAGTTGAATAATGATGATTTAGGCTAGGCTTAGGGGTCCTTTTATAGAAGATTAGGATAGTATTAGCCATAGGATTAACCCTAGATCCAATCCGAGCCATCAAATCACGTCACAAGCCTCCAAAACAGGTCCAAACAGCCAAAATAGGTGCACCAGGCCGACCTGGCCGACCAGGGAGGTCGACCCCCAGGTCGACTCTAGTGTCGACCTGGTTGGGGGGAGGTCGACTCTAGTGTCGACCCCCCTGTCGACCTGTCTGGGCGGGAGTTTTCCCGCCCAGTCTGTTTTGGCTGAATTTGAATTCTAAATTCAAATTCGAACTGTTTTTGAACTTGTAATTTTTTTCTGAAAACTTTGACGGGCCATAACTTGGTCATACGGACTCCTATTTTCGAAAACTCGGACTCTATTTTGCGTATTTTTCCGAGACGAACGTAATGGCAAAGCCCGTTTCCCTTGATTCAGATTTTACAGTTTAATTCTGCCTTGATTTATGTTATAACATGTTATTCAAAAATACGGGTTGTTACAACTCCATTCGGACGTACTCCTCCGAATGAATCCTTTTCCCAAAAGGTAATGAACATGCACCTCTAACTTTATTTATTCCTTAGGTGCCATCCTCCTGAGAGGCAATGACGATTGGTCTAGCACCTTCGACCAAATCTATTCTGAACTCAATCCGCGATGCGGCAACAAACCTTTGACCTCTTCAAAGACGTCGCCGAACTCACTAGCGATCGACACAGATGACAAGTCTTCCTGTGGGATCACAAGAAAATATAAAAAATTCACGAAGACTCCATCTTCAGGCTTACATCAAATCACAACCACTTGCCCTTTCACATTCCCAACTGTCACCTTAAGCTTCTCGCAATCCACTTTTTCCACATACCTCTTAAGCCATTCCATACCCAAAATGATCTCAAACCCAGCGAAGTTCAAAACAAAGCAATCACACATAAAAGAGGAACCATGACTTGATAACAGTAGACCACGACAAATCATACACAAACTAGATGAACCCCCAACTGGATTAGTCACAACCAGAGGTCTATCACATATCTGGGGTTTCAAACCCAAGCGGTTCACAAGCACAATACAAATGAAAGAATGAGATGCTCCAATATCAAATAACATTCAAACTCAAACACCTCCAATGGAAAGCGTACCTTGAACAACAACACTCTTCCCATTCTCCTCTATCGTAGGAGCTCTTGAAGAAGATGGTATGTCCTCCAAAGCATACGCCTTCACTATCTGCTACCCCTTAGCTTGTTATGGACAACCCTTTTTGTTATGCACAGGTTTTTCACGGTTATAACAATTCCTCTCAACTTTCGAATTCTTGCAATCCTTGAAGAAATGGCCCTTCTACTAACAATTATAGCAAGTCACCGCGCTTTTCGACTTCTTCTAGCCATTCTTTCCTTTTTGTTGATGCTTCATCTTTCAATTGCCCTTATTGTTATTATTACCACCCTGTTGTGGCTTCGGAGCCTCTTTGGTTGCAACAACAACTTCTTCTTCCTTAGAAAACAAACTCTAGTGTCTCACGGCTTTTTCCACAAATTTCCCGTAAGGGTCATCCAAATGATTAATCAACGGTTTCCCAATATATGTGTCCAAGCCCATGACAAACTTCTCGTTCTTCTGATAAGGAGAGTCGATATACGAACGAGCATACTTGGACAAAGCTTCGAAATCAGAAACATAACCCAACACTGGTCGACCATTCTATTTTAACTCAACAAATCTCTTGAATAGAACTGACTTCTGAGCGGTTGAAATGAACTTCATCTCAAACTTGACTTGGAATTAATCCTAACAGATCTCATCTTCAGGAGTTTCAAGAGTGAAAGAGTTCCACCAATCCATAGCTCTGCCCTGTAGTTGTCTCGATGCAAGCTTCCTTTTAGCTGCATCCTTAATACCCAAGTCTTGGAAAATCCGAATACAAGTATCTAGCCACCCTTAAATTTCAACTGTCGATTTTGTCCCTTTGAAAGGCTTTCCACAAAGAGCAGTGAAGCCCTTGCATAGCTTCATGAAGTCACCCTCAGTACCTGCACCTGTACCCCAACATCTACCGTTGCTGCTTGTGGAGTGAGTGCCCTCCTCATGATCGCTGCCATCATAGCCTCAAACATAGCTAGGTAATCTAGTGTGTCGCCATCACCTCCTCCGGGAATAGTCTCCTCCTCAGCAATGTGTCTCGACGATCGATGACTCATTCTAAATCTGTAATATAGAATGATAGTTCACATACATGAAAACTGCAATGGAATTCAACCGTTATTAAGATAAACACTAATATATTGTATACATCCATCAGGAAACTACAAATAAGTCTTCATACATTATTTAATCCTTGAACTTTGGCTAAAATCGATTAACCAGAGCTCAGATACCAAATGTCGCCCATAACTCTCGCACTTAACAAGAGGAATAATGCGCAGAAGGGTGTATCAGGCAGCTATGGACGATCATCAAGGTAAGATAAATACAAGCGGAACTAGTCGTATAACTCACAGTGCAGAGATAAAGTATAATATAACATATATAATAGGCATATAGTGAAGCATATTTGACCAGAAACTTAAACTTTCATATCAACTAGAAAGATCCATATATCACTGGAGTACATCATAAGAGTTTGTATAAAATGCCTCACTACAATCACTCAGAGAACACTCGACAAGCATAACAACAGAAACAACAACTACTACGTATAGTAGAAAGTTTTACGTAAGCCACCTACTCGCCATCACTCTGCAGCATCATCTCATCAAGATCTATCACATGTCACTTGCCAACTTGTCTGCCCATCCACAACACAATGGATGAACAACCCAAGGTAATAAGAGGAAACATAAAACCTTAAGTCAGACAACAGTCCTAATGAGCGATAAAACAGCTATCTAACATCATCAATAAAGTATATGAGAAATAGGTAGACCGGCCAACTAATCTACCAATATCAATTGAGAAGAAACCCAAACCCGTCTTCCCCACGTCTGATAGTGATAACATTTACAACAATCAAAAAGAAAACATAGCAGACATAGCAACTAGTTATCTAGCATAGGCCATTCTAATCGAGATCAACATCCCTAAGCACAAGCCCCGAAGGCCTAAACCAACATAAAACAAGCAACCAAGAGATGTCTCCTTCGATGTCAAACAATCTACATAAGACGATACAAGCAAAGCAATCATCATCCATGACTTTTGATATCACCGTCTATCCTGCTTTGAAACCATCGTTATTCGTATGATCGGCTCAACATCGTGTCTTCTGTCAAGGGCTAATGGTAACCGTGGTTCTAGCAAAAATCCATACGCGTTTCATCGTTACGTATCTTGGCCCATCAAGTTTTTATCCAGGGTACTCGACCATTCAACCAGTCTTTTAGGCGTCCCTATTATACCCCTACTTTGAGTCCGCTAGTACCTATAACAACGATAATTCCTCAGCCTTCAATATCTCTAGTCGTCATCACCGACGACTATCTATAAGCGTGAACATATTTGAGCAGCCATTATCCACGAACTCAAACATCCTTGAGTCATTCTTACATTCGTTGCATTTCCTCGATCAACGAACTCTTTATGACACTTCGAAACATTGCCCGATCCATCTCCAGAAATGCGCCTGACCCATCAACATAAATCATGACCGATCCATAGCGTTTTCGAGCGTTGCCGATCCATGTCAACTTGTTTTGCCCGATCCATTATGATCCAGCCCGATCCATGCATGCACACATCCGATCATTGAATTTCCACACATGCAACCTATGTCGATCCACTTTTTCACCATGCCCGATCCATTGCCAGATCAGCCTTGCCCGATCCATTGAAAACATGCCCGATCCCTATGAAATTTTGCACCGATCCATGCCAATTTACTCGAGCTCGATCCACCACTCAAACTTGACTGATCCATCTCCATTGCTTGGAGAACACTCCATCGATCCATGAATAAAACTACCTGATCCATCATTAAAACATGTAGATACATCCTTGAACGTGACCAATTTTCACCTGATCCATCTCAAACTCGATCCAAAACCAATCCGATTCAAACTCGTGCAATGCAACCAACCATTCAACAACAAAATAACGCAATCATCAGTCAATCACTAAAACATCAAATGATTATCAATAATACATGAAATTCACCAAATTACGATTAAACAAATATTCAAATCAATAAGTGAATCTAAACATAGAGTTAACATATGAAATTTACCATTATAAGTTGCTAGATTAGATCCTATGGTGATTCCAATGAAAATATACTTACCATGATGTAGATCTAGGTGAAAACAACTTGAAATGATGAAAATGAGATCAAACAACCCATATACTCGATTGAATCCGTGTGAGAGATGCTTATCACTCACCAAACCTTCTAACTAGCTTGAAAACGATAATCTACAAATCCAAACAGCTAAGAACGATCTTCAAATCGCCCAATTTGATGAGATCCACTCTCTCTTTATGTAGATCTAGCCTTACTTGATGTAGATCTTAATTCTTTTAATGTAGATCTAAGATTTTAATGGAAAAGAGATGTATTTGATTGGAGTAGGGAGAATCTCAAACCCCAACCAAATAAGAAATGAAGAAAGTAAACCATTCTCCTTGCCTCTACCCCCCTATTTATAGCCATCTAACCAACCCACTAATGGGCCTCACGAAATTAGCCCATTTATGACTAGTTAACCTGTCTAGAAGTTGTGTAGCTCTAAAACAGCGACTCCTCCCAAACCGCTGAACAAAATCTTTAATCTGACCACTCTATGGAATTGGAACACCATGTCCTTTCCGATGAAATCGATCTCAGCACCTGATTCGATCCCAGTCAAAAGTTATGCCATATACAAAACTGATGCGGAAAAATGGTCATAAATAAAATTGATAAAAATTATGGACATGTCTCATATCCCCATAACCAATATATGAAATCCCCATAACCAACATATCAAAATATGAGAATGATCTGACCCTCAGGGAATAAAATAAAAATATGGGTGCGTTTTTACAAGTCCCTACTAAGTTTCAAAACTAGGCTCACATCCGGTCATAAACTTATTATAAATTAGGTCCCTGGATTTGAATCACGTGTCAACAAATTCCAGATTTAACCTTCTGATTCTGGAAAACCCTAAAACCACGGTTCGAAGTCATTTCAGTTATCCAGATCCACTTTTACAGCAGCCGCTCAAACAAAAAAAATATAAATTGACAGCCGATTATCATCAATTTCGTGGCGATCTTCATTCAAACGTAAAAATTCTTGTTGTTTCCTTCTTCGTTTGAGACGATCTAATGAGAACGAAGGTATACTCATGAATTATGTATTTCTTCTACCGTCGTTACTAACCGCTGCATGATTTATTGTGTATTAAGAGTAAATGAAAACGATTGTAAGAAATTAGTAAGAAATAATGATTGGTATTAAATAATTGTTAAGAATTATTGCATTATTTTATGTTGATGTTATGAATAAGTATAAAATCGTATGCTAGTAAGGAAAATGCTAATGTTATGAATAATTATATAACTGTATGCTATTACTCAGAATACTTGCATATTTGTACGCTATAATTAAATTTAAATGTAGGATTGTATGTTGTTATTAAGAACTCTTGCATGCTAATATGATTGTTTGAAGAATTGTTTCATGATTGTGTGCTATTAATAAAATTTAATGCAAACAGTTGTGGTGTTATTAAGAAACTTGGCACACTAGGGTGTTATTAATAACAATATTTGCTAAATTTATGAATCTGTCCAGTATACTTGCATAATTGTGTGCATATATTCAGAATAACTATCCACTTGAGAGCATCAATTTAAATTATCTGCAAGATAGTGTGCACATATTTAGAATACGTGCAAACTTCTGTGCTTCTATTAATAATATATGCAAACTTGTTTCCAACAATTAAGAATGTTTGCAAACCTGTGTTTTTATGTTCAAAATATTTGTACATTTCTTTGCAACTATTTAAATTATTTGGACACTTGAATGCATATGTACATAAAATTTGAACAATTGTGTGCATCTATTAAGAATACATGCACACATGTGTGCATATATTTAGGATATTTGCACTTCTGAGTTCATTTATTAAGAATACTTGACTAGTTGTATGCATGATCTATTCTGAATGTTTCCACATTTGTTTGAATTTATCAGCTGCTTTTTGTATTCATGTATTGAGAATAATGTTACATTTATCACCGGAGTACAGTTGGATACATTTGAATATAATCAGAAAATTTCACGTATGCATGCATGTATTCATTACATTTTCTTACATGAATCCATATATTCAACACATTTGCATACATCCTTGAACGCATACAAAATACTTGCATAAATCAATGAATTATTGCAGTCCTGTAGGCATTTATTCAAATTTGGTACATGCAAGTGTGCATTTGTTACCTAAATTTTGTAAGAATCTATGCATGTATTAACAACTGTTGCATGCAAATGTGCATTTATCAGCTGAATATTGCATGATTGTATGCATGTATTTGGAAATGTTGCACCAAATGTGCATTTGTCAGTTGATTGTTTGACAGTTATATGCATTTTGTCTGACTTAATTTAAAATTTTGTACTTCTTATTGCAGAGATCTATGGTGGAAGAACTGATGCAGATGATAGTTGAACATAGTTAGACCACAATGGATAACCTGACACAAAACTACCTTCTACGGAATGCAAACTTGAAAGATCAAATTTTGGAAGTTGATGTTTACATATCTTGCAAATATGTTGACTGATGTTATGTTTTCGAACTACTGGGATCTTATTATGAAGGTTGAAAACTGAATTACTATGCGATTTTATGTTCTGAATTCAAGTTCTTCTGACTTTATGTAATGTTATGAAATGTTGCTTATTTGTGTACACATATTCATAATACTTGCATAATCATATGAAAATATTATGGAATTTACTTATTTGAAATGCCAAATTATTCAGAATAATTCCGTACATCTATAAAAGTATTCTTGTTAGTTTCATAAGTATATGCAAATGCTTTAAATTTTTTGTTGTGGGAACTTAATATGAGTACTTGCATACATTTATGCAACTTTTCCAGATAATTGCTTACGTAATTGCTAATATTTGCAGTATTAATCACACAAGCAATGATGCCGTTGTTTTTTCAAATACATATTGTACAAAGAGAACTGCATAATATTTAAGGAATAGATTACAAAAAAATTTTACACCAATACATGCAAAAATAAAGACGAACATAACATCAAAATAAAGACAAATAGAACAACTATCATTCCCAAACTTCAACAACACCAATACACCAATATCAGCAGGAGCACTATTATACAAAGAAGAAAATCATCATTAATAAACTTTAATAATCCTAATATGCAGTAATCAAATAAAATTACACAAAAATTATCAAATAATTATAAATAATAAGAATATATGCATATACTAAACACTTTAATATGCATATAATAAGAATATATGCGTATTTGTATGCAACTAATCAACAGATGCACACAAACAGATATTCGAATAAAATTATCTGCATGTATTCAAATAAAATTACAAAAACATAGACATATAATTATAACTAGATGCATACATATACGCAAATAAACAGTAATATGTGCATATTTATATGAAAAAATTTAAGAATATTTGCACATATTTTATTAAAAATAGATCTAGAACACTTGTAATATGCATATATTAATAATATATTCATACATGTATGCAACTAATCATCAGGCATGCAAACAAACAGAAATTCAAAGGAGCTGAATATTTGTATGCATATATACAGAAAATATGCATACTTCTACGCAGCTTTTCTGAATACATCCAAACACATATTATACCAATAGTTGCATTTTTATATGCTCATATTCGTAATATATGCATATTTTTAAACATATATGCAGAACAAATGAAAAAATATGTTGACAAATTAAGTTGTACAGCTGAACAGCCAGCAACAAAAATAAAACTTTGTAAAATAATTAAACTAACCATCAATAAAACAAGCCAATTAAACTAATATAGAATAATGAATCGGTTGTAAAATCAGTAGCAAAAAATAACCATCGATAAAACAAGGCATTTAAAATAATTCATAGTAATGAATCAACAAAAAACGATTGCAAAATGAAATCCGTATACCAAAAACAAAATTAGAACAATTTGTCGATCACCTGGAAGAAGAAAAAAATTAGAACGATTTCAAATTGAAATCCATATACCAAAAAACAATTTCAAAATGAAATCATGTAAAAAGTATAAATCACCTAGAAGAAGAAACATCCATTTTTTAAATGAAGGATCGATCAAATTAACTCTCTGAATAAATTGCCGAGAAACCCTAATTTTAGATGGATAGAATTTTGAAAAAATTAGACAATGATGGCGTAGCCATTAACACAGAAAAACAAGACAGTGAAAAAATTAGATCGCTGAAATGTATAATAGATCATGTTAATTATGTTGTAATTTGGGTAAATGGGCAACTCAGGAAAAGAAAATGAGGATATTTAAAAATAGGGATGAAATTTACATGTAATTAAAGGGGGGATGTGAGCCTAATTAAGTTTAATTTTAAGGATGTGAGCCTAACTAAAAATATTTTACAATCCTCCGATACGTAAAATGCGGTTCATTACATGTCTTGGGTGTATCTATTCTGATCTGGGTAGGCCGAACCAGTTTCCTTCGAGCCGAAATAAGGTGTGTTGGAGAAATAGGTCGAACCAACCTATTCGAACCAAAGATAATACATTATCCCAACATGTTAGATTTAATTTTTGACTCCCTTCTATTGATTCTGAGTCCATGCATGCTTAAACTCAAGTCCTAAGTAGTTTGCTTTGTAAAAATCTTATATGTGATGGCCTTACCAAAAGGCTGGTCGACAAATACTATATGAGTTATACTCCCAGACTCATATTTTATTCTCCATAGATTTAAACTATGGAAAACACACAATGGTTTTTCATCCCGGGTATCAAAAATCTGAGTTGTTACAGAATCTCCCCTTAAATAAGTTGTGTCCTTGCAATTTACTTAGGTTAATGTATAACCAACACATAATTCCAATTTGATTATTCCAATACATTACTTAAAAGAATTCCTAATTTAAGAAACACTCACAAGGAGTTCAAAATTTCCTAACACATATAAAATATGGTAACACCAAACTTCCAACTTGAATTTACCCAGCTTTAAAAAAAGTTTTAACTATTTCCACAAATTCATTAATACTGTAAGAAACCAGATTTTCAATGCTAGAACCCTTAAATTTTTTAAACATAAAGATGATTCAATTAGAAGTTAAATAACTTGAATTCAAAATATATGAGTTATTTAATATAACTGAATCGTGAAACAGTAAGTTAAATATTGAAATTACTCAGATAAGCAAATCTGGGATTTAATATGAAATTAAATTGATTCAGTAGCCACTACAAGAAAAGTACCTATTGCAACTAACTATTTGCAACAGGCCTCAAATGTCAGTTGTAGTAAATGATATTTAACAACAGACCTTTCATAGCTGTTGCAATAGATAAGATTTAACAACAGGATTTTCCTTCCTGTTGCGAAAAGCATATTTTTCGCAACAGCGCTTTCATGCCTGTTGCGAAAATGTACTTTTAGCAACTGCTCTTTCATTCCTGTTGCAATAGACATATTATTTGCAACTACACTTTCAAACCAGTTGCAAAAATTATATATTTAGCAACTGTTTTCACCAGTTGTGATAACTGTAATTTTTTTGCAACAGGTAAAGCCACTTGCAAAAAACGTACTTTTAAAAATTATTTTCCCCCAAGTAATAATCGGTTATAATATAAGAAGTATAAGCATAAACTTAGTACTAAATTTAATAGTTAATAATTATGAAATTTTTAATAATAAGATTTCTAAATTGACTTAATTCAAAAATTATTAACAGTTTTAGTCAATTGAAGTTAAATTAGTAATTAATGTTCATAAAATTTGAAAAATAAAAAGATTCACATCTTAAAATAATCTCAAAGTTTATATAATATATAAACTCCATAAAATCTAAAAATATCTAAAATAATAAAGCTTGTGTTAGGCCTGTCAATGGATATCCGAAAAATCCGAATTCCATCTGAATCCATATCTAAAAATACGGATATAATCTGATATCCGAAAAGCAGATGCAGATATCCGATATTCGAAATAAAAAATGGATGCGGATGCGGATATGTCTATATCCGTATCCGAAAAAATCCGTTCGATCTGAAATCAAGTTCATTAAATAATAATTATTATTATTTAAGGATAATTATAATTATATATATATATATATATATATTAATTTTAGAGCCCAACCCGCTGGCCCATTCTAGACTCGCACCCACCATTCACCGAAACCCACCTCTCATTAAACAATTAATCCATTACAGCACTACTCTTGTTTCTCAGCCGACACTATTCATATTTCAATCCCAAAAAAAAACCTAGATCTACGAAATCAGAGAAGCTGCCGCCACGCTCGTGACCTCGTCCAGTCAATCCCCGGTCGCAATAAGCCGTCGCCACACTGTCCGTTCATTGCCGCTCGTAGGTACCCGCCGCCACCCTCGTCGACTTCCTCTTGTATAGTAAGCGGTTTTGAAATTCATCAATATATATTTTTTAACCAAAAGCTCATCTGCTAACGAGGTTTATCGTATGAGACTAGATGTTCCCCTTGACAGGTTGCCTTGCTAGTTGTTCCTGTTATAGGATTATCGTATGGATGTCTTGTTGACAAATGAGAAAACAATACTTATTCAATTTCGATGGAATATTACATGACATTTAATGGCTAAACATGTTTTTAACCATATCCGAAAAATCAATTAAATCAGAAGGAGCCGTATAACAAGCAATTCATTGGATTAAAAAAAATCATCTTAGTTTGTTGGTTTGGAGGCAAATATTTTAATTCAAAACACATATGTTCAGTCGCCAAAATATGTAACATTTTCTAAAATAATTTACTGATGAATGCTTGAAACATGGTGATATTGCAAAATACGTTGTTTTCAATGATGAAATAATTTAATGTTGGCGACTGAACATATGGTTTGAAATAACTTCATTGAAAACCAGTACCTCTTTGCATTTTACTGATGAATGCTTGAGATAACTTATCATTTTAGACCATTATAGGTTCCAAATTATGTAACATTCTTTGTAACAAGTGATATTGCATTGTAGTTACCAACAGTGAAGATCAATCACACATATCCCACCTCAGTTGATTTGAAGTGACTGATCTTTAAGCTGGTCTAGCAGCAGAAAATACTAGAGGTGAAATACCTGCAAGTGCGAAGTTTCAGAATTCAAATAGATGAAGGTGACTTTTTTTTCTAATCAATGATCAGTTTTAAAGTTCATTCATGGTGTCTAAATTCGAATCAGATAAGCATTTCATTTGTGAAATTGCTAGAATATGCATGACCAGTGCTATTTCAGGTCAATTCGAATTGAGATATCCTGTGCGGTTACGGTTTTGGTCTTGGAGCTCGATAGTAATGTTGTGTAACCCATCCATCTAGGGTTAGCAAATACTGGAGCTGGAGTCAACGTTTAGTGAAGGAGAGAGTATATTGGGTTTCCACGTGTCGAGTAGCATCTAGGAGCTGAGTATGAAGTGAAGCGATGGAGACATAGTCGTCGCGTCCGTATTACAGCGACTGGAAAGACCACCAAGTCGCGATTTGAGAATAGCACGCGCAGGTGAATGGATGGTTACAGGATTGTTCGTCTTCGCTCCACGAGAAGAATGGCATTGGTTGAGTGTGCAATGGTCATCTAGAGCTCGAGCACTGGCTGTGAAAATTGATGGAAATGGCTTCAAGTGATGGCTGGTTCTGTCTTTTTTCTGATTTTCTGATTTGAATCTGTTCACCCAATTTTCTTCCTCTATTATTCTATTTTTCTCCATCCTGTTATTGTTTTCCCTTTTTTGTTTTGAAGGTTTCCCTCTTCCAATTTTCGACTCACGTTTCTCGTGCTTCCGTTTCTCGTGTTCTATTGGTTTTTGTGCTTTCGGTTGTTTGTGTGGTTTATGCAACCCACCTCTTTAGCATTTTGATATGGCTGAGCCTGCTTTTCTTCAGATCGCTCTGTATCGTACTGGAATCATTCCCATCTCCTACCGCAGGTAAATTTTTGTTCATTCAATTCTTTTTATTCTTTTATTGATATAACAAATTAGATGAAGTAAATTAGATTAGTATATTTGTTTAGTCAAGTTATAGATTTCTTGAACAAAGAATAAAAGATTAGCTTTATCGTGGACTTTGTGAATTATAAAAATATTTGAGCATTGAAGGAGTTCATATTGGACCATAATATCTTTTATTCCAACACACACAACATTGAAATTCTTCTAATAAAAGATGACCATAACCATCTCAATGTCCTGCGTTCAATCAAATTAAAAAAATATCACCTCTATTTAAGTATAGACTGACCAGTTTTCTTTCATTCTTTAATTAATACAACAAACTTGATTGTTTATTTTATCATCTGTCGACATTTAAGAACCCTTTTTTAAAACATAAAAGAAATATAAATTCATTGGATGTTTTTGTCTGCAGGTATAACCATGGTAAAGACATTTTGTTGTGCAACAAAAGTTAAATGTGGCACAGTAGCAGTGCTTCTACATCTGGAATATAAAACATGTGAATAGGTAAAAGTATCTTATTGAGGAACTTTTGTACAGGTCTCTCACTTCAATCGTCCCCCCTCTAAATAATTATTCCAACCGGTTCCCAATGTTCTAAAGAAAAGATTAAGAATTCTGAAGGCCGTGTCCTGAATTTGGATCTTAGACTGTTAAAACAATTTGATTTGTCTCCCTAATAAGTTGGACGATGTTGATTGATGACAATAAAAGCATGGTCAGCTAGTTGGCTTAGTTATTTAATGTAATATTAGAAGAATTTCAAAGGTGTGTTTGTTTGAATTAATATCTGTGATATATTGTAATATTTGGACCAAGACAACTCAGCTTTAATGTAAAAGAATTTTGATGAACTTACCAGAAAAATAAAAATATGTCCATAAATCTTATTTATACAAGATTATAGAGTAAGAGCAACAGATTTTTTTTCATGTGAAATTAAGTCATTTGATGGACGTACCAATCCACACCAGGAACTAGCTTCAATCATGGCTGCTAGAATCGATGGACTTAGAAACAAACTTGTTTTTCCTCCACCCATTGGTACATTTTCTTCTTTCTTTACTCTTACTTTTCCTCTTAACATGTAATTTCATCTTGATTCTCTACTACTGCGCCTTAAGATCTAAGTAGTTAATACAATTTACATTTTATACTACGGAATATCATGCTCATGTAATTAACGACGTAAAGATTCTTTGTTGCAACTTTGATGAAAGAAATTATTAGTAATAACAGTAGTTAAACATTGCTAAATAAGTCCCAAGAACTTTTGTAAAACCCTCTCTTTAAATGAAAAAATACAAAGCAGTTCACTCCAAGATGCAAGTTATTAAAAAAAAAATGCTTCCCAGGAAGTTTGCAGGAAACATTGTATTAGAATTTTTTTGACTAACAGGTGTCTGTTGAAATGGTAAACTAACAGGTATGTCCATAACTTTATACTTTACTCCAGAAATTACATCAGCTGCATTATTAGAGAAGTCGTAACTCGAATTGGATATTACTTTCAATTTGTTTCCCTGTAAGATTTGTAGACATATTTTATAATATCAGTTCTTATTTTTATTCATTACATATGAATATGATTATGGTTGTATAATTTCTTCCTTTTTTTTGGATTTTGGAACATATCGAATCTGATAGAAGTGAAGTAGAGAAAGAGTTGAAGGGGTCCCTCAAACTATACAACTTGGAATGTTTCACCATGGAAAGTTTTAGAAGGACAAGATAGAAGATGTTTTGGAAAATATGATCAGAAAAAATGTATTTTCAGAAAATGTGTTATAGGAGAGAATAGAAAATATTGTATATGTGAATAGTGTATGAAATTTTTGTGAACATTTGCTGCAATTGTCTGTAGTATTATATTTCTATTGAAATAAAATATCTGTTATTTATTGATAATATATGTTTATTTATTTCTTGATAATATATGCTTTTATTCTTACATTATTAAATGCAGCTGATAGTGTATTGTAGTAGACAAATAGGTTTTTTGAATTTTGCACGGAGCATAGTGTTGCAAATAATAATATTGCAACTGTCAAAAATAGTTGTAGTATCTTGTTTGTTGAATGCCTATTATAGGTTTACAACTGTCATTTTCTGTTGCAAAATGATCTGTTGCAACAACAAATGCTAGTTGCGAAAAAGTATACTGCAACGTCTTACTGCAACAGGCAGAAAATGTTGCGGACTTTTTGCAACTTCGGTTATACCAACAGGCGCATGTATTTTGCAATTAGTCTACTGCAACAGATTTTGCCTGTTGCGAAAAGTGTTTTTGTTGTAGTGAGCTTATGTAAAATGCTATTTTATTTGGCAAGGCCGACCGTTTATAGTTGTCATAACATTTTATTATAATTGAAAATAATTACAATAAAGTTCGGTTTTTAAGGTAGACCATCCACAATGATAGACTCCACATAGGGAGTTGTGCAAAGACCACTGTCTTGCAATTACATGATAGAGAATTACCACTTAAGTTATTACATTACATCACACATTACATAAAAGAAATTTTCTTGCTGCCATACGAACTGATCTAGACTCCCAACTACAGAGTTGAGTTGTAGCCCTCGGAGTCTACTAGGTGTGAGTATGGTATTTGCTTCCTTGTCCACAGGGGATCGTTGGCAGTTTGTATTTGTTTCAATGATCAGTGGCGGGGGCTTGTATCTCGCAGGTCATAGGATATGTGCGTATGGATTATCCTGCTTTGGTTTTCCTCTCTTCTTATCTGAGGATATTACGGTTGAGGTAGAAGCCTTATGAACAGTTGTTTTTTTCAGCTGCATTGACTATCCCTGTTTCTCTCAATTAAGATTGCTTGTTGGATGAGTTCGAAATATTCAGGAACCCAGGTTTAAGTGTGAGATTGCTTACCTGCGCAGACGAGCACAACTGCGGTGGTGTGACATTGCATGGCGGGTGAACATCAAACCCACCAGCATTCAAAACATCCTCAAATTCACTAATGTCGTTTAGAATAGTTTGTTATTGCTTCAACTTTCCCAATTTCTAACTCACTGTGTCCTTCACTCATTGTTTGTTTTTCCTTATCACTACTTCTTTTGCTTTCATTGCTAATTTCCGCGGTTGATTCATTAATCTTTGCTACTCCCTGTCTTACAACAGCATCAGAGATATCTATCACCACTTCAGTGTTAACTTCAAGAATCTCTCCATCCTCAATATCTGGTGAAACAGCAGATCATCAGCGTCATCTTTCCAGTCAAGAAATCTTTCCCACCATACACATTATTACTTTCAACATGTTTCTGCACAACAGTTTTACCTACAGAGTCAATTTTCTTCCATCTGTTATTGTTCCTTAGCAGTTGGCATCTTCTTACTTTCCTGCTACTTGTAGATGGTATTCTCCTAATTTGCTTCCCAAAGTTTTTAGTATAACCATCAACGCTAACATGCTTTTGATTGTATGGGTTTTCCGTATTCTTGCTAACACTGTCATTTTCTTCACTTCTTGTTTCCACTGTTTTGTTAAGCTTAGTTTTAAAAGGGCAATTTTCATACTTATGACCAAAAACTTTGCAAGCACTGCAACTATCGGGTTTCCAGAGGTAATAGACCTTGATCTCTTGCTCAGATCCATCATCCAGCAACACGGTGATTGAATCTGGCATCTCATTTCACGTGAAACCTCAATCATGCATTGCGCATAACATAGCCTATTGAGACTTTCAGTAGATTGATCCATACATAAAAATCTGCCTATCCTATACGCAAGCCAACAGACCCCAAGTCTCGACCAAGTTACAATGGGTAAATTCATCATCTTAATCCAAACAGGAACATGTTTAATCCCATTACTAGTACTACCCCTCGCAACATCCCACTACTTAACAATGAATACTTTATTCCTTATAATGATGGGACCGCTTCTAGAATACGCTTCCTATCATTAATATCAACTAGATGAAAAAAAATACGTTACCATTTGATATCATTTTAATAGGACCACGCGGCTTCCAGAGCATTTTCAGATGAGTAACTACAGTTGAGTATGACAACAGGGAGTCGAGGAAGAAACCAGTGAGGTATTCTTGCCACACATCAACGCTAGCTTGTACAATTTCTTATGTGGGAACAAGGCTTTTGCCAGAGAATTTGAGGGTAATTGGCGGCGGCATGAAAACCCCAACATTATGTGGTTTAGTTGCGAAAAGAGAGGACCACTTTACCTTGGGTAAAGGAGTGTCAAAAGGAAGTGTGGGATGCGATTGGACGAGGGGCGGCCGGTCAGTCATCGAGGGTATGGGATCAGGTGGTGGATTAGGCGTGGGGAGGTCTCAAGGAGGAGGATAGTGAATTGGGGGAGCCGAAGTGGTAGGCAGAACAGTCACCATTTTTGAAGGGCTCGAGGTGAAAAATGTTGAATTCTAAGGGTGTGCTCTTTGCAAGCGGAAGTGGAGATTTTGAACGGAGAATTGTAGTTAGCGGAGAATGCGTTCTACGCGTTAAACGGAGCATTTAAACGGAGTATTTTATTTTTATTTTGTAATTTAATTATTAAATGATTAAAACTTAACAATATGATTAATGCAAAATAACACATTTAACCATACATAAAAGTTCAGTACATAATAATAACATGAAAACGTACAACAAACTACTAACTTCTGCGGAATCTTCCAAGATGATAAGTCATGTACCCTAACAAATCCAAATCAGACAAGGTCTCAACCACCTCCAAAATAGATCTGTCGAGACGAAAAATCTCAATAATCTCCCACTGGCTGACATCAGTGATGGGCGAGAGAAGGGCATAACATTTGTCCACTGCCGCGGCGAAACGCTCTGTCTGTACGAAGGCCGGTTCGGGAGGAGCTGCCCTACTAGATGTAGCGCGCGTCGACTGCCTCCGTGCAGACTGAACCGTTGGTGGACTATCTGAGGCGGCCTATGGAGCAGGGGGATCTCATAACTGCAAGTTCATGTGCCAATGCAGCCCCTAAAAAGCTGGTCCTGCTCACGAAACTTCAAAGGTGGTTGTCTCCTAAACTTCTGGTACAAGCGTGTAGGCCCATGCCACCAGTCGTCTGATCCATCCAGGCGGTCCTGCGAAGCATCCCAAAAACCGCCAGGAATCTGTAAAAGTGCATTCCATTGAGTCCAAACCCTCTTCAGATTATCCTATTTGTTTTTTATTTGTGTCTGCGTCAACTCGTCTTCAAACATCTCATTGAACTCAACCTGCACCGCACTGAGGAATCTGTTGGTTCCTCGAAGATCAATATTGTTGAGGAAAATATCTATAAAAGCCTCAGTGTGGTCCACTGACCATAATGCATTTGGGGCATTGGAAGAGCCAGAAGCAGAAGCAGATGAGTGTGCCATTTGAGTGGAAAAAGGAAAAAATGGACATAAACAAAACGTAAACAAAATAATAATAATAATAATAAAGAACCTGAAGGAGCCAGAACGTAGAAGAAGAAAGAAGCACCAGAAGTGGGGAAAGAAGGAAAGTGGGGGGGATTTATAGCCAACGGCTCAAAATTGAGTCGTTGGCTCCAACGCCTCCGACGCGTCGGACGCGTCCGTTGACCCAACGGTCCGTTTGGACCAAAAGAACACACCCTAATTGTTAACAATGCATGTAAAATGTTATTTGAATGTGAATAATAATAATAATTTATTATTGGAGAATTAAAGTGTTTTGAAATCGATTTGTATTTATTCAATTTTAATAACACAAGAAAATTGTGTTTTTGCAAACAGTCTCTGAATTCGACAAAGAGTCCGGAATATTGAATTATAATAAGATGTTAATTTTCATGGCAATCAGACAGATTGAGTGTTTATGAGATGTTAAAATGCTTAATGACAATATAAGTAAATATAATAAACAAAATATCTGAAAAATATCTACACTATGAAACCTCTTCAACTCCTTAAAAGCTAAACAATTTCATTTCTCTTCTTAATGGGGTGTTGTACTGCTATTATTTTTATATTGGCGAATTTTACATATGACACACTTTTCATGTGGTTTCTGTTGGATCTAGAATAACCCTAGAGGGGGGGTGAATAGGGTTTTTGACAGTTTTTTAACTGAATTAAAAATCAAATGAGATAAATAAAAATAAACAGATCACAGAATATAGCAGAAACAGAAATGCATAAAATAAATCACACACAGATATACCCAGCTTCGGCAAAACCCTGCCTACTGCTGCATTTCTAAGGTTTCTACTAGGTGATAGAACAAATCCCGCATACAAGACCATGTACACTCGCAAACCCTGCTCCTATTTCTAACCCTACGCTCAAAACCGTAGACTGATCTAATCCCCTAGATCAGATTTCCCGAATTACAAACCCTGTAACTCGTAACTCAGATTTACAGACTCTGAAACTGACAGTCAACACCTCGACTAAATCCCCCTAGATTTTACAGACCTAGAACTGTTCAGAAATGATTTTACAACACAATTTAAAAAACAACAGAATGTAAAACAAAAATGTAAACCCTAGTTCTTAAAATAAAAATAAAAAGAGGAGTTTATATTAAAGGGGTCATCCCCTTTTCCTTTTAGAAGCTTGGCCTAGTTAAAATAGAAATAGGCCGGCCCCTTTTTAATTCATCTGCCCGATCCTCTTTTGTTTTCTGGAAGAATAAATGGCGGCTAGGGTTTTGCCCCAAATCCAATCGCGATAGCTCCAGATTGATGTAATCTGGTTCTCTGATGTTCTTCTTCACGTTGTTTCTCTCTGGTCAGTGATTTGGGGCTTCTCTCTTACGCTCGACACTGATTTGGAATTGTTCTCTGGCTCGATCGAAAAACTGTGAGTATTTCTGAAAATTCTTGCTTTGAAAAAACTTGTGGGTTGTTTGTTGGTTTCGATGCATAAACTGCCTGTGATGATGTGGTGTCATATAGGATTTCATATCCTTAACTTGCGCTCTGATTTCTTGAATGATTCGATCTGATTTTGTGGGATTTTCAATTTGGTTTCCACTTTTGATCCTCTTGATAAAATTGGCTTTAATGATTTGCTGTTGCGTGATTTCCTATTTTTGCTTCCTCTTTGGTTTAATTGGTTGAATTGAATTCCTTGGCTGAATATGGCAATTCTTGAAATGCTTGGCCTTGATTTGATGCTCCTTTTGCTGCCTCGGCTTTGAATTAAAACAATATCTCTGGACTTGATTTGGTTACCTTCTTTGAATCATTGAATATAGATTACCCTTGTGAAATTGATTTCTTTGCTTTAAAGTAGCTTGCGTGATCAAACCTGATATGTTGCCATACTTGAATCAAATTTGAAAGCTGCCTTAAATTAAAATTCTTTGCCAAATATATTTTGTTCAAATCAGGAAACAAAACTTAATTTGTTTCATGTTAAAGATACTGTATTTTTTAACTTGTTGCCGAGATTGATTCTCCCTTGTCATCAAATATTGAAGAGTGATTTCTGGAAATTATTTATGAATGCTGATTTCCTTAAACATGCTTCTTCAATTCTGTGCATGAACATCTTTCTGTTATGTTGAATTTGAGCCTTGACTTGAATTTTCTTTGTCATATAAACTTGACTTTGTACTTTGACAATGTTCACCGCATTTAACATGCAAAAAGCTGTCATGAACATATTGTGCACAAGCACTTTTACCATTGCTGCTTTGACCATTAATTTGCATATAAAGCTGTCATGAACATATTGTGCACAAGTACTTTTACCATTGCTGCTTGACCATTAATTTGCATATATTTGAGTTGTATCATGTTCCATTCATGTATTTGGGCTTGACCAGTTGTGTTTGTAAACTTCTGCTGCATGTGTTGATGCTTGTCTCTGCATCATGTGTGCTCCAATGCTTGATGTAGAAATGCACTTGAACTCGACTAGTTCGACCACTTCACTTGCACCATGTGAACACTTCTGCCATGTCATTTTATACAGATTTGTGTAATGCATATCCACTTGTATTTGACCTCACAGTATTCCTATAAGCTGCTATGATCATTTGAGTGTGTTTGACCATTTGAGTATGTTGCCAATTTTTGAACTACTGCTATGCTCCCATGTTTCATGTGCTTCACTGTATATATAAGTTTGATCAAAGTCTTGTACGTTATTTGCCATTGAAATTGACCTGAGCTTGTAGCTGTTTTGACTCATGCTGACATGTACATCCTTGTTGAGCTCGATTTCTTGCTTCACTTCACTGTTTGCACCACCATGTTATACAGTTTCACCATGTATACATGATTGAAATCGATCACTGCTGCATTGTTGTAGTTGAGCTGTGGCCTGACCATGACTGAACTGACTTTGTTGCTGTAGCACATTTGACTTTGCTTCATGTTGCACTTGTACTGGATTGACCTGCCATGTTAGCTCTTGTTTGCTGTTACTTATTTGTTCCACTGACTTGCATGTTGAGTTGCTGTACACTTGTGTACATGCCTTTTGACTACGAGCTGCACCATTTGCTATATGACCCTTGTATGTTGACTTGTCGATCATTTCACTTTGACTTTGACTTTGTCCTCGGCCATTTGCTTTTGAAGTTTGACATTTTGGCTTTATACATGGCTTTGCACTATGTCGAGTCGGTCCATGTGGCTGCTCCTCAGTTGCACACTGGATTGGCGTGGCAGTGCACACGTGTATACACGTGTGTATATGCAGCCATTCAGACTTGTTTTTATGTCCCTGCATATCAGACCAAGTCTAGAAAAATGATGAGAAACACACCGTAATCTGAGACAAATAAAATTCAAAAATAAATTTATATTTGCGTATATTCAGTTTGAATTCTATTGCAGTCTACTGTGTGTGTGTTTCAATATCTGACAGGTATGAAGACGATGACTGGTCTGATTTAGCTGTGAAGACAGAAAACTGAAAAGACAGTGAATGAAGCAGTGTCAGTGAATGTGTTTGTATATGAAAGTGTATGTATGTAAATATGAGTGTTGAGACTGAATGGATGTACAAAATGAGTGACTGAGTTAATCTGTAATGAGAGGGCTGTATATATGGCATGAAGTGTAATACAGAGATGTACAAATAGTGGAGTATAAAATTTGTACTGTTTGATATTGAAATAAAATATTCTATTCAAATAAAATACTGTGAATATTTAAATTTCTGTACAGTTGTATTTTATTTAAATATAAATATTATATTCCAGTCTGTGATGTATAATAATAGTACAATATCAAACACATTAAAATAATATTTATTTGGTTGTTATCATCAAACAAAAAATCATATAATTGTGTATACAACACCGTTATATACAACAATCTCCCCCTTTTGATGATGACAAACAAATAAAAGATTTTGTATACAATAGATGTGTTTGATAGTGAATATTGAACTCCCCCTATTTGAAAGCTCCCACTACACCAGAGACTCCCCCTATAACTGTGCATGAGTGAAATGAAAATGAACAATAATGAATTTTCAAAATTAAAAAATTTTATAAAATATTCACTCATAAATCAAAATCTAATCCATTCTCCCCCTTTTGTTATCATCAAAAGGATGCAGAGTTTAAAATACAGATGAATAGTGACTAACAAATATAATTTCAGCATAAGAGTAAGAACGGTCATCATAAATTTCAATCAGTCAAACAAAAAATCATAATATTCTAAGAACAGGTGGTATATTTCACATTGCAGAGAATGACGGATATACGATGAATTTTATAAAAATGAGGAGAGTTATAAAAATATATATGAGTATTTCCCAAATATTTTCCAGAATAAAAAATGAGATTTAAAAACCAGAGATGGAATTTGGACTATAATTAATAATTCAATTTAAGTGACAAAGTAGTATAATCTCAAATCCCAATAGCTATCAATCAACAAATCATAATATTTCATAAAATTTCAACACATTTCACAGATTAGAAAGTGGATTGATTGGCTGGTTAATATACACCAAGGAGAATTTCACAAAAAAAAATTTATTTATTGCAAATTATTTTCTTTTCTTTTTCTTTTGATTTAAGAGCACCCTGACCACGCATAACCAGAGCTTGGATTTTTAAATGAGGTCAGTCGCAGCTTAAATTATAAGTTGTCTCATAACCATGCATGACCAGAGCTTGGATTTTTAAATGAGGTTAGAGACACACTTATGAATTAATTAAATATTTATCGTTTTCAGCTTTAAATAGAAAAACTCCTCGGTATATACAACCAATATGAATGATAGAAATGTGGTAGGTACAGAAATGGATTGTGAAATAAATTTCTAAATTAATAATATTATGAAATATGACCAACTGTACCGGAATTATTGAAAATTTTCAAATATCACTAATTCTGAATAAATAATATAGTCCCATTTCTATCACAAATTCCCACTGTTTATTAAATTTTTTTTTCTTTATTTATTTAAAAATATTAACTCTCCACATTAATATAAAATCATGATGGATGGCAGAATGATGATAGATAAAGAAAATGATCGTGTAATAATTGCCAGTTCAAAGATATTATAATAAATATTCAACCATCATGAAAATCCAAATAAAATCTCCTCTTATTATGAAATATATTGCAGTCATAATTCATCACAATTTCAAAATCTGATAATAATTTTGATGAATTATAAATACAGTTCAATTGGATATTGATTTCAATTTCTAAATGAATAATCAACAAATAATTTTAAAGTTGAAAATTAATTACAAGAGGAAATGTGAAAAGCTATACAGGACAAGAAGGGAAAAAAAATCAGCACTTCTGATACCAATTGTTCTCTCTTCTCGAGGATTTAAAATTGACACTTGAGACGAACAAGAATATCAAAGAGTTTCAAACACAGAGCCCACGCAGACAAGATTTACAAATTTGGCAAGCAACAGACAAATCAAAACAGGCAGTTATTTGAAAACAGTATCAGAGCAGCACAAAAATAGTTTCAAAAAAAAACTTGTCAGAAAGATGGTCACATAAGATGGTTCATGATCCAAGATTAAAAATACCATTTATTTTAAATCATTTGATGAATATGAAATACTCTAGATTCAATGAATCGATCACACCAAATAATTAATGTCAGATTCAAGATATGTGTGTGATTCAATAAATCAATAATTTCAAATGATTTTAAACAAATAAATATTTAAATCAATTAATCATGAAATATCAATGATTTTCAAAGACCATTTTCAAAAAGAACTTTTCAAGAATTTCTCAAAAACTATTTCTTACAAGCCCAATAGAAATGTCATATCATTTACATCAAATTTGAGAGGTATTCATGATACCAGAAATTAAAAAATAATTTATTTGAAATCACTTGAATCAATGTCAAGTTTGAGATATAATGAATCATTCACACAAGATCGATAATTTCAAATTTAAGAGGTATGTGAGATTCAAAAATATCAAGAATTTCAGATGATTTCAAACAAACCAATTTGAACCATAATAATCATGAATATAAGATGGATTTCAAGATGTATCACTGAGATTCTAGACAATTTACAATATTCAAGCCAATCTGAAAATGTCTGAAATTATCACAACTGATAAATAACAGAGTGTACTGTAATGAGTATAATATTTTCAGCGTTTCCAAAATGAATTGGAAGAAACTCAAAACAGCATAAGCGTGTGAAATTTCATTAATTATTCGGATTTTCAAAAAAAATTTAGAATTCTAATTAACAGTGTTCAAGATATGATATGAATGCATCAACACTGTTATGAATTCAATAATCAGAAACTAAACTTCAAAACAATTGTAGATATTTACAAGTTTAAATACAAGATATGGAAAAGATTAAAATATCAGAATTATATTCAACTAAGGCAAATTTCCAGAAAATATGAATTCTACAATTGGAAGTTAATGAAGCCCAGAAGAAGTTACAGTGATGTAACAGTGAAAAATTAAAACAGAAGAGATAAAGTAAATACACAGAGGGGGTAGAAGGAGAAATAAACAAAAATAAAAATATTTACAAAGATGAGTTTAGAGATCATACCAGAATCAGTGTAAACCAGAATCTCTAACTCAACAGATCTTGGCCTAAGGAACTGTAACTGACACAGAGTTATAGACAATCTTGATTTCAAATTTCTTTTCAGCACAGCAGTTCCTCAGCCACCTTCGATACCTAACAGTTTATAGAATCGAGTGGTCTAACAAAGTTTGTAAAACCACTCACAGTTGTATTCATAGCTTTAGGTACCCAGACCTGCTTATATAACAATCCGTTAGAATCAACTAGAGTTCCCTTTGTAACCCAAATTTGTTTAGGTTTTCCAAAAATCATTTTATTTCTTTTCGGGATCCAAAATGAATTGTTATCAAACCAATTCTTATCTCGATTGTGATTCAAAAAACTTTTGGAATTTTTAAAATTCAAATTTTTAGAATGACTCTTCTTGAAGCAGTTTAAAGAGTTTTTGAAATCACAAGAGTTCAAACTTTCAAAATCATTTCTTTTCCCAAAACCAAGACCATTTTTATGACCAGAAGAAAATTGATTTTTCAACAACATATTCAAAGATTTTTCACCAATTGAAAAGCGTTTCAAACTCAATTCAAGATTGTTGATTTTGGATTTAAGATCAGAATTCTCTTTCATTAGACTCGAACAACGATTAATGCTGATCTTTCTCTTTTCAGTATCATTCTGTTTCAAAATCAAATTTTCGTTTTCAAGCATTTTAACTTTGGTCTTGGATTCAAAGATCTCTGATTCAAATTTAATTTGTTTTTCAGATCCAAGTTTCTTGAGATTTTCAATCTCTTTTTCAAGCTCACTCAAAATCAGATCTGTTTTCAACAAACTATCACTTTCAGCAATTTCAAGTTTGGAATTTTCGATAGCCTTAAAATTGTTAAATTCCTTTTGAAAAAAATTGTTTGCATTTTTCAACTCAATCTCGTTACCTTTTAAAACTAGAATTTCTTCTTCAAGCCTTTGAATGTTATTGTTGAGATGAACGAGATCTGTTTTTAATTTCAAACAATTTTCACAATTAGAATTTTCAAATTTCACAACATTTTCAAGTTTTAATTCCAAACAATGAATTTTGCTGGTCAACTCATGATTTTCAGTTTTCAAAGATTTGTTTTTAGATTGGAGTTTATCAACAGATTTCGTTAAATCAAGACACATGTAAACCAAATCTTCATATGAGAGATTTTCTGTTTCTGCATTTGTTGATTCTCCATCATCTGATTCATCTGAAGTTTCATCTACATGACTTGTTAAGCATAGATCTGAATCAAAGTTGACATTATGGGGTTTTGAGCTGTTGTCAGATTTTCCATACAACTTGTTGAGAGTTCTCCAAACTTCCTGTGCAGATAAACAATGACAGATAAGATTAAATTGTTCAGTGCTAAGATAGTCAAATATAATTTTCATAGCACGAGCATTGAAATTAATATCTACACTATCAAACCCATTGATAATGACATCCCAACACTTAATATTAACAGATTTTAAATAAAATTCCATTTTGGATTTCCAGTTTAAAAAATCTGTTCCATTGAAAATAGTTGGAGATGAGCTGGATTGACTCTCTATCGACTGACAACTAGGAATCACCATTACTCTAGAGTTAACAGAATACCTGGCTCTGATACCACTGTTGGATCTAGAATAACCCTAGAGGGGGGGTGAATAGGGTTTTTGACAGTTTTTTAACTGAATTAAAAATCAAATGAGATAAATAAAAATAAACAGATCACAGGATATAGCAGAAACAGAAATGCAGAAAATAAATCACACACAGATATACCCAGCTTCGGCAAAACCCTGCCTACTGCTGCATTTCTAAGGTTTCTACTAGGTGATAGAACAGATCCCGCATACAAGACCATGTACACTCGCAAACCCTGCTCCTATTCTAACCCTACGCTCAAAACTGTAGACTGATCTAATCCCCTAGATCAGATTTCCCGAATTACAAACCCTGTAACTCGTAACTCAGATTTACAGACTCTGAAACTGACAGTCAACACCTCGACTAAATCCCCCTAGATTTTACAGACCTAGAACTGTTCAGAAATGATTTTACAACACAATTTAAAAAACAACAGAATGTAAAACAAAAATGTAAACCCTAGTTCTTAAAATAAAAATAAAAAGAGGAGTTTATATTAAAGGGGTCATCCCCTTTTCCTTTTAGAAGCTTGGCCTAGTTAAAATAGAAATAGGCCGGCCCCTTTTTAATTCATCTGCCCGATCCTCTTTTGTTTTCTGGAAGAATAAATGGCGGCTAGGGTTTTGCCCCAAATCCAATCGCGATAGCTCCAGATTGATGTAATCTGGTTCTCTGATGTTCTTCTTCACGTTGTTTCTCTCTGGTCAGTGATTTGGGGCTTCTCTCTTACGCTCGACACTGATTTGGAATTGTTCTCTGGCTCGATCGAAAAACTGTGAGTATTTCTGAAAATTCTTGCTTTGAAAAAACTTGTGGGTTGTTTGTTGGTTTCGATGCATAAACTGCCTGTGATGATTTGGTGTCATATAGGATTTCATATCCTTAACTTGCGCTCTGATTTCTTGAATGATTCGATCTGATTTTGTGGGATTTTCAATTTGGTTTCCACTTTTGATCCTCTTGATAAAATTGGCTTTAATGATTTGCTGTTGCGTGATTTCCTATTTTTGCTTCCTCTTTGGTTTAATTGGTTGAATTGAATTCCTTGGCTGAATATGGCAATTCTTGAAATGCTTGGCCTTGATTTGATGCTCCTTTTGCTGCCTCGGCTTTGAATTAAAACAATATCTCTAGACTTGATTTGGTTACCTTCTTTGAATCATTGAATATAGATTACCCTTGTGAAATTGATTTCTTTGCTTTAAAGTAGCTTGCGTGATCAAACCTGATATGTTGCCATACTTGAATCAAATTTGAAAGCTGCCTTAAATTAAAATTCTTTGCCAAATATATTTTGTTCAAATCAGGAAACAAAACTTAATTTGTTTCATGTTAAAGATACTGTATTTTTTAACTTGTTGCCGAGATTGATTCTCCCTTGTCATCAAATATTGAAGAGTGATTTCTGGAAATTATTTATGAATGCTGATTTCCTTAAACATGCTTCTTCAATTCTGTGCATGAACATCTTTCTGTTATGTTGAATTTGAGCCTTGACTTGAATTTTCTTTGTCATATAAACTTGACTTTGTACTTTGACAATGTTCACCGCATTTAACATGCAAAAAGCTGTCATGAACATATTGTGCACAAGCACTTTTACCATTGCTGCTTTGACCATTAATTTGCATATAAAGCTGTCATGAACATATTGTGCACAAGTACTTTTACCATTGCTGCTTGACCATTAATTTGCATATATTTGAGTTGTATCATGTTCCATTCATGTATTTGGGCTTGACCAGTTGTGTTTGTAAACTTCTGCTGCATGTGTTGATGCTTGTCTCTGCATCATGTGTGCTCCAATGCTTGATGTAGAAATGCACTTGAACTCGACTAGTTCGACCACTTCACTTGCACCATGTGAACACTTCTGCCATGTCATTTTATACAGATTTGTGTAATGCATATCCACTTGTATTTGACCTCACAGTATTCCTATAAGCTGCTATGATCATTTGAGTGTGTTTGACCATTTGAGTATGTTGCCAATTTTTGAACTACTGCTATGCTCCCATGTTTCATGTGCTTCACTGTATATATAAGTTTGATCAAAGTCTTGTACGTTATTTGCCATTGAAATTGACCTGAGCTTGTAGCTGTTTTGACTCATGCTGACATGTACATCCTTGTTGAGCTCGATTTCTTGCTTCACTTCACTGTTTGCACCACCATGTTATACAGTTTCACCATGTATACATGATTGAAATCGATCACTGCTGCATTGTTGTAGTTGAGCTGTGGCCTGACCATGACTGAACTGACTTTGTTGCTGTAGCACATTTGACTTTGCTTCATGTTGCACTTGTACTGGATTGACCTGCCATGTTAGCTCTTGTTTGCTGTTACTTATTTGTTCCACTGACTTGCATGTTGAGTTGCTGTACACTTGTGTACATGCCTTTTGACTACGAGCTGCACCATTTGCTATATGACCCTTGTATGTTGACTTGTCGATCATTTCACTTTGACTTTGTCCTCGGCCATTTGCTTTTGAAGTTTGACATTTTGGCTTTATACATGGCTTTGCACTATGTCGAGTCGGTCCATGTGGCTGCTCCTCAGTTGCACACTGGATTGGCGTGGCAGTGCACACGTGTATACACGTGTGTATATGCAGCCATTCAGACTTGTTTTTATGTCCCTGCATATCAGACCAAGTCTAGAAAAATGATGAGAAACACACCGTAATCTGAGACAAATAAAATTCAAAAATAAATTTATATTTGCGTATATTCAGTTTGAATTCTATTGCAGTCTACTGTGTGTGTGTTTCAATATCTGACAGGTATGAAGACGATGACTGGTCTGATTTAGCTGTGAAGACAGAAAACTGAAAAGACAGTGAATGAAGCAGTGTCAGTGAATGTGTTTGTATATGAAAGTGTATGTATGTAAATATGAGTGTTGAGACTGAATGGATGTACAAAATGAGTGACTGAGTTAATCTGTAATGAGAGGGCTGTATATATGGCATGAAGTGTAATACAGAGATGTACAAATAGTGGAGTATAAAATTTGTACTGTTTGATATTGAAATAAAATATTCTATTCAAATAAAATACTGTGAATATTTAAATTTCTGTACAGTTGTATTTTATTTAAATATAAATATTATATTCCAGTCTGTGATGTATAATAATAGTACAATATCAAACACATTAAAATAATATTTATTTGGTTGTTATCATCAAACAAAAAATCATATAATTGTGTATACAACACCGTTATATACAACAGTTTCGGGGGATTTTTTTGTGTTGATGCTTATATTTATGTTGTTCTTGTAAGGTAAAAACTCGTTCCATGATCAATGGCGTGGTCCCACAAAATTATAGTATGTTTCCTTTTACTTGAGTTTTCTATTTTTAGTATTCTAGATTGATCCATGTATTATTTCATTATAATGCTCGGGTCAGACCGAGCTTGTTTTCAGGTTGTCTTCTGTTGCATATAGAGCTCATGGAGTAAAGTTGGAAGTTTGTCTGTCGCATTATTTTATTTCTATTGTATTTTAGTTTACCGATCAACATTTATAAGGTCAGAATTTTATAACTGTCCATTTGGTAGTATTTGTTCTTAACTCTGATATATTTTGTATCTTGGAGTGACAGTTCATCTGTCAGTATTATTATTATATATTGTCAATACCATTGTGAGATTCTAATATATCTTTGATTCAGTGAGCTGGCCTGCTTTGATCAGCATAATGGAGAAGTTGCTTTTTCCACCAAAGTTTATCAAATGGATTTATCTCTGCATTTCTACAGTCAGGTATTCATTGGTTTTCAATGCATACACTGTTGGATATTTTAAGGGATGTAATGGTTTAAGGCAAGGAGACCCCATCTCGACCTACTTATTCATTATGATTATGAAGACTCCTACAGTTGCATTTAGAAGGCAAGTCCACCTAAAGAATTACCACTTCCAAAGTGCAAACCACTTCAAATAACCTCTCTAGCTTTTGCTGATGGCCTCTTGATATTTACCAAACCAACTCCTCACTCTCTTCAAACCATAATGAACAATCTGTATTCCTTCCATTCCTTCTACAGCTTTGGCATGAACCTTAATAAATCCAAAATCCTACTTGTTGGTCTCTCTTCTCATGATACACGCGTTTGATTATCTATAACCGGTATGACAATGATGGAGCCTGACATGACTTACCTGGGAATACTTCCATCCACAAAAAGAATCTATACTACTCAATGTATGTCACTCTATGAAAAATAACTTTTGTTTTCACAAGATGGGAAAACAGAGTTCCATCGTAGCCAGGTACGCTTGTTATCTTGAATGCAGTGACTTTTCCTATGACCGTGTACTGGAGCAGAACTTTTCTGTTGCCTACAATGTTGCTTTCTATGGTAAAAACCGCTATGAGAAAAATCATATGTTTCGGCTCTATTCACTCAAGCAAGTTAACCGCAATAGCCTACCATAAACTTGAGAAACCAAAGAAGAAAGAAGGACTGGGTATTAAAAATATTAAACTTTGGAATATGGCAGCTATCTCTCGACATTTTGAAAATATTGCTTTACAAAAGAATACACTATGGGTCCAATGGTGTACAACTCACAATTTGAAAAATGATCAAGTCTGGACTGTTCAACAAAAAGCAAATCATAGCTGGGTATGGAAGATAATGATCAAAGTTAGAGATAAGATAAATGTTTTCTCGAAGATTAAAATATCTACTGGAAGTAAAGCTAGGTTTTGAAGTTCCCTATGGAAAGAAAAACGTATGATTTTATACAATGTTATGCAATTTGATGACATAATGCACAGTAGAATCCCACTTAATGCGGAAGCCAGTACGTATGTTATCAATGGGAAAATCATACTTCCAACCACTAGCAATATCCAGATTAACACTATGTGTCAGAAATATAATGGTATCATATGTTCAGCCTACTGTTGATGAATATGCGTGGAATGATGATGGGCATAAATACACTACGATTGTGTATGAATCCTTGTTTGGAGAGAAGCAAATGGTTAAATGAGCATGGTATAACCATATTTGGAATGTGAAAAACAATGAAAGACAAAACTTTATGATGGGGAAGGTTTATGTGAATGCTCTAAATACTATGAAAAACTTGGCTTGCAAGGGGATGAATGTATATGTCAATTGTAGACTATGCAGATTCGGTGAAGAAGACAACCATCACCTTTTTTTCAGATGCCCATTCTCGAACTACTTATGAAGGAAAACTAAGAGCAGAGGTGGATATGTTGCACCACATTTGGATAATCAGGAAGAATGGATGAGTATATACAAGGCAACTAGATGGAAAAATACATCTACTTATGAGCTTCTTATCATGCTCAAGGTGGTGATCAATGAAGCATGGAATGAATGTAATTCTAGGATTTTCAACTGAAATGAAAGGAGTAGAACATATCTATATCATGCGGCTTGCAGGAAAGGAAATTTTACCGTCTCCCAATGGTTTTGATGCACTTGTCAAAAGCAAATGGATATGACCCACTCACCCCCTTTCTTTTATCTTATGTATTTTCTTTATTGCACTATTTATATTGTAAGACCTTCTTATGATATAAATATATGGCAGGGGCCATTCAACCCCGCTAGCTTTGCCAAAAAAGAGATTCTATGTTTCTTCTGTTCTTTTCCTTTTTACCCTAACAATCTGCATTTTCGACGATTGAATGTTCGACACTGAAATACAGTGGTCGTGTTTGATGTCGACTTTTGATGGCCGGAAAGGCGAGTCATTACTTTTGTTATCAAAGTTGAAGGTTAGGTGAGAACCTTGGCTCTACTGGGGTAATTCATCAAGATTAGGTAAGCGAGACCCTGAGATGATTTAGAGAGAGTATATTTATATACGAGAGTGTATTTGTTAGTGTTATAAAATCGTATTGTGTTAATTAGTTTGTTGAGTTGTTTATGAATTCTGGTCGAGATGTGGGACGTCACGGTGTTGATAAGGATTTCTAAACATTTGAACAAGGAATATTGACACAATGACGATTTTTGAAAATTTGTTAAATGAAATATTTTACCTTAGACATATTTTGTATACAAAGAAATAATTTTTCTAAACTATATACATTTATATATTTTTGTTTGTTAATGATAATATTTTATTATTATCATTATTATTTGATGTTTCATGCCCAAATAGTTTAGGATCATTTGCTATTGTTTGTAAATGATTGATTTATGTTCTATTAATTTATTGACATTTATTGACAGTTTAAGTGTACTAAAATCGAATACCTTGTGAATTAAGTTTCACAATTTGATTATAAGGTGTTTGATATAAATATTAAGTAAAAATCAAAATTTAATAGAAGATTGGTTAATATAATCTAAACGGCAAACTGAACATTTAGAAAAGAAAATTTTGAGAAATTTTAATTATAATGTAGACTGATTATATTTATATTGGCAATTAAGTAAGTACGATAGCAAAATATATTTTGAAAATAATTTTGATTAAAATAATTCCAATATCATTTAAAATGATTTCAAAAGGATTTATTTGAATAGAAATAGTAGTTCTAATTAAAAATATTTCAAATTTTAGATATTCCAAAATTTTAAATTTTCTTTTAAGAAATTGTTTTGAATTAAAATTCGCTTTATATAATGAGTTCATAATTAGAAATTTAAGATACTTAATTGGTAAAGAAACATTATTAGCTCAGGTTCAAATGAATTAAGTGGGTAGGAGAGTTTTAATAAGCTCGGTTTATTTAAAATCATAGATTGGTATAAACATTTAAGTTTAATAAATCACTTGACGTTATTTGAGCTAATTCGTAGTCATCATTTCTTTTGACTCCTAAGGTAAATGTGTCGAAGGGGTTGGCTCAGTTGGAAAACCCATATTCTGTTTGGAATATATTTGTATTTTTGAATGAAATAAATAAATTGATAAGTAAAGATAAATTCGGTGCTATGTATATGCTCTTAAGGATTGAAATAGCGTTATACAGAGAAAATCAAATTAGAGTTGTTTGATTTTCTTTTACATTTGATATGATATTTCATAAGTTAATTTTAAATACAATATTCGATGATTTTGGATAATCGAGATTCCAAGTTTAATTTGGTAACATAGCTTAGTTTCTAAGAAAACTTACGAAAAGATAGTTATAATTTATTAATTTAACAAGTTTGAACGTACAATTTAAATTTAATTCGAGCTCGCCGCGTAGCGGTAGTTCATAAATTTTTGATTTGAAGTTAAAATGAATGTATGAGATCCAATATAAATCGGAATTCTTTGAAACAAGAATCTTTCAGATCTGTTGGATTATAGTTTCCCATTGAAAGAGAAAAATCAAGATGCCATCTTGTAGAGTTTGAGCTATGTCAAAATCAATTTTTCTGAAAAATCACGGTTTAGTAGTTCATAAATTATAATTAATAAGCTAATATAATAGTGAAAGTAATTTAGTAAGATTGGTGTAATTAAGAAACCATTCACAATGAGTAAGTATGATATATGTAGATTGTTTGGTAGGCAGGATGTATGGTTTGGAGTTTAGATACGTAATCCCATGGTAATTTACACCAACAAGAATAAAGATTTCTCTCTTGATTCTGATAGCGAACACTTGATTTAGATAGTGAACACTTGATTTGGATTACTGGTATGATACAGAAGTTTTTCATCATTGTTAAAAACTATGTAAGGAAGGAAAATGTTTTAATCGGGAAACCCAATCGGAGTTCGCACTAGGAAGGTTGAGTGAGCGGTACTAGCTGTGAAGTGAAGTTTATGTTTTTGAGCAAGTGATTAGATCAAATTTAGCGTACGAATGATATATGTATACCATATGAACTTGAATATAATTAAATTAGTAGTTTGTGACTCATCCAAAAATCTGGGTGATATTTGTTTGACATTTTAAATTATGTCAAGTGTTAGATTTTCCTTTATGTAATCTGTTTGATTGTTGTGTTGGTTTATTCCATTTTTGAAATTTGATTGTTTTTAGTTGGTTGGTTGTGTGCTTTCATGGACTACGGCTTATAAAATTTCTGTTGCTTGATTAAAACTTAAATCCCGAAAAATTTGGAAAAAAAGTGATTTCAAAAGAATTTGAAAAAAAAGTCGTTAGATGTAAATTTTCAAATATTTAGTTATGACTAAATTGGGCGTTTGGGAGATTTCTGATAGGCAGATCATTAGCTAGGTAGATTTATTCACTCTAGTATTCGTTATTGTGGGAGGAACGAGAATACCAATGGATGCTCCATGTTGTTTCAGAGTTATACAATGCTTCGGTAGGAGGAGCCCTTTCCTTTTCATAATTGATTTGATTTGGTTTTGTTTGTACTCAAAGAGATTTGTATGTGTAATTTGAATATTTAACTCGAGAAGGTAGTTCTAGCATTTTCTTTTAGAAAATTGGATGCATATTAACTTATTATAGGATAAGCTTATTTAATTTGGTTGCATATATTTGTTTATTGTTTATTGCACCATTATTGCTAGTTGCATCATGTTTTGTTGTCGCTATGATTGTTGCGTTGTTTATACATATGTTAGTTGTTGTTATGCAACTTGTTTATTTGCTTAACTCTTTTTGGGTTATGTAAGTAAATACAGGTTTATGGAAGCAAATGGTGCTAGTCGCTTGTGATTTCATAAATAGAGTTTTGTTTCCCGACAAATGGGTACACATTTATGTTATTTATTTTATTGGGTGGATTTTATGTCCCAGCATCAGGTAGCCGCTTGGCTTTTGTTTTCTTTTTGAGTGATTGAGGCCCGCATAACAGTTTTGTTTTCCCGGATCGACCCGTACAGAGGAGGTGCAGCCAAAATTTTCCATAATTTCGGACATTAGAAAATTTTAACATGATTTTGAAAATAACCTTTTCGAAGTAAAGATTAGTCTGTTTAGTGACATTCTTCACAACTTGTGATTTCAGAAAGAAATTTTTTAAGGGGGGAGAATGTAATAACCCGGATTTTTAAAACTAGAATATTTAATTTATTTAAATATAAAGATGATTCAATTAGAAGTTTAATAACTTGAATACAGAATATACGAGTTATTTAATATAACTAAATTGTGAAATAAAAATTTAAATATTGAAATTATTCGGACAAGCAAATCAGGGATTTAATATGGAATAAAATTGATTCAGTAGCTTATGTAAAATTCTATTTGAATGTGAACGATAATAATAATTTATTACTGAAGAATTGAAGTGTTTTGAAATCGATTCGTATCTATTCGATTTTAATAACACATGAAAATAATATTTTTGCAAACAGTCTCAGAATTTAAAGAAATCAGTTTCATTAAGTCCGGAATATTGAACTATAGCAGGATGTCAATTTTCAAGACGAACAGACAGATCGAGTGTTTGTGAGATGCTAAAACGCTTAATGATAATATAAGTAAATATAATAAACAAAATATCTGAAAAATATTTACAATATAAAACCTTTTGAACTCCTTAAAACCTAAAGCAATTCATTTCTCCTGGTTGTAACATTTTACAGGCCGCCTCCTCTTTAATTTATTCAAAAAATTAAATCAAAATGGATACTCAACGAAATCAAACAACATAGGATCAGTTAGAACCACCTAAGCGAGGGCTTTGCGGGGATGTGCATGGTGTTGGTTGCGATCAAGTTTGGTGTTGTTGGACTTTTTCCTACATGGCAAAGGTTGGGTTCAAGTTTGGTGTTGTTGGACTTTTTCCTACATGGCAAAGGTTGGGTCACGGGGTGTTAGATGGTGGCCGGAGAGAAGGTTGATGGTGCGAGGGTGTTTGAGGTGGCGTAAGGAGCAACTCGATGATTGTTGGATGGACGATGGGTGGCTGAGGTAGATCCCGACTTCATAGTAGCCACGTGTAAAAGCTACAGTTCAGATGGTAGTGTCAAGCTTGGTCTTGTGGGGATGACTAGGAGCAGGTCGAGGTGCTGAGTTGAACGGTGGAGGCGGCTACAACGATAGGTGACTAGGGAGGTGGTGGATGTCGGTCAAAGGCACAGTTTTGGGTTTGAAAATTACTAGGCGGGTTTTAGAAATTGAGTTAGGGAAGATGATGGTGGGTTACGTGAAATTGGGGTGAGGAAGATTTAAAGTAATTAAATTATTAAACTAATGTGCTTTAATTTTGCATTAACATGTACATGTGTACATTATAACTATTTCGTACGATGTTAGATTACGGCGAAACAAGTTGCGGTTGGTTCGTATGGACGAACGCTACGCATACGAGTGGGTTTGGATTGATTTGGAGCTATTTGGGTTTTTATGTAATTTCAAACGCCTTTTAAATTATACAAAACGATGCAAAATGTGGATGAGTAGTTAACTCTCACACTTTCTGGAGTGTTATATTATTATACCGTATATTATACATATATATTGTTGAGTCAATATTTATTTGTGTGATATGTTTGATTGATTGGTTGATTTACTTCATTGTTGATGGTTGTCGATATATATTCTCATCTATGAACGGATAACCTTTGACATTACCTGATTTTAAGCAGAAGATCATCTTAAATGAATTAGATTATATTATTTGTTCTATATGCATATATAACCATTTCGTTGCAGGGTACAATATAAAAGGAAAAACCGGAGTGAACGTAGCGAATTAGGTCGCGATAAAACACTCCAAAAAATACACATCCATGTGTGATTATTACGGGATTAATAATTCCTTTAATTATTCATATTTATTATCATTCATCCATTCGTCTATATTTATATTTTCTTGCATTTTTTTGTTATGTTTGTTTATCTTCCAAATTTACTTATATGTGTTTTGATATTGTTTATATTGTCGATGATTGAGGTAAATTAAATATTATGTTTAACTTAAGCTTGTGTTTTCACAAAATCGATATTTGAATAAAGTTATCATTTTAATTAATGATAAATTATAAATTTGTTTATGAATTGAATCAATAATAATGAAATTCAATTATTTATATTAACTAATGATAATTGAGTTTAATTATGCAATAAAAGAATGAATTGGAATTTTGTTATTCATTTTTATTTAACTGAATTTATTTATTTATTATAGTTATTGAAAATTAAATTCAATTAATTACTTTAATTAATGATTGGTTGAAAATTTATAATCAACTTAATTAATGGTATTTGAAATTTAATAATCATTAAATAAAGGGTATTATAAGGTTAGTACTCATTTTAATAAATGATGCCTTATTCACATTCTCATATTTTAACCATTGACTTTATTGGTTTGTTTCCAATTCCTTTTAAAAGGAAACTGAATTGAATTAAAGTAATGAAGTGAATAAAACTAATATCATTGATTGGATAACAAGGATTTTAAGAATTATTAACTGATTTATAAAAGTGTTTTTAAAACTTAATTAATTTGACAAAGGTTCATAAATAATCAATTTATTGATTTTGAAAGACCATTATCCTTTAGGATAATTAATGTTGTTTTTAAATTTCTAAATAAAATTTTATATTTAGTTTATCTCCTATTTGAGAATATCAAAATGGGCTTTTAAAATTATTAAAGGAGTTGTATAAATTTATCCTTTAGGGTAATAAATATTTGTTTTAAGTATATTAAAGCATTTAGATTTGATTTATTATTCTTTTTGAAAAAATAATATTGTTTAGACCATATAAACGATAGTTTTAAATAAGAATGTCCTTTTTAAATAGAATGGTTTGAAGTTTATTCTTAGTGTCAAGTGTGATGGGTTCTATCGAAATCGATGTCTTAAATTACATTGGTTTCAACTTTTCTTTAAATACACTTAAAATTATAATCACCTCTTTAAAACTAATATTTTAAAAGAATATTGTTAAAAAGGTTTTCTTTCAAATATCTAAAATGTGAAAACCAAGCATAAGTTCGAGTTTTAAAGTTCAAAGGTTTTCAATATGAATATGGAAAGAAATTTCATAAACGATAATGCTTATATGGAAAATATTTAGTTACACTCTTATCATTAGATGTTTAAGTACAAAAACTTTCCCCTATCTTCAAGTTTGAAAACATTTTCCGGATGATGCCTAGGGGTAATACTACCTCAACTTGTCTGAATTTATTTTTAACCTAGAGATAGTATAAGTTTAGGATCGACAAAAATATTGATAAGGGAATGTAATTTAATTTCCATATACTATCATTTTTGAATATTCTTGATAGTTAAATTAACAATTATTGGTTCAGTTTCTTGTGTTGTATTGTCAAATCAAAACGATTTGTTGCTTTTTGAGCACAGTTATCCTTTGTTTGGAATGGCTGAACTAAAAGAGCTAATGGAAGTTAAGCAATGTGGGGTTTGTCCCATTAGGGTATTATCACATCTACTCTAGATTGGATTTGATCGTGTTCATGTGCATATGTGAAATACTCTGATTCTCGGATTTTGTACGGGGTCCAGCTTGAACGTTTCCGAGAGACATCGGAGTGCTTTTTCTAGTCATTGTTTGTTTTGAAAATTTCTCATTCAATTCGTCGGATTCTTTGATTAAAAGGTTTTCCTATTTTAAAATTTGCATCAAGAGGATATGAACTCTTCGAGATGTTTATTTAGTTTATTCCATGGTGAGATTGGATGTAGTTATAAGTGGTCTTGTCCGCAACCAACGGTGCGGTCCAATTATCGCAGCGGAAAATTTACTTTTTCCTTGTTCGATCGAAATTTTTGGGATCAGTTTCTTTGCTTCCATCGATAAGCGTCATGCGCTCTTCTCAATGCGGCGTTGTTCTGTTAGTACTTTTATGTTAGAAAATTTTAAATATGATACTCATTCCTTGTTGTTTTGGTTTTTTTTTGTTTTGTGTTGATGCTTACATCTATGTTGTTCTTGTGAGGTAAAAACCCATTCCGCAATCAGCGATGTGGTCTCACATAATTATAGTATGTTTCCTTTTACTTGAATTTTCTGGTGTTGGTATTCCATACCGATCCTTGTATTGTTTCATTATAATGCTCAAACAGAGCTTGTTTCCAATTTGTCTTCTGTTGGATATGGAGCTCATGGAGTAGAGTTGGAAGTTTTCTTATTGACACAAACCAAACCCCCGCTCCCTGGTGGGAAGGTCTATCTTTTGAATATTACATATTAATCACATCAGCAGATTACAGAATATAGCATAATACATAAAAGCTGAGAATAATTACATCATATCGTAACAGCGGAATCATAATCGTCAACATCAAAGTTACATAGATACAGGATCCTACTTAGTACATAACAAGGTTCATCGAGTAGAAAATAAGTCCACAGTGGAATCAAATATAAACATGCATAACATAGTGCTCAAGAGTCCAAAATAAACAATAAAAGATAAATCTTCATCTTCAGCCAAAAAGCACCCAATGCTACGATGCATATCCAAAAGAAAGCCTATCACCTATTCACTAGGTTGCCCATGTAAAAATAGAGGCACCCGAGTTTGCAAGGGAAAAATAGACTACGAGTCAGTAATGGGACTGGTATGAGAAATTCTACAGTTACTTAACTTAATTAAGAATAAGGCAAATCACAGGACCACGCCGTATGTCATGGAACGGGTTTACTCCATTGGATTGCCGATACATAAAATAAAGTAAATCAAGTAAACAACGCAATGCTTTTTAGAAACGAAGTTGTTATAAGACTCAGGTCCCATCACACAATGCAACATAAGCCAGAGGATAGAATTTTACCTTATAAGGGCCAAATATGCTTGATACGTAGAAAACAAAAATCATTTGATATTATTATTAGTGTCTAGATGTTTTATAAACATTTCCAATATAAATGTTCAATTCGAGATGGCATAGTACCCCATCCTACTATGTCGCCAAAAGTATACAACTAAAACCGTACAATGTCCTATTGGAAATTGGATTTCATCTATGAATCAAGGCAAGGGATCTTCCACACCGGTTTCGGATCACCTCTAGCAAGATGTCCAAGATCACACCTATGGGAAACCCTTGGTTAGCGTCAGGGCTGGTCCACACCTAACATTTGTGGGTTATTTATTCCTGAACAATACGTTTCCCGGTCCTATCAGACCTCTCACTCGAGCCTTTTAGTCGATTCTATATCTGAGGCGCCTTGCAATCCATCATCCACATAAGTAAAAATGTATGGGCTCCATACCATGACATTACTCATAGCTAGAAAGAAACGCAAGTTCTCTATGAGGTTCTCATCCCGTTTTTAACTCATATCCGGGTGTGAAGCTCACGAATTAACGCTACAATACGAAGCTATGCTGTTTAAAGTCGTGCTTCGATCATCATCCACAAGGCTCTGCTTTTCAACAAAAGCCTTGATCATTTGCATCTCAGCACGCCACGTAGTCATTCCAGACCATACAATTGATAACTATCAATACATAACCCTTAAGCTTATACGTCTCAGAGAAGGGTGTTAAGCAAAAGAATAATTTTTCCGCCACCAAACAGATATATATTTAGTGAAAATCAATCAATATAGTTCAAAATACCACGTCAGACATATAATCCATTTACTAGTCTGTTTTGGGTCTGAACAAAATCGGAGGCACGTTATTCCTCATCCCATATGACCAATACAGGAGAGAGGTCCTTGCATATCCGGACAATCAACAAGTACGTCTAGACAACTACCACTATAACATTTTCAAGGGAGCTACCCATATCGAAGGGATCAACAGTAATTCATTCAATGTGAAGATTGTCAATCTTGCACCGTCTTCTATGTATTTGACTTTTAGTCGTCGTTTAATTATTTGAAATGAGAATTAAGTCGGTCTTTTCAAATAATTCTCACATATACAAACCAAATCAAATTCTTTCCTTTGGTTAAGTTTTTGGCGTTCACAATTCATTTCACTACTTTATATTAAAAGGTTTAATCGAGAATTTATTTCGATCGTTGAATTAAATACTCAGTTAAAATATACCCAAAATTAATTTAATAAATTTTCATGCCAAATCATACTTATCCATTTTCATTTTTATAAACCAAGTAAAATTGATTCACACATATTCTAAATCGCTTATAATATTTTAAAATGATTTCTCTCTATTTTTATATGTTTAAAAATAGCTCAATCCAATCGAACGACGTTTCAGGTCCTTCGATTGCAGTGGCGCTATTTTCATCTAATTTTGAATTAACATTTCTAACGGTCTAGCTGTCAGATCTTAACATATATATTATCGTTGGAAAGATCTTTTCGAAACGAACCCAACGATTCTAGTTTCGGGTAAATCCGATGGTCGGATCTGCCGGTATACTCGTTTAATATTACGAGTCGAAAATGCGAAATGTCGTTACATGATTCGTTTAGTTTAATTTATATTCTTTGCATAAAAATATAATTCGTTAGACGACTTCCAAACTATTTAATTGACTAAATATTTAGCTAATGCTTTTAAATTTCGGAAAAATTCGCCATAACCTCCTTTGTACAGAGTGCTCAGAAAAATCACAAAGGGCAATCACAATATATTAATACAATATGTGTCCCTTGAGAGATGTGTAAAACTAAATCATTTCAATGCCCGTGTGGAAATTAAAAATCACGTGAACAACCATTGTGCCTTACACATCACCCCCGGCAACGTGTACAATTTTATTACCCTAATCCCTAGGTACCATAACTACACAAGAGTGATGTGTACATTTTTGTCATCTCCTGACCTGTGTAGGGTTTATTATTAAATCTTGCAAATTTATTTATAAGTTTAATTTAGTCCAAATCATGTCCCCTGCTCACATCCGATCAATATACCGTATACCTGATCTCCAGTCATTGTTCTTGTCTTATGGCATCAAATAATTGAATAGAGTATGGTTCACATCATATAAGCAACAAGCAGCTACATGCTTATATAGGTATGTTGGGCTATGCTTATGTTGTGTAGTCCATTACCTGTTTTATCATATGGTGTTGTTTAATTAATCCAAGAAACCATCACTCGCATACAATTCACACACAGTAGTCATAAATAAATAAATACTCAATCATCCAATGCCATTTAAGGCGCCACAAGTGTCCATCCATGTAGTATGAAATGCGAGTGTCACATATTCATACAATGCTTCTAATGCAAATGATTTGTGTAACACCCCAAGTCCATTAATGTCACTCACTAAGGGAATGCATTAACTTTCATGAAGCATTATAAGAGTATAGAACAGAACATCAAAAGACAGATATATAAAATGGTACTTAAAAAATCAAAATTTATTCATTGCAGCAGAAAGCAAAACAAGTCTGGTTACAACATCACAACCATATACTAAAGCCAAGTACATAAATATCCATCTTGAACAAAATTATTATCAGAGTACGTAAAAGCAAAACCATAATCCCACTCCAAATAGTCATAATGAAAAAGAGATAAAGCTGAGCATTACTTTCAACACTTCCAAGCACTTCAAGAAGAAAGAGATCTGAGTCAAGCTTCACTAATCCCACCATGAGGACCTGGGGGGAGGAAGAAAGAAAAGAGGCAGAAAAAAAGGGTCAGACATAAAGTCTGGCGAGTCCAGTGACTTTAACAATATAATCAGTAAAGTAACAGGACAAGAACATAAACTGGATATAAGATAAGATTGTAACATAAGCGAATATGACAAGGTAAACAAGGTAAGCAAGATAGAACATTGATTGCGCTCCTAGCCACTATAAGATATGCTCTGCACCGTACCAACATACTAGTTACATACTAAAAGATGATCCCTCCCTACTAATTATAATAATGGTAGCTTCGTATACTCCTAGCTGCTCTCGTAGGTGCCCACTTGCTCCTACCACCACTAGTTGTACCCCCTACCCTCCCCATTCGATCGGCTCCCTAACCTCGTAGATACCTGTGTTGGTCCCACGATAGGGTGAATCACTCCCTAAGGTAGCAACCCCGATACTACTGAAATGCACAGCTTATACCTACACGATGCAACAACGTCTTACCTACCAGCCCGGACCCAAGCACGCACATAACTCTGTTAGACTAGCACTGCCATCACCAACTCTTTATCGACCTCTTACAATCAACCCCAGTAAGCGTGTCCCTGTCCTCGACCTAGTTCGAGCTCATATAGATACTAAAATGGGTTACTAGTTGAAAAGGGTCCACACACTTGACACAAGATTCCCTCCTAAGCTTGGTCCCAACTAGGAATTCCCACTTAACCCCTTTTTATCCCCATGTCTTATCACATGTCTCATCTTGGTTAAGTGTTTTAATTATGTTTCACATGCTACTCATGTTACCCACTTAACCCTTTATTATTCCCATGTCTTACCACATGTCTTATCTTGGTTAAGTGTTCATTAATTCATTATAACCGTAATCTTGTAAGACCTCCCATATTAGATTACCATTTTGCGGTTGCTGAATATGTCGGGCGATTCTGGGCAGGCCTATACCGTAATTCGAATCTAACCTCGTGTCTTTCCATTATTACGCATCTAATTTCTGCCTTTGACCTCTCACATTAGATTACCGTTTGCGGTTGCTGGATATGCCGGGCGGTTCCGAGCAGGCTTATACCGCAATCCGAATCTAACCTGTGTCTTAGGCATTTCCATGTCTCACTTGTCTCACTTTCTTGATTCAAGTCCCAATTTCAAATCTTGGATTATAATATATTCCAATTACCCATAATTTCCAATCTAAATTATGTTCACAATTTTAATCCAAATTATGCATATAATCTCATGTGTACAAGTTATGCCAAGTTATGCCCAAACCAATTTCCATAGCCATCAACAATTTATTGCCAAATCTGATTTTATTTCATATTTCCCAACTTTTCCCAATCATTCCAACGTTATTCGTACATAAATCTCAACGTAATATGCTTAGGCTCAAAGTTAGCCTAATATCAAAAGGAAAAAAGAAAAGAAGAAGGGAAGAAAATCAAACATCAAAATTGGCATAAACATATAAATAGGCATGTGAAATGAATAACGATAAAATAGATCGGACAGGCATATGATAATAGCAATTGGGTATGAATCTGAAGGATAAATTACAAAACTTGATATGATTCATCTTATTTACAGGCATATACATTAGATCAAATGTACAATCCTATCACAATTACTTTTTAATTTAATTATATGTGAAAGTGACATAAACTCACAGCGATAGGATTCTTAGAAAAGAGAATTAGGCTTTGTTGTTTGTAGATCTAATCTTGAATAACCTCTTCTTTGATTGTTAAAGAAGAAGAACTAAATTAATTTGAGATGGAGCAGCAGCATGGAGGCTCCATGGATTAGGGTTGAATGAGATTAGGGTTAGGTTTAGGTGTTTATTTATAGGTGTATTAGGTGAATTAGGACCTTTGATTATATTAGAGACCATCAGAACCACTCAGATTAAAAAGACACGTCATAAGGGAACTCTCCAGAATTCTGCAGATCTGGGCTCGGCCTGGGTGCACTTCCCAGGTGCGCCGGTGCATTTTTATGGCGCACTTCACACGTGCACCAGTTGTTCTGGCACATTTCCTGATTGTTCTGCCAAACTTCCATCGTCCATAACTCCTTCATACTGTATCCATTTTACGCAAACTCGGACTCCGTCTCAAGCAGAATTCCGAGACGAACGCAATGGCATAACCCGTTTCACTTAATTCTTCTTCTAAAAATTAAGTATTCTTTAATTATCCCTTATGTCATGTTGTAAAATTACCGGGTGTTACATTCCTCCCTACTTAAAGGATTTCGCCCCCGAAATTTCAAAGCTGAAAGGAATGTACGTCCTACCATCCATCGTCCATCTACTCATCCGTCAATCACGGGCGTCCATTGTTCTTAAAAGATTTCTAATGCTTTCATGAACATATGCAAAGTGTGTGTATATGTCCTTATCTGAATGCAAAATCAGGCGGTCTACTGATTCAGTTGACCTCCTTAATGCAAAACATAATAGTGCCATGCGTCCATTATGTATGCAAAAGAATCCTAATGATATATATATCATTTCTATATAAGTTCACAACCATTCATCCAAATGCAACATCCATATGATAACACATTCAGTATACATCCATTAATTTAAATACGCACACTCATCCATATGCAATATGAAAGTGATTGAGCCGATCTAGTGCCTAATGTGTGTGTAAATGCATTCACGAGCAACCACTAGAAAACACTTACATCCACTTTCATCCGCCAAACATAACATGTCTCAAACACATGTTTACAACCATAGGATTTTCCTACATAAGGATCGAAGATGTAATCGAGAGGATATACTAAACGATAGAACAAGTATAAACAAAGAGGTAGAAAAAGGAGAAGTTTCTCGCTCTACTTCCACTTATCTAAGCATGTTCAGCTCTACTACTTCCGCAGTATCGTGTAAACACTTCCTCAAATGCGACACGTGAAATACGCCATGAACACCACTAAGCTTCTCAGGCAACTTCACTCTGTAGGCCATCTGTCCAATTCGTTCTGTAATGGGGAATGGCCCTACGAATCTTGGTGCCAATTTCCCTATAGATCCAAAACGAACAACATTCCTCAATGGTGATACTTTAATAAAAACCGTATCTCCAACATCGAACTCAAGATCGGTTCGTCTCTTATCAACGTATGACTTTTGCAGGTCTTGTGCCGTCTTCATGCGTCTTCGAACCCAAGCAAAATCTTATCCGTAGATTCCCACCAACAGGTCGGTGATCGTCAAGGTCATCCATATAGAGCTTCAAAATGTGCCATTCCAATACTAGTCTGATAGCTGTTGTTGTAGGAGAACTCTACTAATGGAAGGTGTTCCTCCCATGCCCCTCCAAAGTCCAAGATGCATAGCCTCAAAAGATCTTCCAGAATCCGATTCACTCTTTCTGTTTGGTCGTCCGTCTGAGGGTGATAAGCGGTGCTCAAACACAATTGAGTACCTACCGCCTCTTGCAAGCTCATCCAAAACTCACTAGTGAAAATGGGATCTCGATCGCTTACGATATTAGAAGGTATGCTGTGTAGACGAACTATCTCTCGGAGATAAACAGATGCTAACCATGCCTGTTTTCTTTTACTCTTAACGGGAATGAAATGAGCGCTCCTGGTAAGTCTATCTACTACTATCCAAATCCCTGTGTTACCCTTCCTTGACCTCGGCAACCCATCGACGAAATCCATGGAAACACTTTTCCATTTCCACTGTGGAACCTCTAAAGGGTGAAGCAAACCACCAGGCTTCTTTTGCTCAGCCTTGACTTGCTAGCACACTAAGCATCTAGAAACGAACTCAGCCACATCCTTCTTCATTCTAGCCCAAAAGAAAACTTGTTTCATGTCCTTATACATCTTGTCACCACCGGGATGTATGGTCATCTTAGAACAATGTGCTTCTTTAAGGATTATCCTTCTCAAACTCTCGTCTCGTGATACGCAAAGTCTCTTATCCCTACGCAACCAACCTTTTTCATCTATAGTATACCTACTAAGATGGCTCGAAGACTCCCCTCTTATGAGCTTGTCTACTATCTCTATCAGCTGTAGGTCATCTCGCTGTGCCGCACCTATCTGTCCCAAAAGCATAGGTCGTACCTCTAATGATGCCAATAAACCTGGTACATAATCGATAGAGGGTCTAAAGTCAAAGGTAGATATATACTCTAAACTCTGTCGCTCGATAAACAAAGGACTCAAAGTCAACTTCTTTCTACTCAAGGCGTCAGCTACAACGTTACCCTTGCTTGGGGTATATGCAATCTCAAAATCGTAGGATGCTAAGAACTTCATCCACCTCTGTTGCCTTAAGTTTAGATCTTTTTGAGAGAACAGGTATTTTAGTGACTTATGGTCTGTATACAACTCAAACCTCTCACCAAGCAAGTAATGGCGCCAAGACTTAAACACAAAAACTATGGAAGCTAATTCTAAGTCGTCGGTAGGGTAATTGTTCTCATGGACCTTCAACTGACTTCCACCATAACATATCACCCTTCCCTCTTACATCAAAACTGCGCCAAGCCCTGTCCTACAAGCATCGGTATACACTGTTAACGGTTTACTCCCATCTGGCAAAACTAAAACTGGAGCTGTCGTCAATGCCCTCTTCAAACGTTGAAAAGCATCATCACAGTCAACATCCCAAGAAAAGGTCGAATTCTTTTTCGTCAACCGTGTAAGTGGGGCTGATATCTTCGCAAAACACTTAATGAACTTCCTATAATAGCCTGCCAAACCAAGAAAACTTCTTACTTCATTGCATTCTTAGGAATCTTCCACTCTTGGATTGCCACTACCATCGCGGGATCCACTGCTATCCCTTCTTTAGAGACCACGTGCCCTAGGAATCTTACCTCCTTCCACCAAAAGTGACATTTGGAGAACTTAGCCTTAAGCTGATGTACCCGAATGGTCTCTAAAACTTTCTTAAGATGTAAGGCATGCTCTTTGTCGTTTCTAGAGAAGATCAGGATATCATCCACAAAGACTACCATGAATTTGTTCAGAAACTCCCTAAACACCCTACTCATCAAGTCCACGAAATATGCGGGTGCATTTGTCAAACCAAAAGGCATGACGAGACATTCAAAGAAACCATCTGGAGTTCTAAATGTAGCCTTATCTATGTTGTCCTCAGCCACCCTTAGCTGATGAAATCTTGTAGCTAAATCCAACTGCGAGAAAACCGAAGCACCAACCAACTGATCAAACAAGTCATCTATCCTCGGTAATGGGTGTCTGTTCTTCTTCGTGAGCCTATTCAGCTCCTTATAGTCCACGCACAATCTAAGCGAACCATCAGCCTTCGTGGCAAAAACAATTAGAGTACCCCACTCCGAGATACTTCTTCTTATGAACCATTTCTCAAGAAACTCTTTCAATTGTTTACTAAGCTCCCTCCTTTCTCTTGGAGCCATGTGGTGCACAGGCAATGCAACTTGCTTTGAATTGTCAGCCAAATATATACGGAAATCTATCTCGTGTTTTGGAGGTAAGCCCCTAACCTCCTCAAAGACATCTGCATACTCACGGACTACTCGAACAGATTGCAAATCATCAGTAGATGTGTCAAGAGATTCTAGGTAGCTAAGCATAACAGAACCCTTAGGGTTGCATGAGATATCGAGAGTATTCCCCAAACTAGTCAACAGTCTAACTACCCTCTTTTCACAGTCGAGAATGGCACCATACCTGGTTAGACAATCCATTCCTAGAATCAACCCATAGCCCGTGAAATCAAGCACATAAGCATTGCATTCGAACTCAACGCCATACACAGATATTCTCAAATCCCGACATAACATAGACAGATGAGCCATACCACCAATAGGATTTGAGAAAACAACGGGATCCACTACTATACTAGTATCTAGGTGCAGAGACTCAACAACAGAAGCAGATATAAACGAATGTGAAGTGCCAAAAAAAACAAAGTACATATAGGTTGATCGAAAAGGAAATCAAACTTTCAACCGAAATGTTTCTACCTCTCTCTTGCGTAGCTGCCTTGAGAGTATGAACCTGCCCTCCAGAAGTAGATCATGTTCTTTATCCTTGCCCTTGTCATTGCCTCCTTGGGCAGTCTTCAATCATATGTCCTTCCTCCCCACATTTGAAGCAACCAATCCTCTTCTTCTTCCTATAGTCCTTTTTCAAGTGGCCAGGTATTCCACAATTGTAACACTTTCTTTTCTCTGAACCCTTGTTATCCTTACCACCCTTCTTTTGTTGTTGTTGTGCCTTCTTTGGATCCCCTTTCTTATCATGTGACTTATCTACATTAGCACCTTTCTCCTCTTCATGTATCAATGCCATATCAACAAGATTTTCGAGAGTAGCCCCCATATGAATGTGGGACATAGGCAACCCATGTAATGGTTCATTCAGACCCTTGGCAAATCTCAAAGCCTTCTTATGTGGTGTATTAACTAATTCCATACCAAATCTTGCTAACTGGTTAAACTTGTTAACGTACTCCTTCACAGACAAACTCCCTTGTTTCAAAGCCAAGAACCTCTCCATGTATAAACTCTCCTCTACTTGTGAAAGAAATTTCAACTCGAACCTTTGTCTAGAATCCATCCACGTCTCCACAGCACGTCCTCCATTAGTCACTTCCCACCAAAATGAAGCTTCATCCTTCATCAACCAAGCAGCTAGCTGAACCTTCCTTCCATCGTCTATCTCAAAGATACCAAACAAGTCCTCCACTTCCTTGAGCCAATTCTGAGCCTCAACAAACGTCTCAGTTCCATAAAACGGTTTTACGCCCATCGCACGGAAGTCTTTGCATATCTTAGAAAAAGCGTGTAGACGGGGAGGAGGACAAGCGGCTACAACTGGGGGAGGAGGAACGTTTGCTGGGCCTGAGGCAGTAGCCCTAGCTTACAGATACCTTCTGAACTAGTCTGGTATCTGTACGCCCTTGGGTATATCGGGGTCCCCAGACATGCTGAAAGGAAAAAGGAAGAGATTCAAAATAGAGAATCGAAAGAAAGATATATGGCTTTTGGGGATTGTGTTTTTTATAATAAACCTTTCTCTTGAAAATACCTTCTTTAAAACATGTTTTTGAAAATACTTCTTTTTAAAAATGCTTTTGAAAATGGTTTTAAAAATCTTTTATCTGTTCTGGTAACATTAAGCTCTGATACCACGTGTAACACCTCACGTCCATTAATGTCACTCTCTAAGTGAATGCATTAACTTTTATGGAGCGTTATAAGAGTATAGAACAGAACATCACTAGACAGATATATAAAATGGAACTTAAAAATTCAAAATTTATTCATTGAAGCGAAAAGCAAAACATGTCCAGTTACAACATCAAAAACATATACTAAAGCCAAGTACACAAACATCCATCTTGAACAAAATTATTATCAGAGTACATAAAAGCAAAACCATAATCCCACTCCAAATAGCCATAATGAAAAAGAGATAAAGCTGAGTATTACTTTCAACACTTCCAAGCACTTCAAGAAGAAAGAGATCCGAGTCAAGCTTCACTAATCCCACCCTGAGGACCTGTGGGGAAAAGAAAGAAAAGAGGCGAAACAAAAAGGGTCAAACATAAAGTCTGGCGAGTCCAGTGACTTTAACAATATAATCAGCAAAGTAACAGGATAAGAACATAAATTGTATATAAGAGATGATTGTAACATAAGCAGATATGACAAGGTAAACAAGGTAAGCAAGATAGAACATCGACTGCGCTCCTAGCCACTATAAGATATGCTCTGCACCGTACCAACATACTAGTTACATACTAAAAGATGATCCCTCCACACTAATTATAATAATGGTAGCTTCGTGTACTCCTAGTTGCTCTCGTAGATGCCCACTTGCTCCTACCACCACTAGTTGTACCCACTGCCCTCCCCATTCGATCAGCTCCTGTAACAGCCCATTATTTTGAAATATGTCATAAGAGATAATTAAAGAATAATTCATTTTTAAGTGGAGAATTAGGTGAAATGGGTTATGTCATTGCGTTCGTGGCTATTTTCTAATCAATTTAGACCTGTGGTTTGTAGAAAACTGATTTAGATTGAAAAGGATATCTTTTAATCAAATATTGCAACAAAACATGAAAAAAGAGGAATGAGAAAAAAAAATGGATACCATTGTCCTAAGTCTTGTTAACAAAAGACTAAGTAGCCCAGTTGGTTAGAGCATGTGACTTGCATACAAGAGGTACAGAGTTCGATCCCCACCAGCGCCATATTTTTCATTTTAGGGGAATGGCTAAAAAGTGGCTTAGTTAGAACGCAGTTCAATTAAAAAAGCGGTTTAGTGTGAAAAGGGTTAATTGGAAAAAAGGTTAAAAAGAATATATATATATATCTGTGACGTGTGGGTGTCAACACCCTGCTGCTGCGAATCATGTTGCGCACATGGCGCATTTTTATTGGCTAATGATCTTTTTTTTAGCAACATGGCTATTTTCTATTAGTCGGATGACGTGGATGATTCCTATGGCTCCTAATCTAATCTAATGGCCCTAATTAACTCACTACACCTATATAAAAACATCTAGACCTAAACCTAATTTCACTACACTAATTCATGGCGCCTCCATGTTGCCTCAACCTAAACTAGTCCTTCTTCTTCAACAAGTTAAAGTAAAGGAATTCTGTAAAGGGGATCGAATCTACAACAACTATAACGCCTAGCTCTCTTCCTTAATCCAATCTTTGTGAGTCCAATGACTATTTTTAGATTTAAATAATAAAAGTAATTCTGACACGTCGTAAATTGGATTTGGGAATTATACATGATAATAAGATTGAATCTCATAAATTCAATCTTAGCCTATACATCAGTTCATGATTCTTACATGCCCATGTTGATATTATCATCAGTTTTATCATATCTTTATCATCAGTTCATACTTATGCCTATTTTATTGTTATTATTATGCCCGTTCTTTATCTTATCCCTTCCTCCTTTCCTTTATGGTTTTTATAGCCGGGCTACTTTGAGCCTAAGCCAAATCTCATAGAGATGAACGTACGAACGGTAATTTAGGGAACGTTGGGTAATTTGGCATAATATACGTTGGGTTGATTTGGGCATGACAAATGTTAAATTTGGCATAATATAAGTTGTATTGATTTGGGCATGACAAATGTTAAATTTGGCATAATATATGTTAATTGTTGGGCAAGATATGAAATTGGGAATTTTGGGTAATTGACATAATTAGCCTAAAATTGTCATAAACTACAAAGGAATAAATTGGCTAAGATAAGCATGATGAGACACGAGGTTAGACTCCATTTGCGATAGGAGCCTGCCCGGAACCAACCGCCCGAACCAGCAACCGCAAATGGCCAGTCTAATGTGAGAGGTCGTAGGCATAACTAAAAGATGCATGGACACGAGGTTAAGTCTGGCTTGTGGCAGAAGTCTGCCGAAACCGCCCGGCACATCCAGCAGCCACAAGCCATCGACTTAATATGAGAGGTCTGTGCATTAATAACTAATTAGTGCTGATCAAAGATGAATATGATACCTAAAACATGTTAGGTAGGTGGGGTTAAGTTAACCTATGTGAGATGACAACTTAACCAATATTACATGAACAAAGTGGATAGGGTTAAGGCAAGCTTAACCAATAATACATATTGATTTGATAAGTGGATAGGGTTAAGGCAAGATTAACCAATAATGCATATTGATTAGATAAGTGGATGGGGTTAAGTCAACTGGGTTGATAGACAACACTTAACCAATATAAGTTTGGGTTAGGATAAACCCTGGGGGAAAACCTAGTAGCGGTAGGGACCCATTTCAGATAGTAACCCACTTAGTGGTATCGGGAACCCTGAGCTAGGCAGGGTTGGGGCACGCATACTGGGCTGATTATAAGCGGTCAAATAAGAGCGAAGGTGTAGCAGTGCAGGTTCCGATGGGCTCGTTAAGCGTGCACAAGGTGTTGCCGGCATTGGAAGATTTACCCACTGTACATCAGTAGGTATAAAGTTGTACAACAAAAGGGTTGCCACTTAGGGAGTGAGACACCCTAAGTTGGGACCCGCACAGATATCTACAAATTAGGGAGCCGATCGATTAGTGGTAGTGGGGGGACATCTTGTATCTATTATGGGCAAGTGGACTTTCAAGGATTGTGTGGGGCGGATACCTTTTACTAGGTGTTATGCCTGAGTGCTACCAATTGCAGGGTTGGGATTATTTCGTTAAGAATTACTAGTAGGTGGTGCAGAGGATAAAATTAAGTAAGAAATTTGGGAAGCGCACTAGGCATTCCTTTATATTCATCCTGTTATCCAGCTTTACCTTATGTCATAGTTATACTTTCCATCCCATTTATTCCTGTCATATTGCTTTACTTATTTTCATGCTAAAAGTAGCTGGACTCATCAGGCTTTATGTCTGACCTTTTTGTTTTTGCCTCTTTTTCATCTGTTCCCCCCCTCCCAGGTTCTCAGGGAGGAAACAATGAAGCTTGACTTGGATTTCTTTCTTCTTGAAGCGCTTGGAAGTGTTGAGAGTAATCCTCAGCTTGACTTGGCGTTCACATTCATTTATATATGCTTCTGTTGTTGAATCTCTGCACCTAGATACTAATCTAGTTATGGATCTCATTGTAGTCTCAAATCCTATTGTGGGTACGGCTCATCTTTCTATGTTATGTTAGGATTTGAGAATATATGTGTATGGCGTTGAGTTCGAATACAATGCCTATGTGTTTGGTTCCACGGGCTATGGGTTGATTCTAGGAATGGATTGGCTAGCCAGGTATGGTGCCATTCTCGACTGTGAAAAGAGGGTAGTTAGACTGTTGACTAGTTTGGGTTATACTCTCGATATCTCATGCGACCCTAAGGGTTCTGTTATGCTTAACAACCTAGAATCTCTTAACACATCTATTGATGATTTGCAATCTGTTCGAGTAGTCCGTTAGTATGCAGATGTCTTTGAGGAGGTTAGGGGCTTACCTCCAAAACACAAGATAGATTTCCGTATATACTTGGTTGACAATGCAAAGCCAGTAGAATTGCCTGTGCGCCACATGGCTCCAAGAGAAAGGAGGGAGCTTAGTAAATAAGTGAAAGAGTTGCTTGAGAAAGGGTTCATAAGAAGAAGTATCTCGGAGTGGGGTGCTCCTATTATTTTTGCCACAAAGGCTGATGGTTCGCTTAGATTGTGCGTGGACTATAGGGAGCTGAATAAGCTCATGAAGAAAAACAGACACCCATTGCCGAGGATAGATGATTTGTTCGATCAGTTGGTTGGTGCTTCGGTTTTCTCGCAGTTGGACTTAGCTACAGGATTTCATCAGTTGAGGGTAGCTGAGGATAGTATAGATAAGACTGCTTTTAGGACTCCTGACGGTTTCTTTGAATGGCTCGTCATGCCTTTTGGTTTGACGAATGCACCCGCATATTTCGTAGACTTGATGAGTAGGGTGTTTAGAGTGTTTCTAAACAAGTTCGTGGTAGTCTTTGTGGATGTTATCTTGATATTCTCTAGAAGCGAGGAAGAGCATGCCCTACATCTTAGGGAAGTTTTATAGACCCTTCGAGCACATCAACTGAAAGCTAAGTTTTCCAAATGTCATTTTTGGAGGAAGGAGGTGAGGTTCTTAGGACACGTGGTCTCTAAGGAAGGGATAGCAGTGGATCCCGTGAAGGTGGCGGCAATCCAAGATTGGAAGGTTCCTAGGAATGCAACAGAAGTAAGAAGTTTCCTTGGTTTGGCGGGCTATTATAGAAAGTTCATCAAGGACTTTGCTAAGATATCAGCCCCACTTACACAGTTGATGAAAAAGAATTTGACCGTTGCTTGGGATGTTGACTGTGACGATGCTTTCCAAAGTTTGAAGAGGGCATTGACGACAACTCCAGTTTTAGTTTTGCCTGATAGGAGTAAACCGTTCACAGTGTATACCGATGCCTGCGGGACAGGGCTTGGCGCAGTTTTGGTGCAAGAGGGAAGGGTGATATACTATGGTGGAAGGCAGTTGAAAGTCCATAAGAAGAATTACCCTACCCACGACTTAGAGTTAGCTGCCATAGTTTTTGAGCTTAAGTCTTGGCGCCATTGCTTTCTTGGTGAGAGGTTTGAGTTGTATACAGACCATAAGTCACTAAAATACTTGTTCTCCCAAAAAGATTTAAACTTAAGGCAACAGAAGTGGATGGAGTTCTTATCATCCTACGATTTTGGGATTGCATATACCCCTGGTAAGGGTAACGTTGTAGCGGACGCCTTGAGTAGAAAGAAGTTGACTTTGAGTCCTTTGTTTGTCGAGCGGCGGAGTTTAGAGTATATCACTACCTTTGACTTTAGACCCTCTATTGATTATGTACCCGGTTTGTTGGCATCGTTAGAGGTACGACCTACGCTTTTGGGACAGATAGGTGCGGCACAGCGAGATGACCCACAGTTGATAGAGATAGTAGACCAGCTCATTAGAGGAGAGTCTTCGAGCCATCTTAGTAGGTATACTATCGATGACAAAGATTGGTTGCGTAGGGATGGGAGACTTTGCGTATCTCGAGATGAGGGTTTGAGGAGGACAATCCTTGAAGAAGCACATCTTTCTAAGCTGACCATACATCCCAGTGGAGACAAGATGTATAGGGACATGAAGCGAGTTTCTTTTGGGCTGGAATGAAGAAGGATGTGGCTGAGTTCGTTACTAGATGCTTAGTGTGCCAGCAAGTCAAGGCTGAGCAAAAGAAGCCTAGTGGTTTACTTCACCCTTTAGAGGTTCCACAGTGGAAATGAGAAAGTGTTTCCATGGATTTCGTCGATGGGTTGCCGAGGTCAAGGAAGGGTAATACGGGGATTTGGGTAGTAGTAGATAGACTTACTAAGGGCGCCCAATTTATTCCCGTTAAAAGTAAAAGAACCGCAGCGTGGTTAGCATCTATTTACCTTCGAGAGATAGTTCGTTTACACGGCATACCTTCCAGCATAGTAAGCGATCGAGATCCCATTTTCACTAGTGAGTTTTGGAAGAGCTTGCAAGAGGCGATCGGAACACAATTGTGTTTGAGCACCGCTTATCACCCTCGGCCAAACAGAAAGAGTGAATCGGATTCTAGAAGATCTTTTGAGGTTATGCATCTTGGACTTTGGAGGGACGTGGGAGGAACATCTTCCATTGGCAGAGTTCGCCTACAACAACAGCTATCAGACCAGTATTGGCATGACACCTTTTGAAGCTCTATATGGGCGACCTTTCCGATCACCGACCTGTTAGTGGGAGTCTACGAATAAGATTTTGCTTGGGCCCGATATAATCAGGGAAACTTCGGAGAAGATAAATTTGATTCGAAGACATATAAAGACGGCACAGGACCGATAAAAGTCATATGCTGATAAGAGAAGGACCGATCTTGAGTTCAGTGTTGGAGACATGGTCTTTATTAAAGTGTCACTATTGAGGAATGTAGTTTGCTTTGGATCTGAAGGGAAATTGGCGCCAAGGTTCGTAGGGCCATTCCCCATTACAGAGCGAATTGGACAGATGGCCGACAGAGTGAAGTTGCCCGAGAAGTTTAGTGGTTTTCATGACGTATTTCATGTGTCGCATTTGCGGAAGTGTTTACATGAAACCGAGGAAGTAGTAGAGCCGAGCATGCTTAGAGAAGTGGAAGTAGAGCGAGATGCCACGATTAGACGAGCTCCTACATGCATACATGGATCGGAGGTCAAGAAATTACGCAACCGAGAGGTCAAGTTGGTTAAAGTCCAATGGGGAAATGATCAAGGAGACGCGACTTGGGAGACTGAAGACAAGATACGCGCGTCGTACCCTTTCCTTTTTGAGGGTATGTTCTCAACTTCTCCTTTTTCTACCGCTTTGTTTATACTTGTTCTATCGTTTAGTATATCCTCTCGATTACATCTTCGATCCTTAGGTAGGAAAATCTATGGTTGTAGACATGTGTTTGAGACATGTTATGTTTGGTGGATGCAAGTGGATGTAAGTGTTTGCTAGTGGTTGCTCGTGGATGCATTTACACACACATTAGGCACTAGATCAGCTCAATCACTTTCATATTGCATATGAATGAGTGTGCATATTTAAGTAAATGGATGTATCCTGAATGTGTTATCATATGGATGCTGCATCTGAATGAATGATTGTGCACTCATATAAAAACGATATGTATCGTTAGGATTCTTTTGCATACATAATGGACGCATGGCACTATCATGTTTTGCATGAAGGAGGTCAACTGAATCAGTGGACTGCCTGATCTTTGCATTGGATAAGGAACATATACACACACTTTTGCATATGTTCATATAGCATTAGAAATCTTTTAAATACAATGGATGTTTGTGGATGATGGATGTGTAGTTGGATGATTGGATGGTAGGATATATTCTTCTTAACTTGAAGATTTCGGGGATGAAATCCGTTAAGGAGAGGAGAATGTAACACCCCGTTATTTTGAAACATGTCATAAGATATAATTAAATAATAATTAATTTTTAAGAGAAGAATTAGGTGAAATGGGTTACGTCATTGCGTTCGTGGCTATTTTCTAGTCAATTTAGACCTATGGTTTGCAGAAAACTGATTTCGGATGAAAAAGATATCTTAAAATTAAATATTGCAACAAAACATGAAAAAAAGAGGAATGAGAAAAAAATAATGGATACCATTGTCCTAAGTCTTGTTAACAAAAGACTAAGTAGCCCAGTTGGTTAGAGCATGTGACTTGCATATAAGAGGTATAGAGTTCCATCCCCGCAAGCGGCATATTTTTGTTTTAGGGGAATGGCTAAAAAGTGGCTTAGTGTGAATGCAGTTCAATTAGAAAGCGGTTTAGTGTGAAAAGGGTTAAATGGAAAAATGGTTAAAAATTATATATATATATATATATATGACGTGTGGGTGTAAACACCCTGCTGTTGCGCATCATGTTGCACACGTGGCGCATTTTTATTGGTTAATGACCGTTTTTAAGCAACATGGCTATTTTCTATTGGTCGGATGACGTGGACGATTCCTATGGCTTCTAATCTAATCTAATGGCCCTAATTAACTCACTACACCTATATAAACACACCTAGACCTTAACCTAATTTCACTACACTAATTCATGGCGCCTCCATGCTGCCTCAACCTAAACTAGTCTTTCTTCTTCAACAAATCAAAGTAAAGGAATTCTGTAAAGGAGATCGAATCTACAACAACTACAAAGCCTAATTCTCTTCCTTAATCCAATCTTTGTGAGTCCATTGACTATTTTTAGATTTAAATAACAAAAGAAATTCTGACATGTTGTAAATTGGATTTGGGAATTATACATGATAATAAGGTTGAATCTCATCAATTCTATCTTAGCCTATACATCAGATTCATGATTCTTATATGCCCATGTTGATATTATCATCAATTTTATCAGTTTTATCATATCTTTATGATCAGTTCATACTTATGCCTATTTTATTGTTATTATTATGCATGCTCTTTATCTTATCCCTTCCTCCTTCCCTTTTTGGTTTTTATAGCCGGGCTACTTTGAGCCTAGGCCAAACCTCATAGAGATGAACATACGAACGCTAATTTAGGGAACGTTGGGAAATTTGGCATAATATACGTCGGGTTGATTTAGGCATGACAAATGTTAAATTTGGCATAATATACGTTGGATTGATTTGGGCATGACAAACGTTAAATTTGGCATAATATATGTTAATTGTTGAGCATGATATGAAATTGGGAATTTTGGGTAATTGGCATAATTAGCCTAAAATTGGCATAAACTGCAAAGGAATAAATTGGCTAAGATAAGCATGCTGAGACACGAGGTTAGACTCCGTTTCTCGTAGAAGCCTGCCCGGAACCAACCGGCCTAACCAGCAACCGCAAACGATCAGTCTAATGTGAGAGGTCATAGGCATAACTAAAAGATGCTTAGATATGAGGTTAAGTCTGCCTTGTGGCAGAAGTCTACCTAGAACCGCCCAGCACATCCAGCGGCCACAAGCCATCGACTTAATGTGAGAGGTATGTGCATTAATAACTAATTAATGCTGATCAAAGATGAATATGATACCTAAAATATGTTAGGTGGGTGGGGTTAAGTTAACCTGTGTGAGATGACAACTTAACCAATATTACATGAACAAAGTGGATAGGGTTAAGGCAAGCTTAACCAATAATACATATTGATTTGATAAGTGGATATGGTTAAGACAAGCTTAACCAATAATGCATATTGATTAGATAAATGGATAGGGTTAAGTCAACTGGGTTGATAGACATCACTTAACCAATATAAGTTTGGGTTAGGATAAACCCTAGGGAAAAACCTAGTAGCGGTAAGGACCCATTTCAGACAGTAACCCACTTAGTGGTATCGGAAACCCTGAGCTAGGCAGGGTTGGGGCACGCTTACTGGGTTGATTATAAGCGGTCAAATAAGAGCGAGGGTGTAATAGTGCTGGTTCTGACGGGTTCGTTAAGCGTGCACATGGTGTTCCCGGGCATTGGAAGATTTAGCCACTGTACATCAGTGGGTATAAAGCTGTGCAACAAAAGGGTTGCCACTTAGGGAGTGATACACCACTAAGTTGGGACCCGCGCAGATATCAACAAGTTAGGGAGCTGATCGATAAGGGGTAGTGTGGGGACATCTAGTATCTTTTATGGGCAAGTGGACTTTCAAGGATTGTATGCGGCGGATACCTCTTACTAGATGTTACGCTTGAGTGCTACCAATTGCGGGGTTGGGATCATTTCGTTAAGAATTACTAGTAGGTGGTGCAAAGAATTAAATTAAGTAAGAAATCTGGGAAGCGCACTAGACATTCCTTTATATTCATCCGGTTATCCAGCTTTACCTTATGTCATGGTTATACTTTCCATCCTGTTTATTCCTGTCATATTGCTTTACTTATTTTCATGCTAAAAGTAACTGGACTCGCCAGGCTTTATGTCTGACCTTTTTATTTTCGCCTCTTTTTCTTCCGTTCCCCCCTCCTAGGTTCTTAGGGAGGAAACATTGAAGCTTAACTTGGATTTCTTTCTTCTTGAAGCGCTTGGAAGTGTTGAGAGTAATGCTCAGCTTTATCTCTTTACATTTTGGCTATTTGGAGTGGGATTATGATTTTACTTTTATGTACTCTAATAATAATTTTGTTCAAGATGGATATTTATGTACTTGATTCTAGTATGTGGTTTTGATATTGTAACCAAACATGTTTTGCATTTCCGCTGCAATGAATAAAGTTTGAATTTTCTTAAGTACCATCTATATATCTATCTTGTGATATTCTGTTCTATACTCTTATAATATTCCATGGAAGTTAATGCATTCCCTTAGTGAGTGACATTAATGGGCGTGGGATGTTACAGCTCCCTAACCTCGTAGATACCTGTGTTGGTCCCACAATAGGGTGTATCACTCCCTAAGGTGGCAACCCTGATACTACTAAAATGCACAGCTTATACCTACACGATGCAACATCGTCTTACCTGCCAGCCCGGATCCACGCACGCACATGACTCCGTTGGACTTGCACTACCATCGCTAACTCTTTATTGACCTCTTACAATCAACCCCAGCAAGCGTGTCCCTGTCCTCGACCTAGTTCGAGCTCATATAGATACTAAAATAGGCTACTACTTGAAAAGGGTCCACACACTTGACAGAAGCTTCCCTGCTAAGCTTGGTCCCCACTAGGATTTCCCACTTAACCCCTTTTTACCCCCATGTCTTATCACATGTCTTTTCTTGGTTAAGTGCTTTAATTATGTTTCACATGCTACCCATGTTACCCACTTAACCCTTTATTATTCTCATTTCTTACCACATGTCTTATCTTGGTTAAGTGTTCATTTATTCATTATAACCATAATCTTGCAAGACCTCCCACATTAGATTACCATTTTGCGGTTGTTGGATATGCCGGGCGGTTCCGGGTAGGCTTATACCGCAATCCGAATTTAACCTCGTGTCTTTGCATTATTACGCATCTAATTTCTTCCTTTGACCTCTCACATTAGACTACCATTTGCGGTTGTTGGATATGTCGGGCGGTTCCGAGCAGGCTTATACCGCAATCCAAATCTAACCTTGTGTCTTAGGCATTTATTATCACTTTCTTGATTCAAGTCCCAATTTCAAATCTTGGATTATAATATATTCCAATTACCCATAATTTCCAATCTAAATTATGTTCACAATTTTAATCCAAATTATGCCTATAATCTCATGTGTACAAGTTATGCCAAATTATGCCCAAACCAATTTCCATAGCCATCAACAATTTATGCCAAATCTCATTTTATTACATATTTCCCAACTTTTCCCAATCATGCCAACGTTATTCATACGTAAATCTCAATGCAATATGCTTAGGCTCGAAGTTAGCCTAATATCAAAAGGAAAAAGGAAAAGAAGAAGGGAAGAGAATCAAACATCAAAATTGGCATAAACATATAAATAGGCATGTGAAATGAATAACGATAAAATGGATCAGACAGGCATATGATAATTGCAATTGGGTATGAATCTGAAGGATAAATTACAAAACTTGACATGATTCATCTTATTTATAGGCATATACATTAGACCCAATTTACAATCCTATCACAATTACTTTTAAATTTAATTATATGTGAAAGTGACATAAACTCACAGCGATAGGATTCTTAGAAAAGAGAATTAGGCTTTGTTGTTTATAGATCTGATCTTGAATAACCTCTTCTTTGATTGTTGAAGAAGAACAACTAAATTAATTTGAGATGAAGCAGCAGCATGGAGGCACCATGGATTAGGGTTGAATGAGATTAGGGTTAGGTTTAGGTGTTTATTTATAGGTGAATTAGGACCTTTAGATTAGATTAGATTAGATTAGAGACCATCAGAACCACTCAGATTAAAAAGACACGTCATCAGGGAACTCTCCAAAATTCTACAAATCTGGGCTCGGCTTGGGCGCACTTCCCAGGTGCGCCAGTGCACTTTTGTTCTGGCACACTTCACATGTGCGCCAGTTGTTCTGGCCCATTTCTTGATTGTTCTGCCAAACTTCCATCGTCCATAACTCCTTCATACTATATCCGTTTTACGCAAACTCGAACTCTATCTCAAGCAGAATTTCGAGACGAACGCAATGGCGTAGCCTATTTTACTTAATTCTTCTTCTAAAAATTAAGTATTCTTTAATTATCCCTTATATCATGTTTTAAAATTACGGGGTGTTACAATTTGTGAATAGTTCAAGTGCTGGACTAACAAGATTATCTATGAACGTATGTAAGCAGTAATGAACATCAATAAACATGATTAAATGTTTTTAATCCCCAGCTACTAAACAAATAAAATTCACTGCATTATTTTGCCAATTCTTGTTTGGCACAACTTTAAATATTCATTTGCATAACGATTAAAAATAATATTTTTACATCGCTAGTCGCTTACTAAAATCTTAATAAATTTTATTATAATATTACCTCATAGTTAATTTTATTTTTAACTACACCCAGTTAACACTTGAATCGTTAGTTTTACTTAATCCATTTACGTTGCAATCTCATGATATCTATACAGTTTTGTTTACATATCACACATCTAAATTTCATCGCCAATTTTAGTTAAAAATAACATTTTTAACTAACTAAAATTTATTTCATCGCATATATTAGTTAAAAATCACATTTAACTAACTAAAATTTATTTCATCACATCACTAGTTAAAAATCACATTTTTAACTAACTAAAGATTATTTCATTGCATAATATGTTTTATTTACTATCATATACTAATTGTATAACCTAACAATTAATTTGCATGCAACCCATTTTCTAATCTACCCCTTTCTAAATTGAATTTAGATTTTTCACCGTGTGTTACACTCCGTCAATTCTTTAAATGCTTAAGAATGCGACTTTGCTAAGCTTTAATGCGGCTTCCTGAAGGTCCAAAGTGCTCAAACTTCACGCCTATGCTCTCTAATACTTGTGTGATAATAGATCCGGAGGTAGAAAGCTCAATAGAGACGAATTCGGGCACGAATGGAGCACCCAAACTTCACCTCTCCGCTCTTTGGACTTGTTGTGGTGAATGGAGAGAGTATTGGGAAGTGTAGTCTGGTCTAGAGGAGGTAGGAGGAGTAGTAGGAGGTGTATGAAGCTTTAGGAGGAGGAAAGGAAGAGTTTTGGAGGAGGAAGAAGATGAGGAAGGGGGTTGCACACGCACGCATGGAGGGGAGCTGCGCGTGAAGTTATGGGTAGGCATCTAGGGGAAGGGAGGGGAGGAGGAAGGAGGAGGAGCTAGGGTTAGGGTTTGGAGATTTAGGGAGGCAACCATGATTTTGGAGGAAGAAGGAGGAAAAATAAATGAAGAGAAGTGAGGAGAGAAAGTGAGATTAAGTAAGAATTTTATCTCCTCTTCTCTCTGACTTTCCGACTGCAAACTTTCTCCGTTTGCTACGAGATTTCGACACGAGATAATACACGTCAATACAAACCCAATGAATCAAGTTTCTTCGAATTCCGAGTTCGTTTGACCTTCCGTTTTAATTTTCTCCCTATCTCAGATTAGCTTCAAAAATGCGATTTTTGTGTACCTTTTCGTCTTACACGCCTACACACTAATTCCAAAATTTATGAAACTTAGGATTCTTTCATTATTTGATGATGTGAATCTGAAAAAAAAGTGAAATCGAATTATGAGATCGTCTCAATAATGTTCCTTTGTAAATTGAGTGCCCGTTTCTTAGCAACTATGTTCACCTCTCACGGCCACATGTTAACTCCGTTTAACGTGAAATTTGAAATCTAGCAATGGTTGATTATTCTGAATCCAACAAAATTGGTCTCATCAGATTTTGAGGTCGCTGTCAAAATTTCACTTTTTAAAGGCTATGCGCAGATTTAAAAATCGAATTTTTAAATTCTAACGCATTTTTCGATAAAATTATACTAAAGATAATTTTTAAAATTTGTTGTGAAATTCCAGGTTGTTACAAACCTCCCACTCTTAGAACTTTTCGTCCCCATAAAGAAAACAACAACAAAGTAGGAAACAAAACAGTAATGTAACATAACATAAATGTAACTCTCACTAGAGCTAATCAGAGATATCGACTCTGGACTCGGGATAAGCATGTTTAATGTTATCTTCTGTTTCCCATGTATAGTCTCTAGGATCTCGCTCCATTGCACTTTGACTAAAAGCACCTTCCTGTTCCTTAAAACTCTGGTTTCTCTACCAATAATCTTTAGCGGCTGTTTATGCACAGCCAAATTCGGTGTAATATCTAAGATTGGTCGATTCGCCTCTTCCACGATCAAGTTTGGATCATGTATATTCTTCCAAAGTTGAGAAATCTGAAATACATCATGCACTCTGAGTAACCAATCTGGCAACTGAACCCTATAAGCTAGAGTACCAATTCTTTTGAGTATAGGAAACAGACCAATATATCTAGATGTCAATTTTCCTGTTTTCCCATATCGAGTTATTTATCTCATCAGAGAAATTCTCAAGTATACATGATCTCCAAAAGAAAATGCCAAATCTCTTCTTTTATAATCTGCATAACTCTTCTGTCGGCTCTGTGCTGCTTGCAATCTTCTTCTATAATCTGCATAACTCTTCTGTCGGCTCTGTGCTGCTTGCAATTGCTTCTTAATGAAATCCACTTTATCTAAAGCTTCTTGGTTCATATCTGAACCCAACACTGATCGATTACCAGGCTCTATCCAACATGAAGGAGATCTACATGGTCTACCATACAATAATTCAAATGGAGATAATTTCAATCTCACCTGATAACTATTATTTTATGAAAACTCAACCAAATGTAAGTGATCGTCCCAAGATCCTCCAAAATCAAGAATAGAAGCCCGCAATAAATCTTTTAATATATGATTCACCCTCTCAGTTTGTCTGAGGATGATATGCAGTACTAAGATTGATCTTCGTTCCCAATTCAGATTGGAATGCTTCCCAGAACTTACTAGCAAAGTTAGGATCTTTATCACTGACAAATCTCCTGGGAACTCCATGCAATCTGACAATCTCTCTCACTTATATTTAAGCGAAGCTCTAAGCGGTTCTAGTCGATTTCACTGGAATAAAATGGGTTCTTTTCGTGAAACAATCAACAACAACCCAAATACTATCGTTGCCTTTCTTGGTTCTAGGCAACCCATCAATGAAATCCATAGAAATCTGATCTCACTTCCATTCTGGAATCTCTAATGGTTGCAGCAAGCCAGTGACCTTCTTCTGATCACTCTTAATCTGTTGGCAAGTAGAACACCTTCTAACATATATATAAATGTCCCTCTTCATTGACTTCCACTAGAATGTGCACTTAAGATCGTGATACATCTTACTTATCCCTGGATGGATACTAAGTTTGGATTTGTGACATTCATCCATCACTTCTCTTTTGAGCTCAGGGATATCCGGAACACATATACGGCCTAACAATCTCAGAACTCCCTTGCTATCAATCTGAAAGCTCGAGACTTTGTCTTCCTGAATTTTTCTAATAATTGTATGAATAAAATTATCATATTTATGTAGAATAGAGATTTTCTCAATCAATGAAGGCGTAATAATAAGATTAGCGACGATTGCATTCTTCCTGCTAAGTGCATCTGCTACAACATTGGCTTTTCCCGGAGTATACAAAATATCAAGATCATATGCTGCAAGGAATTCTAACCAACGTTGCCATCTCAAATTCAAGTCTTTTTATGTGAACAGATATTTCAATGATTTGTGATCTGTATATAACTCTAACTTCTCACCCAAAAGATAATACCACCATATCTTCAAAGAAAATACCACGGCTAACATCTCTAAATAGCGAGTAACATACCTCTTCTTATGCGGCTTCAACTGACGGCTAGCATAAGCAAGAACTTGGCCCCTTTGCATCAATACTGCACCTACTCCTTCACGAGAAGCATCCATATAGACAGTCAAATCCTGATTGTCATCTATAATAGTCAACACTGGAGCAATAGTCAACCATACTTTCAGCTCTTAAAAAGCAGCCTCACATTATGTCGTCCAATTAAACCTCATATGCTTCTTTGTGAGCTTCATCAATGGACTAGATAGCTTCGAAAAATTCTTAACAAATATCCGATAATAACCTGCCAATCCAAGAAAACTAATGACTTCTGTGGGAGTGCTAGGCTGCTTCCAATCTCATATGACTAAAATTTTGCCTAGATCTACTGAAATTCCTTCCTTTGATACTACGTGTTCAAGGAACTTCACTTCTTCTTTCCAGAATATGCATTTAGAAAATTTGGCTTTTGATACATTCTTTCTCAGGATGTCCAAAACCTGTTCCAAATGCTTCGCATGTTCACTAGCTGACTTAGAGAAGATTAAAATATCATCAATGAAAACTAAAACAAATTTATTCAACACTCCGCGAAAGACTCGATTCATCAAATCAACAAAATAAGCAGGAGCGTTACACAAGCCGAACGGCATTACTAACCATTCATAAAATAAGTATGGACCTCTGAAAGCTATCAAAGGAATACATTCTTCGGAAATCCACAACTAATGGAATCCTGTAGCTAGGTCCATCTTCGAAAACATTCTCGCTCCATTCAAGCGATCTAATAAATCATCAATGCGCGGTAATGGATATTTATTCTTCAATGTTTGCTTATTGAGATCTCAATAATCTACGCATAATCTGAGAGTACCGTCTAACTTAGGAACAAATACTAAGGCTGCTCCCCAACTCGAGAACTAGGCCTGATCAGACCTTTCCATAAAAGCTGCTGAGTTTGATCACTCAACTCTTCCTTCTCTTTCAATGTCATTCTTCAAATTGTATGCACAACTGGCCTTGCATTCGGAACTAGATCGATTTTGAAATCAAATTCTCTACGCGGAGGTAAGCTATCAACTTTTTCGAATACATTCGCATAATCTATAACAATGGGAATATTCTCAATGGAGGTGGGAGAAACTTCAAGAGCAGACCAAAATTATTTTCTATCTGAATTTGAGCCTTCATGGTATATTAATAACGTTTCCGAATTTTGTTTTAACTTTAACAATTCTTTCGGCGTATTTAACTTCGGCCTCATATTTCGTTAACAAATCTAACCTAGTATGTTATCAAACTCGGAAAAAATCATAACAATACATAAAAAGCCAAACTGATAACGAGAATAAAAGATGGATACTCCACAACACCAACTACGGTCAAGAGATCCTCCTATTGGATTGTGGACGCTAATGGGTTTTCCAATGTTTCTCAATTTTAAATCTAACTTCTTTGCCATATTACTCGAAATAAAACTTCGTGATGCTCCCGTATCAAATAATATTTTAATAGGAATATTTTTAATTGTAAGTGTACCTTCCAAAACGTCTGGTCTACCGCTGCCTGTAGGAGGAGCTAGCGCGTTTGCCCCATCATAAACATGAGCTACCTCAGCTTTCTTAGTTAGCGGGCAGTTCCTTGCAAAATACCCTGGCTTATGGTAATTATAACTCTCACCACTATTGTGAGGCTACTGGCTAGGACCAGATTCATTTCTTCTTTGCCTCTTAGGAGCATTGCACTAATTAGCCCAATTCCCGTACTGGTCACAATTGAAGCAAATAATTTTCGCGCGCTTATCTTCTTGAGGCTTAGCTGTTTCAGTCTTGCTTGCTTCAGGCTTCTTGTCATAAAACCTCCTTTTATTGCTAGGTTGACTTCTTTCCCGATCCACTTGAGAGTTTTTCTTATTGATCCCCTCATGCCTACAAGCCATCTCCACAATCTTAGCAAATGGAAGTTTTATACAGGTTGTTACTCTCTTGTGGTACCTCCTCTGAAAATCATCAATGAACCGCTTGTTCTTCCTGATCGGTTCCTGAATTAATTCTGGTCCATAGTAAGACAGTTCATTAAACTTGCTGACATACTCATGAATGGTTCTATCATCTTGCTGGTGGTGAGCAAATTCATCATGCAAGCGTTCGACTTCCTATCGTGGAACAAATCTTTCCTTTAAGACTTATTTAAACCTGACCCATGTCATATCAACTTCTAAATAACCTATAGTCATTGCTTCCCACAAGATTAGGGCCTCATCTTTAAGTAACCAGGATGCCATGAATCTTTTCCTATTATCTACCAATTCTAGGCCCGTGAAGATCCGTTCGAAAGACCTTAACCAAGCTTGAGATTCCATTACGGTTCCAATGCCTGTGAATGGTACTCCGTCCAAGTTCTTATATTTCTTGGCAACTGCATCAAGATCAAATGGTTATTGTGGGGGTTGTCGTAGCAACACAGATTCATTACTAGATTCAGATTCTATTTCGTTGAGGTTATCATGATTATTAACAGTGGGGACATCACCCCTTCCTTGGCATCTGCCTCTTCTGCCTCTGCCTCGTCCACTTATTTTCGTTCAATTTTGTGAATAGCAAGAAAAGAGTCAGGCCAACAGAAAGACATCTTAAAGAAATTTAAAAGCATAAAGACATATGCATGAATGCTGATGTAATGATCAAGTTATATGCTAATATGATGTACTCATTCTGGGAAATTACTAATCCTATCTCTAATGAGTTACTCGTCCTAGAATACTACTCATTCTATCTCTGACAAGTTGTTAAATGTGTTAAATTCCAGTGCACTGATACCACGCCTGACATGAACCAAACCCCCGTCCACGGTGGCAAGGTCTGTTTTTGGAATATAACACATTAATCATATCAGAAGATTACATAATATAGCATAATACATAGAAGTAGAGAATAACTTACATCATATCATAACAGTGGAATCATAATCGTCAACATCATAGTTACACAGATATAGAATCCTAATTAGTACATAAGAAGGTTCATCGAGTAGAAAATAAGTCTCAAGTGGAATCAAATATAAACAAGCATAAGATAGTCTTGACATCAAAAGTTGGTTACTAGTGACAGTCAACCGCCAATCGTGTATAGATCACACGAATAACAGTCACAGAGTACGGAAAAATAAGTAAAAAGGGGAACACATGCATAATTTTTTATAGTGGTTCGGCAAAATCAGTGCCTATGTCCACTTTATATATACTGATTTGCTTTTGATTACAAGTACAATCTATTTGCTTTTTGAAGAAAGTGGGAGATGAACACAAAATCGTTGTGTTTCAGAGAAAGGATTGGCTATTTTTTGAGTTAGCCATGGAATTTGAACTCAAGAGAGGAAGTTATGAAAAGAAGTTCCTTTTCATTCTAGGCATGGAGGTATTTATAGGTGAAAAAGTGTACTGAGCAAGATGCAATGTGGCCTGCCTCTTTTGTGGATCTTGGACACATGGAGCTCGATCCATTAGAATAGTTGCGGTGGTGGGACCCGGTCTACTACGGAGTAATAGTATCCTCAAGAATTGTGGCTGGTGTGGCACTTAAGGTGAGGTGTGTGAAAAGTAGAGCTTTGGCTAGGAGTGTATGACTGCCTTTAATGACTTGAGAATCGGGTTAAGCAATAGATGACTCATCTGAATATTTCCACGTAGGTCCAGGGATATCTGATCGATCCGAACTTTAAGGGAATGATTGACTCGTTCAGTCTGGGAGAACGATTATGTCGGGATATGAAATGTCACTGCTCGAGGGAGGCTAACTCGGGCCAAATCTTGCTTGGGCTTCCCGAAGTAGAGACCATCTATTGGGATCGATCGGTGCTGATTCGTGGGTTTTTTAGCATTGGACTTCGATCCATTGAACCGTGAGGGCTTTTTTCAAAAAGTTGGTCAACACTTTTCCCCTCAGAGCACATCTTAAAGAAGCTGTGTTCTACATATTGTATCGGAGCTCAATGTGCGGGTAGCTATGGTTGCGCCGAACCATATTAGGGCCAGAAATCGAATGATCTTGGTTGTTTTTATTAAGGCTAGAAATCTGACGATCGGTGCAGATCGTATTAAGGCCAGAAAACCGACAACCACTGAAGACTGTATTAAGGCCAAGAGTACCACAAAAGTAGTCTTCGTAGCAATATCCAATGCCTGCAAGGGTAGTGTAGGCCATTCTTAGTTTAGAGATGGCTATGAGCTTGGTTGTGCGAGTATTAACGATACTCGGCTTTAAAGAGCTGGCGAGTGGTAATAACACTTGGCTTAGAGAGGTAGCAAGTATTATCCATACTCGGCTTACGTAGTTGGCAAGTACTATCCATATTCGGCTTATGGAAGTGACGAGTATTATCTCTACTCGGCTTATAGAGGTGGCGAGTATTATCTATACTCGGCTTTGGCAAGTGTTAACCATGCTCGGCTTATACAAGCTTGTCTATACTCGGCTGACGGAGTCGATCATGTGTGATGCTTGGTTTTGACAATATTTCCATAGTGATATTTGAGTATTTATCGTGTTTCCAAAGAGTATTTGCGAAGTTTGGCGAGTGAGAGTGCACTCGGCTTAGAGAAGGGGCGAGTATCATCCATACTCGGCTTATGAAGGTGCCGAGTATAATCTATACTCGTCTTATGGAATGTTAATCATACTCGGCTTGAGGAGTTGGTCTAGATATGGTGGAAGGTATTTATCGTATCTTAGTAACGGTGGGTAACACTGACCATGTTAGAGTTGGCGAGCGTCAGTCATGCTCGGCTTAAATCATTCAAACATAATCTTTGTTTAAAAAAGAAAGTTTATTGCTGCTAAAGAGTTATTATAAGGGAATAAATTATAAATGGGTGATAGCCGAATCCAGAGTACGTTTAGAAGCTAAATCCTAACCCCGGATGTGTGTACTTCAACATACCCATATTATTAAAAGGAAAATACATTTCTAAAAATCTAAATTTTATTAACTGATGATGATGTCGCGATTGCTGGGATCAGGGTCCTTTCCGTTTCTAGGAGCTCGTGGACCGGCCTGAGGAGCTTGGGCGGAAGGCTGTAGCGACAAGGCCTATGTCGGCTTCTTGACGTATTCGGGCAGTTCTCCGTGCCTGACTCTATCCTCGATTAGATCATGCAAGTGCCTGCATTGACTGGTGTCATGGCCTACCATGTTGTGAAACATGCAGTGCTTTCTAGAGTCAAGTTTCTTTTGGGTCGGCTCTCCCCGAGGAGGTTTTGGGAAGGGCAGAGATCCTTGTACGTATAGATGTCGAGTAGGGAGGAGTTGAGCTCAGTGTATTTGTCTTACTTGTTCTCTCTCCGGAGTAGTTCTTTGCGATCATTCTTTTCCTAGCCTTTTCCTTTTCCTTTGTTCTGAACATTGGTGTTGAATGGACCTCCATCTTTGGTAGCAAGCACCTCGAGTCTCTCTATCTCAATGCTGGCATCTTCTTGTCGGAGAAAACTTTCGGCCTTGGCATAAGAATCTTCGATATCCTTAGGAGTATCTTTGGTTAAAGAAATTCCAAACTCTGATCGGTTCTTAACACCTGCAATGGCGGCCATAAGCACCATTGATGGCTCGGGTCGATCGACTGATGTTATGGCCACGTTGAATCTTTCTAGGAAGGACCGGAGGGTCTCTCCGAGTCATTGTTTAATGGAGGTAAGGAACATGACACTCATTGGTCGGGAGACATGAACTCTGAACTGCTCGATGAAGCAGGTGACCAGCATGTTCCAACAGTTGATCGACTCAATTGTTAACTGCCGGAAACACATGTCGGCTATGTCCGTGAGGAAGAGAGGGAAGCACTTGGCCATAACATTGGTCGATGTAGAGATTACTTCCATGTGGCGCATGTATCACATGAGATAAATGGTTGGGTCGGTCCGACCGTTGCAGAGTTCTATGGCCGGAAATTTGAAGTCTGGAGGATTTCAGGAGTTTTTGATTACCTGGTGAATGGACTGCGGTGGATGTCATCCACATCCTATTGGTAAGAATATCCTTAGGTGAAGCATCTGATAATGCTTGCAAGCTAGCTTCCATCTTCGAGGAGCCGTTGCCATGAATCCAACTCTGCATTGGTGAGAATCCCCGAAAGCATGCTCGGAAAGGGAGCCGTTGTTGGGCTTGACTTCCGAGAGTTGAGTGAAGGTGAGGGCGAGGGTCCATTGCAGCCTCGGGGCCTGGTTTAGCCACTGCTAGGATTACTCGGTTGTTATTGGACTAAACCATACTTGTTCCTTTTGGGAGTAATGGGCTCGGGCGAGTGGTACCCGTTTAGAATTCGGGATTGCCCCCGCTCGGGAATATGTTAGAAGTATTTACGGTAGTGTTTCCCTCCGCTACAGCAGGGACCGGTATGGTAGAATGGTCTTGGTGGCCCGGAGGCTTATTGTCACTAGTTCTTCATTGAAGGAGAGGCGACATAATATGGGTCTGCAGTAAGACGTTGGGTTGACCCGGATGTGACAGCGTTCCTGGTTCTGGCCTACCCACTGGTTGGGCTTGCTCTAGAGCTAGTTGTCCACGGAGTTGTGTCATTCCCTGGACTGGAGGCAGGTTGGTCGATTGAAACTGGACCCGGTTAGGGTCGACCTGAGATTCTGCAGCTACTAAAGCTCCACTTGAAGCTGGAAGTGATGCCTCTGGCTGTGACCGATTGGGAAGTGAAGTTAAGCCAGGAGGAAGCCAAGGTGTGGACTGATCTAGGGCTTGGATTTCCGCAGACCAGAGATCAGTTGTTGCCCCAGCCTCGCCCAGTGGAGGAAATGATACTAGAATGTGAGATCCCTTTTCCAACCGAGTGAGGAGGTCGTTCGTCAACTCCTGCTGATGTTTGAAAAGTTCACCCTGAGATGCCATCTGATTTCAGAACTCGGACAATAGTTTATTCATGTCGTCCCTGGTGAGGTATTAGGATGCATCTTCGTGGGAGGAAGCCTCATGGGTTGCCTCCGTCGCTGCTGTTCCTGCTGCATTGGCAGGTAAAGGATGAGAAGTCAAAGCATACTTCTTCCGCTTGTTTGCTATGGTCGACTTAGAAATTGCTGAAGGCGGTCGAAGGTTGCAAAGTATGTCTAGGTACGACTTTCCCCCTACCTAGCACGCCAAAATGTTGACGTCAAAAGTTGGTCACTAGTGACAGTCAACCCCCAATCGTGTGTAGATCACAAGAATAACAATCACAGAGTACGGAAAAATAAGTAAAAAGGGGAACACACACATAATTTTTCTAGTGGTTCGGCAAAATCGGTGCTTACGTCCACTTTATATATACTGATTTGCTTTTGATTACAAATACAATCTATTTGCTTTTTGAAGAAAGTAGGAGATGAACACAAAATCGTTGGGTTTCAGAGAAAGGACTGACTATTTTTGGAGTTAGCCATGGAATTTTAACTTAAGAGAGGAAGTTCTGAAAAGAAGTCCCTTTTCATTCTGGGCATGGAGATATTTATTGATGAAGAAGTGGGCTGAGCGAGATGCGACGTGGCCTACCTCTTTTGTGGAGCTTAGACATGTGGAGCTCGATCCATTGGAATAATTGCGGTGGTGGAACCAGGTCTACTGCTGAGTAATAGCATCCTCGAGAAATGTGGCTTGCGTAGCACTCAAGGTGAGGTGTATCAAAAGTAGAGCTTTGGCTGGAAGTGTTTAACCAGCCTTAATGTCTTGAGAATCGGGCTAAGCTATGGATGAGTCATCTGAATATTTCCACGTAGATTTATGGATATCTGATCGATCCGAACTTTAAAGGAATGATTGACTCGGTCGGTCTGGGAGAACGATTATGTCGAGGTATGAAATGTCATTGCTCAAGGGAGGCCGGCTCAGGCCAGATCTTGCTTAGGATTCCTGTAGTAGAGGTTGTCCGGTGGGATTGATCAGTGCTGATTCATGAGCCTTTTAGCATTGGGCTTCGATCCGTTGAACTGTGACGGCTTTTGCTAAAAAGTTGGTCAATTGATAGTACTTAAGAGTCCAAAAGAAACGATAAAAGATAAGTCTTCATCTTCAGCCAAAAGAACACCCATTGCTACCATGCATATTCAAAAGAAAGCCAACCACCTATTCACTTGGATGCACATGTAAAAATTAGGGGTACCCGAGTTTGCAAGGGAAAAACAAACTACGAGTCAGTCATGGGACTGGTATGAGAAATCCTATGGTTACTTTATTTAATTAAGAATAAGGCAAATCACAGGACCACGCCGTATGTCACAGAATGGATTTACTCCATTGGATTGCCAGTACATAAAATAATGTAAATCAATTAAATAACGCAATGCTTTTTAGTAAATGAAGCCCTTATAAGACTCAGGTCCCATCACACAATGCAACACAAGTAGAAGGATAGAGTTTTACCTTATAAGGGCCAAATATGCTTGATACGTAGAAAACAAAAATCATTTGATATAATTATTAGTGTCTAGAAGTTTTATAAACATTTTCAATACAAATGCATCAATCCTAGATGACATAGTACCCCATGCTACTACGTTTCCAATAGTATACAAATAAAACCATACAATGTCGTATTGGAAATCAGATTCCATCTATGAGTCGGGGCAAGGGATCTTCCTCACCGCTTTCGGATCACCTCTAGAAAGATTTCCAGAATCACACCTATTGGGCAAACCTTAGTTAGCGTCAGGGTCGGTCCACACCTAACGTTTGTGGATTATTTATTCCTGAACAATACGTTTCCTAGTCCTATTAGACCACTCACTCAAGCCTTTTAGTCGGCTCTATATCCGAGGCGCCTCGCAATCCATCACCCACATAAGTAAAAATGTCTGCGCTCCATACCATGACATTACCCATTGCTAGAAAGAAACGCATGTCCTCCCTATTTCGCATTTTAAATTTTATAATCAACATAGTTGTGTACTTAAAACGCTTTTATAATTAACACATTTTAAATTTTCATCTTCAAACTGCCCATTTTACAGCAATTATCCTTAATAACTTATTAGGAAGTCGATATATCATCGTTGTCGCCTGGCCAAATTCACCCTATTTCGCATCTCATGTAGTGGTTTAACACTATCCTACATAATTATTTGATACTATATCTATCACCAAATTCCATTTTACTACTCATCTACGGTGTTTGATAGTCTCATATAAATTTTTAAGAAATTTCTATCGATATTGCTGATCAGACGTATCGATCAAAACCCTTAAGAAACTCGATGGACCATTCAACACATAAGATGATCACCAATTTAGATTCACACAAGGTTATTTTCTACTATTTCCTATCATCAATATCCTTATCTTTACTCAAATAAACAACCCAATACCCCAATTTTAGTTAACCACCAGGTGATAAAGTTATTAACTCCTTAATACTTATAATCCTCTACTAACCATCCTTTAATGCAAAGCTTACACTACACCATAATGGCCATTTGGCAACCCTTTTTTTTGTCAATCGCCAACACTTATTTGTGTTGCCGGGTAATAACAATAATAAGCGTTGCTATGCTAAAAAAGTGTTACCAAAAATACAAATTTATATTTTTTTTATTGGCAACGCTTATATGGGTTGGTAGACTTGGTTCGCGGGGGCAAAAAGGTAAACACCCATCAGTTTTCTTCTGTAACCCTATACTCTTCCATCCCATACGCTTTTCACTATTTCGGCCGCTTAACATGAATTACAAAGAGGGAATTATTTCGATTTCGATTTAGGGAAAATTTCGATTTCGATTTAGGGAAATATTTCGATTTCGATTTCGCAGCGTTAACCAGGATTTCGATTTTGATTACAAAACAGGAACAAGGATTTCGATTTCGAGGCAAGGAGGTCAAGGTCAGATTCGAGTTCAACAGCTCCTTTGGCGATGATCTAAGCAAATATACGACAAAAGTCTTGGTTTTGTTCATCCATATTTCAGTATTTTAGTTCCAGCTCACGGTAATTCAGATTACTAATTCTGGAGGTATATTTTTCTCCTTTTTTTACAAATAAATATTTATTGATGTTTTTCAGGTTTGTGCTTATTTTTGTTCATTTATATTATCTATATTGTTGAAAAGTTCGGATTATCCGTTCTTTTTTATGTGATTGATATGAAACTAATTGGAGGATCCAAAAATCAAAACTATAGGGGTGAAACTCTAGGATTCAATTGTTAGAAGTTATTGGCTGGTTTGCAACTTTAGTTAAAGAACTGTATAGAATAGTTATATTCTAATTGTTAGAATAGTTATTGGCAGGTACTTAAAGAAGTAAGATCTTAGAAAACAGCTTGTGTCGAAATATGCTTGAGGAGGGAATGATATGAATATAAGCTTTGTATAACATGCTCTTATGCAAACTCATTAAGCGTTTGGATTAGAACTGTTATTTTGGTCATAAACAACACTGTATCTTTTTGCAACAAACCAAATTATGGGCGATTGGGTTGTAGGAGCAGTGATTAATATAATTGGGAGCATTGCCATAAATTTTGGGACAAACCTTTTAAAATTGGGTCACGATCAGATAATTCATTATCATTTTCTTCTGCTGTTTTAGTACATTTCTTATGTACATATTATGTGTAAAGTGTCATGGTATGCTGTATGAAAATGCTGTCATGTTTTATGACAAAGATAATCACATTTACATAGCTACCACAAGTGACATGCCATGATACTGTAATACAATTAGATGAGTAACCTCACAGTAAAGTTCAATAAACATTTACATAGCTCTTTTTAGTAAGATATATGGTGCGTGTCCATACCGCTTCTTTTTAGTAACATCACCATATAACTATATGTTTGACAAATATTTTCAAACAGTCGAGCATGCATAAACTTTTATGTTCCATCTCACAAATTATCATGTTCCATCTCACAAATTATTTAAGTAGACAACTAATTTTGTTGTAGTCTGTGAATTCTGTGCAATATACTGCCAATTTTTTTTATATAACATTCTGTTTTGAACAATTTCTAATCTTTTTTCCTTCAGATTTAAGGACATATTCCAAGAAGTTTACGAAGCTGGAAATCACCGTAACGGCTCAGTATTGCTGAGCCGTAAGGCTCAGTATTGCAACACAAATGCTTGAATATGAATAACTTGATTACTGTGTATTTAGAACACATGTTTTTGGTTGATATTACACCCTTCATTAGGGTACGAATATCAATTCCACGTTCCGACAAGATCTTATCATGGTAAATTTTGCTACCAATTTCTATTATATTTTCTTCTACTTCTTCCAGTGTTTGATCTATGTTTAGCTTCATTTCCCTTTTCTTAATCACAGTCACATTAAAACCATTAGCTTTTGCTTCTCGAAAGGCATCCTGGCAGATAAAATCAAGGAAAAGAATATTAAATTCCATCTTACCTGAAAAAATTTGAAAAGGAAAAGAATATTAAATTCCATTTTTGGTCAAACCACCATTTTTAGTGGCTCACAATATTATTTTTAATGTCCTTGTTTATTAAGCTGATTTCTTTTCTCTTTGTTTCATTTTCACTTAAAGGGATGGACTTGTATTTTGAGCTGATAACTAGGTTTTGGCTATATACATTCAAATCTCAGTAAGTGGGCTCAAACATACGGTGGTTTCTTCCAACAGTCAATATACTTAGAAGAAAGGGCTAACTAAAGCTTGCTACTGGTATGAAATTTTCTCCCTGTGTCCCCTCGTTTTGTTGCCCTTAATTCTAATTTCAATATGATTTGTTCATTTGATTGCTTCACCATTTAGCATGAATTATCATGCTTTAGAAACTAAGGTTACCTTTAACATTATTAGATCAGATAAACTGGGGTGGAAGATTTTGTTTTGACTGCTGTGTTATATAGTGAATGCAGCACTGTTATTCATTACAGGGGTTGAATTGGTTTCCCATTAAAATGATTATAACTGAGGGGATACAAGCACCCTTATTTGTTCTTCAGTTTCAGTGCGTGGAGAAGTTTGATAATGTTTTGTTTAACTTCCAGTAAGTATCACTTCCATAGAAGAAATGTACATATTTATTTTTTATTCATGTGCTTAATCCAGAGCAGTTATCATTAGAAACTATTTAATGAGGCATTAAAGCTAAGTTAACAACAACTAGTTTAAAATATGTATGCTTTAAACATACATCCATCTTGATATTGTTGCTGTTTATTTATTTTCTGCAGATGTCCTCCTACTCGAGGCCTTCGACCGATTATAGTGATTACTTCTTATGGCATTATCCGTCTGTCTATTCAGACGATTCGGGTGATACTCCTCAAATTGTTTGTTCAGTTGAATCTCATACACCAACTCCGCTTAGCGTTTATGAGAGAATAGAGTCAAGCTTACAAAGAGTTTTGGCATTATTAAGTGTTCAGAATGTGGCACCGCCTACTAGGCCGACAACACCAACAAGATTTCCACTCCTGCCAACATTCGATGTTGGAGAAGTACAATCTCGAAGGTTGTTATGTCGTTGTAACATTGAACCAATATTCAGAACATGCTATTTGAATAAAAACGTCGGACGTCAATATTTTATTTGTGCAAACACTGGAACTCTTAGAGGTTGTGGATTCATCCACTGGATTGACAAACCATTATGTGATCGTGGTGTGGAATTTGCATTGGAGGTTCTTGAAGAAAACAAAAGGCTTAAAAAGGAGCTTAAATTGCAAGATTTCATCGAGTTCAATAGACAAAAGGCATGTTAATATTAAAAGGGTATGACTTTGAATTTATGACATTTACTACTAGTTGAAACTTAAATGATGCTATTTAATTAAATGAACGCAGGAAGCAGTAGAAGAAGCGGAGAAAAAGAGAAAAATTGGTGGTATAAACTATGCAAATTTTTGGATGTAGGGTTCGTTATGTGGCTGGAGTTTCACATCAGGTATTTGGACTTCAAATATGAAAAATGTCTTGTATTTTGTTAATTATGTATTGTGGTTACTATGCAATTGGATACTTTTTCTTGATGATTATTTGGTTATAATTTGCATATGTATTGAATTTAGTATTTTTATGTGATGAATTTTTTTTAGTTCATACTTTGTTATCGTCACGAATATGGATTTTTGTTTCTTATTGATTTTGTTACATGTTGCTATGTTGAGATAATATCGTAGCTGAATGAATATTAAATAGCGCTTACGCTATGTTGTATGCAAATATAAATGTTACATGTTACCAACTCTTATAAGTGTTGCCAATATAATGTTACCAACGCGTATAAGCGTTGTAAATGAATATTTCCCAACGCTTATAAGCGTTGTAAATGAATATTTACCAACGCTTATAAGCGTTGCGAATATTCCCGACCCCCTCACAACGATGCATATAAGTGTCATGGAAATTACTAGCGACACTTATACTCGTTGGGAATCCCCTGTTTTGGTGTAGTGTTATCTATTTCGAATCTAGCATAGCTAAAAAGATTCACCTACTTCTGTTGCGCAACTCCAATTTCATTTCAATTCTAAAACTCACCATCTAAATTGAATACCACCTTTAAATCTTTTTTATATAAGAACCATCCAGTTTCCCTTACCAAGCCATACAATCGACTCAAACACCAAGGATAGGGTAAAAAATTTACCCAAAGATTGAAACATGGAAAGATTTAGAGGTTGGAAAATTTTCCTATCGAGATATACTTCTAAAGCGGGTACATATCATTTCAATCTGCATCCCAAATCGATACGAATTTATTTCCTAAATCTATGCAGTCATTCTGGTATGTATCATTTTAGCCCATAGTGATTTTTCCTTAATCTAAAGGGAACTTCCAATGTGAAATCAAGATTAAAATCAATATAACATCTCAGATATCACACAACAATCAGAACATAACAACCAATCATATAGCAATATATATCATGTAATTTATGTCATACATGTGCATGTCATATGTACATAAGTCATATAGCAAATAATCATGGAAGTTCTAATGCAATCCTAATATTCCATGTGTCATTTCAAAAGTTTTGATTCACATAATAAAGGAGCTAGTCGTGAATGATTAAACTCACCTTGATTTGATTTATTGTCAAAGTTATTGGATAACCTAAATTCCTAAAGACTATAACTTCACCAACCCAAATCTGAAATTTAGATTATGACAACACGAGTTCAAGGAAGCTGACAGTGTTCAATTTGAATCTAAAATGAGTTATTTTTTAGTTTATAAGATAACGATTCGATTGAATTAATTTAACAACTAGACCTTAATTTAAATTACCTTCTTCCTCAAATAAGATTGAACCCACCTACAGTAAAATAAACCCAACTTACCTATCATCTCTCCTTCCTAAGCCATCAATTCTTCATCAACCTCTATGCCAAAAATTCCCTCGAGCTTCCCATCACATACTTAACTTAATATACCCCGCCACAAGAAGCTCAGCCCACCTAAATAATTGCATCACTGGACAAAAACCTAGCCCATGCCCTAATATCGCAAGCCTTAATCCTTGATCGCCTGCTACCAAACTCGCTTCTTCGTTGTCTCTCAGATAATTCGATCATAAAAGCTAGTTGAAATCGAAATCGATAATGAGTTATAATGTTGATGGACAAGAATGACATGGAGGGTATGGCGGTTACTGGTGGCTTGAAGATTGAGGTAGTGGCTTACGACATGGATGGCGATGGTCTGAGGCTTGCGGTAGTGAGGCGTGACATGGATCTTAATTTGGGAAAGTCGAGTTTGGATTTTGTGAAGCAATCGACTGATTTGGGTTTTTTAATATGTAACTAGATCTGAAGAGAGGGTGGTGGGTTTTATTTTTGGTGGAGGAACTTGTTTGGGGAGAACGAAATACATGATGAAGGACAAAAGCATGGATTTAATCTTCTGACCCTTTTAACACGTGGCGTTACTTTTTTTCTTTTTTTAAGATGTTAAATGAAGGAAGGGATAAATTAAAGAGGAATAAAGTTAATTAGGTGCTAAGTCAAAGGATACATTTATAAGGGATTTGATATTATATTATATATTCACTATTAATTCTTATGGCGCTTCAAGCTCACATGATCACATATAAGGTATGATCGCTATGAAACTTGATATCGTACAATAATTTACAATTCCAGATCTGATGATGCTGGTTTCATTGAATTCGAAGATCATTTGCAAAATGGCTATCTTCCATATGAAAATATTATTTTATTATACGATTCAAATATCGATCGAATTCCAAACTATATATTATTACGAATTTACAAAATGGATTTGGAACCGGTAGTAATTAACTAAACAAAATTAATCGATATTTAAACCGGTTTTAATTAATATTTCAATCACCAATTCAAAATTTAAATTAAATTTTGAATCAAAAAATAAATTTAAAGACATTTGAATTTGCGAGACATTACATTTAGTCTTAGATTAAATGTTAAACATCTATTTCACCTATCTTATTTCTCTAATTCACTTATCGGATCTCTCTATCTCTTATACAAAATGTTTTTAAAATATTCCTATTTTTTAGTATTTTAAAATGATTTTTTGAGTGCTTTAAAAAAATCAATATTTTCATTTTGAAATACTTTTATATAATTTTTATGATATTGATTTTGATTATTATTTTGATATTATACTTGTATTTTTTATTTTAATATTTATATTTATAATTTTATTTTAAATTATAATTTAAACTTTGGTATTATAGTATAATTATGCGTAAAGAAATATAATTTGATATTATTAGTAAAACGTTTGAATTTTTGATCCGTTGCATTTAGTCTCAAATTAACTGTTAAAACTCTAGTTCGTTTATCTATTCTCTTTAATTCACTTATCTGATCTCTCGATCTCTTATACAAAATGTTTTTAAAATATTCCTAATTTTATATATTTTCAAAATGATTTTTTGAAGTGTTTTCAAAAAGGAATTTTAAGTTTACAATATTTTTTACTTTGAAATAATTTTATATACTTTTTATAATATTGATTTGGATTTTTATTTGGATATTATACTTGTATTTTTTATTTTAATATTTGTACTTTGGTTTTTATACTAATAATTTTATTTCAAATTATATTTTAAACTTTGGTTTTATATAATAATTGTGCCTTAAGATTTATAATTTGATATTATAGTATTGAAGTTTATATTTTAAGTTTAATACATTGATTATATATTGTATTGAATATATATATATATATATATAATTTTAGTTTATATTCTTTAAATTTATTCTAATAAATTTTCTTAAGCTTCATTATATTCGAAATATACATTTACTGTGTTTAAATAGTTTCACAAAGTTACAATCATTATATGTAGTTTTATATTTATAAAACATTCTAACAAAAATTAGTTTCCCAAAAAATACTACATGGGTCGCCATAGATATATAGGGTATGTCAACAAACTAGCCAGTCTTCCTAAATTCAAATTTGAAATGAAGTTTCTTTTCGACATAAACCTTTTCGCGAATAACCGCTTACCTTCACTCCTATAAATACTCTTCTTGTAGAAACGAATTTGAACAAGTTCACCATTTCTTAACTTCTCTCTCCACTCTCATTTTCTAAGGAATCTATAATTATACTTTGCCAATTTTCAAATGGAATCAAGTTAATTTAACTTTGATTTGATTTTATATCATACCCTCGTCATTCCCTCAAGATCAACATGTAATTTTGAGTTATAGGAGCAATTATGATCAAGATCGAAAAATCTAAGTCTGTATACTTTGAAAAACCAGTATCAAACTACTTATAAGTATGTGACTTGTTAATCTTAAAATCAAATTGGGTTTGATTATGCTTGAAAAGCAATTTTGAGAGACTTGTTTGCTCGAAAATCAAATTTATTGTTCCCACTCATTTGAGATTCTGGAGGGTGTCTTTTTGTAGCCTTAAAATCGAAGTGTAACAGAATTGATAGTGATTAAAGGCCGCACCAGGACTGGATGTATAGTAACTCCAAACCGGTATAAAATCCAATGTGTTCTTTCCTTTTTACTTTATTGCATGTACTTTGCTTGTTATTTTATTCTATGGTTGATTCTATGATCAGTAAATATATATTATTAAGCATAATCCAAAAATATTTCTAAAAAATTCATAAACTTAAGTAAACTTTATTCACCCCTCTCCAGTTTAATGTTAATATAGTTTTAAGATCCTTTTTTGCATCACTCTCATATTTGGTTGAAAATGCCAGTTGAATGATGACTTGGTTTTATGCATAAATTATAGATCGATAATATTCTATATAATATTTGATCCATAGGGGAGGTCAAGAAGGACCCTCCTTAAAACTAATTTTCAAGATTTAATTAGTTTAGAGTTCGTTTGCTAGAGTCATAGTCAATTTAAGATGGATTGATGGTTATTCGAAGGCTATAGAAAGGTGGAAGTTTACTTAGAGGCGTACTCATGTTATGCAATAATTCGCTTTGCGAACTAGGAACATTTACTCGAGCCATGTATGGATTGCTTGTGGTTTGTACGTGGAAAGTAAACATTGGCCAAGTGATTAATTAGTACTTACGATGGTCAAGTATTGAACCATGACGGTGTTAGTTTGGGAATGGCTTTGGAATTTTATAACACCCTAGAAATTAATAACAATAATAAGATTAACTAAGAAATGAATTAAATAATAAATAAACTTATAAAGATGTATGAATTTGGCTACGGAAACTTTACCATTGAGTCCGTGAAGATTTTCATATATAACTTATTTCGATCCAAGCTAAAACAGAGAAGACATGAGAGAAACAAGATTTTAGAAATCTAGAATTTAAAATTCAGATTTTTAAACCTAAAAATGAAAGATAAGGATAAAGTAGCAGTTTGCTTCTAAAAAATTTAATAGCATGCCCAAGTCGACTGTGGTTGTCGACCGCCCCAGGCAATTGTTAACCGAGATGGGGGTACCTAGCCCACTTTCTGGTCAAGTACATAACAAACAAAATAATATTTTAGGTGAGGTTCTGAATGAGATAACAAACTCAATCAAATGGTTATATTTAAATCCTAAGCTTAGGTATATAGTCGGATTTAAACCTAAAATAAACTTAAGGCTAAATTTGAACCTAAAAGATAATATAATGGCTAGGATTGGTACTATGATTCGACAGAACTAGATTAGATCAAGCTAGATCCAATGGTACAAGATCCTCAACTGAAACTATAAATAGGAGGTTAGACCTAACCCTCAGCCCATCCCAAACATTTTCTTCTACCTCCATACTAAGTTCATCTCTTAATTTTAGAGGTTGAGACTGAAATAAATATTTTCAATAGGAAGAAGATAAAATAAAAATATTATAAAAGGAACCTATTGCAAGAAGGATTAGTGAAGGCCAAACGACAACAGCTTAGGACTTAGGTAAATGGGAAGTCTACATTTTTTAGAATCAAATTGGCTAATGAAGTAGGCTTAGAAATACATCTAGTTCATAATTAGTTTACGTTCCATTTATCGTTAATTTATAATTAAATGTATAATGAAGTTTATTTAATCTTCATTTTTTAGATTTAAAGAAAATTTTAGATCCTTATAGATTCATGTGAAAATAATATTAATAAAAAGGAATTCACGTAAAGTCGTCTTATCTAATTTTGTATTTTTCTTTTGTTTTCATTTTTTTATTACTTTTTTTATTTATATAACTCAAAAAAGTATTATTTATAGAAATAAATATTTCTATGTAAAAAAGATTAGATTTTTTCCTTTATTTGGGCATATATAAAAAAAATATTGTGTGGTAAAAGGTGTCAATTTACTAGCAAAAGATTGATTAATTCTAATGAGAATTAAATATACTTGTAACTGATGTAAATCTATAACAGAACAATGACTATTATAAAAAAATAGACAAGTAAGGAGATAATATTATACCTTAAGTTGATTACAACACTGGTTATAACAAGAAAAAAAGTAAAGAACAATAATGTTATGATAAGTTATTCATGATAGGTATTTTACAGACAGCGACTATCATAAAAAGGAAAAGATCTAAAAGATTAGGAATATCATAATAATAGTAAAATAGCAAGGATTCAGCATAATTGAAGTCTATTTTGAAGGGATACGTACACTAAGTAAGGAATAAGTGGCCAATAGTAGTAAAAATTCAATATCGTTGGGGGCCTACACGCATGTCGAAGTAGAAAATAAGTGACTAATAGTTCAGAGACTCGGTAGGGACAGAGCAGGAAGCGTAACAAGATTATTATTTTAGGGTCCATCCACGAACAGACACACGCGACAAAGCAAGAAATGGTGACCTAATAAAGAAAGGATAGAAGGCAGTTCGCCCTAATGATGACTTGGAATACAAGCAGAAAATAAGACGTATGGGTTATTAGCGCTAATAATTAGATGTCCATCTGAACAGATAAGTGGACGGCTTAGGAAATAAGATACCACAACAACTAGGGTGATCCGTCCTAATGATGATTGTTTGGATAGATTACAATTTGGTGTAAGGGGCATCAACTATCTTGTATACGTACGGTAAAGAGTAGTTAGGCCAATCATAAATTATATCAAGGATTAATTACTTAAGAAGAACTTTTTAAGTATGAAATTTAGTGCAAACAACCACTTTAAGGAAGCATAAACACATAACTTTTGTAACACTGGAATATTTTTGAGAATATTGTCACTTGATCTTTCTCTTTCCAGTAGTTTACTTTCTATTCACCAGACGTTCATATCTGACTCGTTCCTTTTCTCCCCTCCACCATCGGCATGCAAGGGAGTAGCTGATTCTTGACAAGCTTGGAACATCACTTGGGCACTTCATTCTTATGTGTTCTCATTTTCATTTTATCAAATTCTTTCTATTAATATATTTGTATTTAAGAGAGGAATGCTTTGATATATATTTTTCACTCTAATATTATAGTTACTTTGAGACTTAGATGTATTAACATTTTATTCAGTTACAATTTATGAAATGATTTTTTCTAATAAGTTTCGATTAAGTTAATTTGTTTCTGCTATAAAATATTTTTATATTTATGTCATATTATCTTAGACTCTGCATGTTATAGCTACACTTAGACGGTCCACATTCTTTGACATGACTCGAAAATGGTATGTCGAGGGATGCGTGTTATTTCAAACTTAGAATTTATTAGATAGGTAGGAGCAAAAGATTGGGAATTTCTTCAACTCATGAGTATGCTTGCTTAACGAATGCACTAATGGAGCAGAGGAGGAAAATTTTGGCTAAGTGATGGATCGATATTGATTCATTAATGGTGAATGTGATGGATCGATGAAGATGATGTATCAGTGAAGCGGAGAATAATGTAGTAAACAAAGGCTCGGTTAATCTAAAATATGGGATTGGTATTTTGGATCGGTGGTTATAGTTTAGTGATAGAGAGGAATAGAGTTACTAATTCTTCCTATGTTTACTTCGAGACATGACGGTATTTGCTTTGAGCCTTAGGTGTGTTCACTCAAAGCTGGTGACAAACCAAGCGCTTAACCAAATATTGCTGAGTGAGGGGCCATTGTCGAACCTCAAGTTTCAGTGGCAATTGTGGATGATTGTCGATTATAATGATGAAATGTGATTTGAGGTGATGATTCCATGATGGGAAGTCATATCCTTGATAATGGATAGTTGTACTTCAAGATGCAGAGTAGAAGGCGATGATTCAAATTGAATGGACCATTAAATGGAGGCTACTGGAAAAATGCCAATATTCTATGACTAATGACGGTTGTTTAGAATAGTTCTCGACTGCGATGACTTTGTGATATGAGTCGTACGATCAATTTCAGGATGTGCTCTGGTGTAGATGATATGTGCAAAGGGATACTTGAGATTGGAGGGTTTGGAGGGTAGTCGTAGATAAGGGTATATGCTAGAGATGTGATGGTTCCTGGTGCGTGGTTGTTCTTATTCTAGATAGGAGATTTGTTTACCCTAGACCGACATAGTGGTTAGTCTTGTTCCTAACCGACTGAGTGACATGAATTCGAGTATCAAGAAACAAGAACATGAACTATTGTAATAAATAGTCTAATCCTTGATCGTGATCGAATGAGCGAGTGATTACATATCAAATGAAGTGATTGAATGAATGTGATGATGGGTTATTAATGCTATGTTTTCTTAATTATTTATCATCATAAGCATGTCATATGAGGTAGATATCATTGATGTAGATGTTTAAATGCCCTTAGTATTTTATGTGTAGTGCGCTCATGATGACTATGACGTAGAGTAGCCTGTATCTTGTATATGTGCTAACCTTCTTGACGTAGGGATAGATCAGGTATGATCATTCATACCATTTGTCCTATTATAGTGGTATATTAGTATTTGGAGATTTTACACCACTAACACTACATTGTTATCTAACCCGGAATTTTATGCTTTGCTTCCTAGTATTTTATATACTCATAGATGAACTGATAATGAATATCAAGCCCAGTCGGCAAATGGAGCATGACGAAGGACGTGCAAGAGATCACACTCTCGTATTATTACATTTAATATGGTTTATTATTCCGTTATGTAGCACTATGAAGCTTAGTAGCGCTCTTATTATCTAAAGACAATTTGTTTATGAGTTATTATTTGATGTAACACTATCACTTATGTTGCACACTATATGAATCTATGCACTCTAATTTTATGATTAATGTAGTTATTTATTAGTTATTTACTATCTCGCTTATTTCATATCTAAGATGTTTACTATTATATTTTATTTGGTGTACTATGAGATATACGATGTGCATTGAAGATCGTCTTGCATCAATCAGACATTATTACAACGCACTACACAGGTTATCATCATTATTGGGTGTGGTAGTGTACGATGGTCATTACACTCATTATTAACTATGTGAGCTTCATGAGTTTTAAGTTGTGAAGTAAAATGATTGTTATGCATTTGTCTAACAAAGAATGTAAAAGGTAACAATGGTATGATTGCAAGTTGCAAGGTTTCAATTTGCAGTCGCTTAGCCCACTTTCCTATCTCATAAGCAATGAAGACTAGGTTTCATTACATTTCCAACATGTGGTGTTCAAACATTTTCGTTCGACTTTAAGTGTATCACTAGATCTTGGAAGAGGTGTTACGGGTTAATGACTATTGAATAAGTTGCAGACAGTTTTCCAAAAAAACAAACTCACTTTTAAATGTACATTTACATGGATTCTTCAAGCACTCGACCTAATGGTGGATTAGCTCTACATTTAAATCATTTGTCCATGTCTTTTGATCCTCCTCTTTAAGTTGTACTTTTCCACTATAAAAAATGGTTCCTCGATGATGTTCATTCCATAATTATTATTCCTACCTCTCATATTGTATACCCTTTAAGCTTGAGTAGAGTATCCTTGCCATGCATCGTCATCTTCTACGTATTCTTTAGGACTAAATAGAAACTGACTGCCGTCTCTGAAGTCAAATAAATCATCCAAAGTCCTGCTTTTGTTTTGGTGTGTATGTGTAGTTAATTTAGGATTAGTAAACACAATTCGAAGACTAAATGTGAGAATTGGAATTTGGGCTCCATCGAAAAGGTTGGCGTTGACAAAAAATTGTTGTCAAGAATATTACTAAGGATGTGATTAGGATTGTCATTGAAAAAATTATTAAGAATGTTGTTGAGATGGAGAATACTATGGAAGTTATAATTGTCACATAAGAAGAAAATTATTGTTGTAATTGGAAGTACTTAAATATGGTCAAAAGGTAGGTAAGAAGAGCTTTTTTTTCCTATCCAAATTTTCGACATTATAGCTTTCCTCAAAACAAAATAGAGATTGTAAAATGGAGAGAATGAGATGTCTGTTAGCATAAAAATAAGGGTAATTTATCTTTTATAAATAGTTAAAGGATTTAGGAAGAAAATACAAATGGTATAAAAATAATATCGTTGCACTTATACTTGAAGTGACGAGTAAGTTGACAATGATGCATTTATCCAGCATTTTAAATGTTGTATAAGCCAGTAAGTAAACTCTCAGTTTGTCAAAGGCACCCTAAGGTTGATTTGCCTGGCTCATTTGAGCGAACCAACCATCCAAGGTGAGTAGCAACTCAATCCTCGTGGAAACTTCCCTTCTAGCCAAAAGAACCGTCAATGATATAATTCAATAATTGTTAATGATATATTCTGGACATCAATTTTTCCTTTTCTAAATTTAGTATTTTTTTCGTACTATATTTTATTTGCATGCAAAATTAAAACTTCGATGCTATCAGAAAAAAGTATATAAAATACCCGATAACAAGCAAAAAATATCTCATAAAGCAGTTCAATTATCAAATTTCTACGACTAATAATGAGAGTTAGTTGAACTAATTTCAATTGTGCGTTGCAAGTAATAGAAACATCTTTCGTTTTCGGTTCAGATCCAAACTCATCTGTTTGCTTCTTTTCTGCTCACATCCTTTCAGTGCCCTAAATAAAATCCATGACTTGCTTCCATCGAAATTTCCTTTCAAAATAAAACAAAATTCACACAACCTAAAAGAAACCAGTACTATCAAAATTTATAATCAAATTTTTATAAAATGAAGTATAATAAGATAACAATTGGGCGTTTCATATAATTTAACTCTAGAGGAAAACATAATCAACATCCTATTATTGCATACATATTATAATTAAATGCATACCCACATGCACGTGCACATATGCTCGTTATCACTTGTAGTAGTTTGTAATTTTCAAAAAAAAAAAAAAACTTGTAGCAATTTGCAACGATCCAGATGGTGGGTTTCTATAGAAAACAAAAGGATGCCAAATGTTAAGTAGGGAGGAAGAAAAGAATACTATTACATTAATTGGATAAGAAAAGAATACTATAACAGTAATTGGATAGATTATATAAATTTCAAATAAATTTAAATCGTTAAAGTTTTTATTTTCTGTTGGACTAGAGGATAAAAAATATGTACAAAACAATTGACATTTAATTAATAATTTATCAAGCTTTTCCGTCCATTTTGTTTTATGTTTTCCCCCCCTCTTTTTTGAGTTTTAGAGATGAGCGTTTGACGCATCCTTTTATCACAGAATTTATAACTTCCTAAACCTATGCCATGATTACAACTTTGACAACTTCCTTCTTAGCTATGGCTTCTTTGTATTTTAAGTACGAGAATGCTGTTTCAACCGGTGAAATCTTTACCGGGATAATGCGGAACGAATGCGAACCGCATGATTTAAAAATTTCAACAGGATATTTGCTGTGTATTTACAATTCTGCCCCTGAATTCCTTGTTTTTTCTACTGCACCGTGCATTTCCACCGCTTTTCATGCCGGTCGAACAAGCAATGTCCTTTTAAGTATTACTTCTAGATTTAAAGAGTTTGCACCAACTATCATATTACTTTTAAATCTTCAGGTTTGTTGAATCTGAAGATTGTAAATTTTCATGTGGAGGAAGAAGATATTACTTTTATCTTTCTATTTCATTTACCGGTGGTAAAATTTATGAAAAGAAATTATCCCTTGATTGCGTTGGCTATACGTGTGTGTACATACATATACATTCAAACTAACTTAACATGGTTTGTGGCCAACTTTTGTTTAATACGTAAACTCTTTGAAATGCATTCCTCCATATCCAGCATGCCAAACCTTGATTAGTCATTCTCAAGTCGTTTAAACCATTTCTTTAAGTCGGGATAAAGTGATGATACCGTCTTCATACTTTTCCTTATACAACAAGCCATGTATCTTAAAATTCAATGAACTGTATCATGTAACTGCTTCAACAATTCACAAACCCTCGGAAACTCATATAAGCTGTGCATGAAAGGACCAAAAATCATGCACCAGACGTCAAACATGAAAATGAATTGTATGATCAAGACCAGCAATGCTTGAGCTGCCTGCAGTTGCTAGAATTGGGAGCCGAATAAGAAAGCCTAGCTGGAGAGGATGTTGAATGATTACAGGGTGCGTCGAAATCATTACAGGGTGAGTCGAAATCATATGATTGTGATACAGTACCTATGCATTTGCAGAAATTTAAATCATATTGATACAAGTAATAAAAGCTGTTATGCTATTTCTATCACGGTTTTGTCTTGGTTAGAAGTTACCACCACAGTTGCAATATGCTAGAGAAGCTAGAGAAATCGCTTCTGAACCTGCTTATGTAAACCTACTCAAAAAAGATTACTTATGCAGCTTCAGTATTAGCATTTAGCAATCAATTCTTTCCTGATAACTTCAACAGGTCCAGCAGATTTGTTCATGATTGCCGGAAAGTGCAATTTATGTGGAATCTACCTGAAAACAAAATACGAAAACTAATGTAGTTACATTTTCGCCTTTTTGAAAATTAGAGAATTGCAATAGAAATACAATGCATGTTATTTCTACAACTGCAGTTTTAAGGTCAGAACTGATACAACCAGTACTATTTCAGCATGCAAACGCAATTGTCACAGCTACCAATTATAGGAAGGACAGTCAATCAGCATCACTTCAATAAAATGTCGAACCTCTGATGAATTCTTCTATAAATGAAAACTGATATTTCCATACCTTTGGTTATGACTTCAATGGCCATGCTTAAAGAGCTGAAGAAAATGTAGACAAGTTTGATATTCAAGCAACTATGCATTCATCTACTGATAACATTGCAAATGGTACTGCTCAGAACCCGGTATTTAACTTGAAACTGATAGCCGAAGATGAGAACTGGAAGAGGCTTGATACAGAATTGCATGAACGTTCAAAGTCAGGCTGATGCAAGAGAAAGAGGAATTGTCAGTCATCTCCTTATAACATCCCCAAGAAGAGTAACTAAAATTGATCAACATCAGATGACGCTAAAACTTTTTCTACAACCGTACAACGTCAGCACTCAAATGGTCAGATAAATATCAGTAATATGCATGATAGTAGCGAAATGTCTTATTTTTCTAGATGCACAAAGGTTCATGGCTGCTGAGACAAGAAAATCATCTAATTGGATCATAGTACCAAATTATGCCATGTAAGACTCGGGGGATGTACAAGTTCTTTCCCATGACTGCGCCTCATATCCTGAAAATCAATTTAAGCGAAGATAATTCAGAGAGCCGTCAATCTTCACCTTGAAATAAACGCTTTCAACTTCTAGAAAATGCCATCTTAAAATGATAATTTCGGCCCCAAGAAAAAAGAGAGGCAAAAGCTTCAAAACAATGAAAATAATGTCATCTTGTTAAGGTCCATGGCAGAAAATACCAGGAAATCGAACTGAAACAACAGATTTACTGAGGACAAAATTGCGGAAATTTGAACCAAATCAATGTAGTCCGCTGATGGAATTTTTATTCTCTTCACCTTCTATCACAATCACACAACTATTAAGAGCTAATCCTAAAGCACTTATGAAAACCCACATGATAATAATGAAATACCTAACAATAATGAAAGCAGATATTCAGAGAAAGGATCAGGTCATGAATCACCAGATAGGGCTTTAGCAGCTATTACTGATTGTGTTATTGTGAATGAAAGCGAGTAATAAATCAATGGTTGATTCAGCTCAAAGATTCACAACCCTGCCCTTCAGTAAACACTTTCATTACACAGAACATTTAATGTTCAAAAAATTCCAATGCAGTAGGAGGCGAAATCATGGTTCAGAATTTCAAGTGAAAGCTTGAACCACGTAGGTGGAAACAAAGTTATGCTCAAATTGAACTGTCCTAGCTTGTAGAAAGAATCAGATATATGCTATTCAGCTGAATCATTCAAAGAATATCGAGTGGAATAAAGAAGTAAATCCGAAACAGGTCAGACTGGTGTGGTATATAGCTTACGAAGACAAGCACCTGAGAATCGTTTTGAGCAAAGAAAAGCCGAAATGACATGGATTAATTGTATTATGGAGCATTTTGGAATGCAAACATTGACGAAATTCCATGTGCAATTAGAAAAAGAAGGTTTACCAATAAGCTAGCAAGGAAAATCAACTTTGATTTTCTGGATCGGCGGTAAGAGATCATGAAAGTGTCGGCATGAATCGCCAGACAGAGCAAAAGACTATCTACTGTACTTAGTGGGATTGGGGCTCAAAAGTTTTCAATGCCTTCAGCCTTAAACACTTCACCGATTAGCTTATCCAGCTGATGCGCGAAATGTACCCTGTGATGGAGACTGTTAGGAAATACCTCTGGCCTCAACTGTGTAAGGGCTACATTGTCAGTTGATTACTTCCAAAGGTTTAGTGCATGAAAACAAACCATAGTACAACTCCAGCTCAGATGAGAAACGTATGATGGCCACAAAGAAAGGAAATACACTGATTCGTTATGCATTACCACTGCCTCAACTTACAAAACCAGCATAGAGTCTATGAGTGAGAAGCCTTCTTCACTTTTATGGATATCGAAGATGCTTTTAATAAGGGTCCTGATGAGATACCAGCAGTAAAGCCACACTTTGAAGGGTGCTCAGAACTTAACATACTTATATGCATGAAAACAATATGCAGCTGAAGGAAGAAATAATGTCAAATGCTTTAGTTGCTGCATCTCCTGATGTTGCAACTGTTCCTCAGCCTAAGCTGAAAAATACGAAATGCATGTTAACTAAGTATCAAGTCTATGAATTCCCAGAAGAGCATCCTTTTTAGAAAAAAACGGACAAAAGAGCTCTATGATCCGAGTCATTACCTGATGGCTACATGGACTGTGTGAGAAACTGCTCACCCGAGCGAATCACCAAAATAATGTCATGAATCTCATGATTCCCAAGACATTGATAAATTGTGCAACACAATTACCCACTTTAGTTGCAGCAGCATATATGAAGCACGATTTCAACAATCAGAGGAACCCATATTGATTCCATGTAAACAGCAAATACAGAGTCTGCTACTGAAAGGCGTATATTTTCAAGTAAATTGGCATTTGCAGACCATAATTCTAGTTAGGACAAATTTTCTATTAGGGCTAGTTTTCAAAACATTTTCGCGTTTGGGACTGATTTTGAAACTTATTGCCAAAAAGGACTGGTTTGTGCACAGTCAGCATTTTTGTAACTGATTTCAGCAGGCGCAACTCATAGTTGCGCCCCATCCTTCAAAAAAAAAAAAAAAAAAAAAAAAGAAGAAGAACTTGGGTTACATAATTTTGGGTTCCCTGTGGCGCAACTATGAGTTGCGCCACTAGGAGCTTGCTTTTTTGTGTGTCATACATAATGTGGCTTAGCAGCATGACAGAAGAAAAAAATAGTATGGGCCAAGGTTATCACGACGCCAAGTCGAGCCACTACCGTCTAGAAGACTAGTCGACAAATCGTCCGACTAGTCGTGACTAGTCGACAAATCTTTTATATACATATATTTATATTAAAAATGTAATAGGGGATTGTTCTAATTATTAAGTAACCATTATTCAATTGAAATAGGCCCAACTCAGTCCAAACATAAAATAAATAGAATAAAAGTTAATTTGCGCAATATAAAAATTACCCAGCCCAACCTAAAACAGCCCAACCTAAAACAGCCCAGCCTAAACCCTAGCCGCAAAAAACTCATCCTTTCTTGCTACGTAAGGTTAAAAAAACACCGAAAGAGCAAAAAAAGCAATTCGCTTTCTGCTGGCAAAAAAAAAAAAAAATCAGATGAAGAAAAGTAATGTTCGTTCTTTCTAGCATGAAGTCGACGACCAGATTCCCTTCTTCTTAACCAAAATCAGGTAAGTATATAATTCTCGATTTGAGTTCGAACCCTAAATCGAAACCTCAGATCGACATCGAACCCTAAATTTCAGTTCGAACCCTAAATCTCAGTTCAAACCCAAAATCGAAGTCTAAATCGAACCCTAATTCTCGATGTCGTCGAATTGAATAAGTCGACCGTCGTCAAACTTGATCGACCGACTGGTCGACTTGTCGTCGACGTGATAACAATGGTATGGGCGCAACTATGATTTGCGCCCATTTAAAAAGAAAAAATTGGGCGCAACTCATAGTTGGGCCCATACGAGACAGTTATAAATTTGTTGATGTGGCTGCTAACTGGGCACAAACCAGTCATGTTTGGTAATAAGTTTCAAAATCAGTCTCAAACGCGAAAATGTTTTGAAAACAAGCCCTGATGGAAAATTTGTCCTTCTAGTTATTTCCTACATGATATTTTTAGAGAGTGGACATGGAAGTTGAATAGACAAACTGTTTATTTTGGAACCTCAATTATCGATATTTAAAGGGCTTACAACGAAGGGATGCAACACTGTTTCTGGAGAGGGTTTGCATGCGCGAGGATTTTGCTGAGCAACAAGAGCACCAAAGCCGCTCTTTGCAAGATTACACTTTCCACTGAGTAAACCGACAATAACCAAAAAATCAGCTGCCACAGCTGGATTAGATGAAAATAATGTTAAGTGAAACAACTGCAACAAATGTAAAAGAAGTAACTGAGGTGACAACTGCAGAAGCAGACAATACAACACCGGCAACAATATTAACAGTAACAGCTGACAAAGATATTAGTGCAAAAACAGAGTTTTCAGCCCACAACTTATTATATTTCACCAGGCCCGGCCTAATCCAAGTCTACTGAAGCATTGGACTAGGTTAATAAAGTCGGGAGGGGCAACAAAATATTGCAACTGGCTAAATTTTAGATTTCCACTTCTATTGTTGAATTTTCTCCAGTTGCCATACCACTATGCCATTTGCTGCCTCTGCCTCCATCTCCCCCATTAATTCCTCTGAATCCTCCAGTCTTGTTGCAATTGTTCTTCGAACCCCTCACCTGAATTGATTATATGTGGCTGAAATTATCAAGCTAATCGATCAAATAATTGAAGCTCATGTTTGATTGATTATTGAATTTTGAGTTAACTACTTTTAACTGATGTTTGTCCTAGTGCTATTAATGCATTATACTCATACTCAACTTAAATGATGTTTAAGGCAATTGAATCGATTGCTTGATTAATTGATGTTTTGTATTATCACAATAACTTCTAATTGATTGATTGTTATTTAATCCAATCTCTTTGAATAATATTCTATAATTATCGACCAGGAAAAAAAATTTGTGCTTCCAACATCGACCAATGATACTTTGCTCACTACAAAATTGATATCTGCATGCTTTCAAAATTGGCTGATGCGACCACATGCAAAGCTTTCATCCAACTTCATTGTGTAACGTTCTTAACTATAAACTTTTTCTTTCTTTTTTCTTTTTTCTTTTTCCTTTTTTCTTGAACACTATATAAAATTTCAAATGGTAATATATTGTTGTTTAAATTATATTTAATTATGAAGATACAAAATGAACAGAATGTTGTACAAGAAGAAATACCAAAACCGATATTTAACAATGTTTGCCATACATTGTTGTTTAAATGAAATAGCTAATTTGATCATCTAGCCGATACTTTCTCAATTATATATGATTTGTGAAATAAATTAGTAAGTAGAGTTGCTAAGTTATTCTGGTTCAAGCATAGTAAAATGCTAATATAACATTTTAGCATTTGGTTATGTATATTTAATATAAATCACTTAGTTCACTATATGTGGTCAAACTAATGTTTGTAAACAGAGTTTTTCTTCCATTCCAGATACCAGCAATGGTAGACGGGCCAAATATTTTTTTATCAATTTGTCAGAACTAGAAAGAAATGGTGGAGCCACCCTAAAAAATTTCCTATTTCTTTGTCTCTAACCTGACTTCCCTAACTTGCTATTTTCGGGTCTCCTAGCATTGTTTTTAATATACCACGTTCGTTAAGAAACTGGGTAACAAAAACCATAAAATGATCCATTCAGCTTGGGAATCCAAATCCTAGGGCTCACTTAAATTTCATGACATACCAGTCATTTGATTCAAACCACTGACCATCAAAATTTTCTGTTAAGGTGAATTATCTTTGACTTTCCACCTGTAACCTTATTGTAGGTTAGGACATAATAAACTGCTAACTCCAAGTATGCCTGTATATGTTAAGAGTGACTCGTACACTGATTAATGTGTGTGCGCGCGAGCGTGAGAGAGATCCCAAGAAGATAATATATAGTCACGTTACTTAACACCCGGTCAAAGCTCATAAACCAGTCAAAAATATTCAGAACATACATGCTCACAAATTTTCAGTTAACCAGCACAACCCAAAGAACAGCATTTGAAGCAAAGTGATGTACATTCCAGTAATTATATTAGGTTGCACATGCTGTCCGCATATATGTTACCTACCATGGGAATATCTTTTTTAAGTTCGAATATACTCACTGCATTTGTCCGCATACTACAGCAGCACATTTCCTTTTTTTTTTCCATTTTCTTTTTGCAGGTACCAAGATGAATCTGCACATTTTTCTTCTATATCCCCTTTTTTGCTTTATCAACTACTGAACAAGGCTACAAACCCAAACGTGTTTAAACTTTTATGTAGGTTACGAGTACATACAGTGGATACTTGACTAAATAGAGAAATAAAGAACAGAAAACACAGAACCATTTACCCCAAGCTATAAGGTGGACGCATATGTGTTATTTAAGTGTGCAAAGTCTCATGTTATTTAGAAAAGAAAAGAAAAGAAAAAGGTTCCAATAATGAGAATGGCTTCGCACAATTAAAATATGGAGCATTACTTTTAACAGAAATTGAAATCGCCACACCTGTACTACACTGATGACCTTTTTGGTAGAGCTACTGATGTAACTGCTCAAATCATTGATCTGGACAGTCCGACCTAAAATCTGACAGCCAAATTGTGGTCCTCCGCTCATGTTTTATTCCAACTGAGATTATATATTATCAGGAAGAGAACTAAGGGTTCGACAACAAAACAAATACACAAACCAAAACCAATGCTAGTGGAAGTTAATTATCATAGGAATTCACCAAGCAGCCCAAAAGAGAGAGAGGGAGAGGGAGAGGGGGAGAGAGAGAGAGAGAGGATCAGGAGCACCCCCAAACAGTGCAGCATCCCTATAGCCCCCTGTTTTCCATGACACATTCGTTTCTCTCTCCTCCCACTAACCCTCTCCCCTCACTAATTTAATTATGAGTGGTTATTCTTGAGGTGCAAAAGGGGTGCCATATAACCCTACTCTCATATATATGTGTGTGTGTGTGTAATGGCACCCGAAACAGTGCAGCACCCCATTTGCCCCCTAATTTCCACCACTCATTCCCCTTCTCTCTCCTTTCACTCACTCTCTCACTCACTTATTATAATATAAATGCGGGGTTTATCAAGGGGCAAATGGGGTACTCCGTTTTTGAGGTGCCATTGAACGCTTGCCTATATATATATATATATATGTGTGTGTGTGTGTGTGTGTGTGTGTGTGTGTGTGTGCGCGCGCGCGCGCACGTTCCGGAGCACCCATGTTTTGCAGCACCCCTACTATATCGTGAGCTACACTAATCCAAATTCAACAAAATTCTGTAGATATTTAATCCACATATATTATCATCTACTCAAAATTTGAGCTTGTTTCGACATTCATAGAATAATGTTTTTGAAGCGTAAATTTAACGGTTCGAGTAAATGTCTGAACAGTGAATAATTAAACTAAGATTTTGAAAATGTTACGAATGTCAAAACGAGCTCAAATTTTGGTCAGATGATAATATATGTGGATTGAACATCTACAAATTTCTGTTGGATTTGGATTGTTGTAGCTCACGATGCGGCAGGGGTGTTAAATGGATGCCACAAAACGCTCATATATATATATATATATATGTGTGTGTGTGTGTGTGTGTGTGTGTGTGTGTGTGCGCGCGTGCGTGCGCGTGCATACATACATACATATATGTATCATACATGCACTATCTGTGTGTGTGTGTGTGTCATATCTATCATCCACAAGTTTTTGCTGACAGGTTAATCTGCATAATCTAGTAAAGAGCATACATTTGAAGGAATGTTATCATTCATCAAGGCATAGAACGGATACATTTGGAAAATGCATACCATATATAGAACTCCATCTAATGAAATACCTTACTTGTCATGCTCAATCATCATGATCGTTCAAAACAGGAGGTTTCACAAACAACAGCTCTCTACTAGGCGCAAGCCCAGGAGGCGCTTCAAGGGAGCTGCCTCTAAATTTCAAATCAGACCCACCTCTGAAAGTAACATCTGAAGCAATAGTACCAGTAATACCAGACCTAGGTACTGGAATATCAGACTCTATGGGATATCTAGAAGGAGAAACATATCTTCGTGACGCCCCCCTCAACACTCCTCTAACATCATTTGTCATATTGAATGATTCCTCAGGGGTCCATATAAGTGAATCCTTCTTTTTCACATAAAACTGCCACATTCCCACCAGAAACAAAAGGAACAACAGCAATGGTACAGTCCAAAACATGTTACTAATAACAGACTTGTGCATCGGAAGATTTGATTTGTATATAGCAATATGACCGTCACCTAAACTCAATAGTAAAAGTTTTTCACCATCAGTGGCCATTAATGAGTTTGAATCTGATAATGTGGGTGCATTTGTTACATCATTGGAGTTGATTAATGTAGATTTTATTTCTTGAAGTGTAGAGAAGAACAAGGGTCGAGGGGGGCCCACTCGACCATAGTACTGAGAAGATATGTTATAGACGTAAAATTTATCGGAGGTTGAGGCTAACACGTATCCTCGTATCGCTTTAATTGAAACATTTTCTGCACTGATTTCGGATCTACGGATAGAGCGAACACGGCATTTGAGATTGTTTGCATCGCCTAATAACGCTACATGAATCAAATCTCCAATTGCAGTGAACCCATAAGCTTTTGATGTTTCTGACCTATCAAAAATGTAAGTTTGAGCAAAGGATCCGTTCAAACCTTCACACTCTGTCTCTTTCACCACCATTGACCTGGAATGGCAAAATGACGTGATTAGCTCAGTGGTACTTCATGCAAACATCAAGCATGCATTTAGTTAAGGAACACCAAGCAGAAAATTATTGTGTTTTAATCTAATTCAGTTTGGAATTAACATTTTGAGAAGTAGTGGAGCAAGAAATCAGCACTATGGAGATAAATATGTAAGTACTTTGATTGCATAAATCATAGTTAAATAATTGTAAAGAAAGAAACAATTTTTTGGTTACCTTTAGCTTATGCCCTATGCTAATTATGGCAAGCCACACTATGAAACTTTGAGCTATGAAAAATGTATTAACATTTAGCATGCTTTGAATGATAGCTCAACACATACTTCTACATCCACATTCAAGAAGCTCATATGGTTGAACCCCAACCTTTTTATCATGTCATTATGTAATTACCTACCATAATGGAGTTTTTGGGCATGCATTCAGCATTAAAATATTGTAATTCACAGCTTGATTATGAATGCGTGTATAATATATTTTAAAGAGTTGATCATGCTCCCGAATTTTGTGATGTTTATGTCCCAGCTTAACATTCTTTGTGATGAATATGAAATCAATTAGCATGTCTACTAATCAAGTTATCTGAAACAAAACCACAGCCTACTGTAGGACACGACAAGTTGTTCTTTGAACTAGTCAACAAAATATAGGTCATGATTTTGTTACCTTAACAAATTAGGCAGGCGATATATATTCACAATCGCTTGAAAGGTGGTTCTTAGAGGCTTGCAATACTAAAAAATTGACCACAAAATGGAAGGTGAATTCTTGGAGTTGTTTCAAGTAGCCAATATAATATTAGACAATATATTAGTAAAGAACCAACACACAAAATTGTACTGGGATAATACCCAAAAAAAAAATACCAAACATGCAGTAATTTCCATATCAAATATATGGTAAAGTACCCAATTACAATATTTAAAATATTAGAGAAAAGGAAAAATAACATAATTCCAATTCAAATATGTTATTATAGTATACAAAAAACCTACATTTAATATTGGATAAAAATGATGATGCATGGCAGATTGAACTTAAAACGTATTCTCAATATTAATTAAAATAGGACAAAATTTTGGTTTGAGCCTCTGAAAATAACTTATTGTATAAACAGGCCTCTTTCATAACTTATCATGAAAATAGGCCTGTTTTCTATCAGGGCAACTGACCATGCGCACTCCCTTTTTGCGCAAGAACAAAATTTGTTTTTGCGCACAAATGGAGTGCGCAAGTTTTTTTTTTTTTTTACACTTGCACACTCCATTTGTTTGAAGGACAGCTTATGCAAGCTCACTGTTTTTTTCCCCCAAAAAAAGAGCTTGCGCACTCCATTTTTGCAAGGTGGATACCCAGTGCTGAAGGCTCCCGTACTCAAGCGTGAGGACTTCCTAAACAATCTCCCATCTGTTTTTTTTTTTTTTTTTACACTTGCGCACTCCATTTGTGCGCAAGAACAAATTTGTTCTTGTGCAAAAATGGAGTGCGCAAGGTTTTTTGCCCTGATAGGAAACAGACATGCTTTCATAATAAGTTATGAAAGAGACCTATTTATACAATAAGTTATTTTCAGAGGCTCAAACCAAAAATTTGTCCATTAAAATATCATGGGTGATATCTTTAGTGATACATCGTTGATATTAGACTAACTTTCGATGCAAATTTCAATAAATGTGATCAAAATATTGTCATTCAGTGCAAAGAAATCCAGTAATAACTCAAATTAAAATAAAACTCTCAAGAACTGAGTACACATGAAAATCATTTGTAAAGCTACATTATTAAACAATCTAGTACACAAAGAGCCAAGCCAAAGAAACCTAAAAGGATTTCAAAGTCAAAGCTTTTTGTGTCGACTACTAAGGATGTGCCGGCTCATGCAGTAGTGCAAGACATGAGCGACATTTGAGAGGCCAGGTAGCAAGCTACCTATTGGACTCTCCCCATGTAGGTTATTGGACTCTCCTTGTATATGTTTAATATTAACCAAATTGTAGGACAAATATAAAAAATTTAAAGACTCAATCCTCGAAGTTAAAAGAGTTGATCAATTTAGAACCTCCTAAAATCCAACCAACTCCACTTTCTAAAAGAGATGCTATGGAAGTCATAAAGTAATTATTAGCAGGATCATTTAATAGAGACTTAAAGAATCAAATAATAACATTTATAAGAACACGTTCGAATGACGAATATGATCGATGAGTGTTAATTCAAACACAGACAAAGATCTACAAGGCTCATGAAAAGGAAAACCAAAGGAAAGAGGCTATACATTAAATCAGACCTACCAATATCATTTTCATAAGAAAATGCATTAATGGAAAAGAAATGATATTAAAATGGTAACTACGGCCTAACAGAAATTCCTTTGGTTTAGACGAACATAGCTTAGATGAATTTTATTCATCTCAACAACTGACAACAGCCGAGGCTTCCAGAACAACAGCAACAAAAGATCATCTTTAGCCGCGTCGATTGACTATGGAGGCTAATGTGTATGACTCAACAATTCATTACTCTAGATCAATGAGTCATTCCCTTAGCTTCTTGAGTCTTCCTTTTAGGCTGTTGGGTAATTAATTTAGGTTGCTGAGTCATCTTGTTGTCTAATCAGAAACTACTCTCGAAAACTCTTGTATGTATAGATAAATAAGTGTGTAATAAGAAGAGAAGCATGTACAAACTTTTAAAATGCTTCTATATTTCCGAGTTAATGTCTATAATGGCAGAAGCCAAAGTGTGCTTGTGTATTTCTTTGTAAATATTTTCGAGTGTAATAAAATTCTACAGCTAGTTCTGCGTTTGTTTTGTTTCTCCTCGAAGCATGCATACTTCTACGATCCACTTAAAGAGTTTGGTATCGGAGCCGCGGTAGAAGAGAGGTGTCGTTAGGTTTTAAATCCCACGAAGGAAGATGCTGGTATACCGAAACCTTATTATACCTTTGAAATCCGGGGTTCGTCCTTAAATCGCATTGTGGTTTAATTCTCGATTAGCTGTTTGTTTAGGCGCTTTTAGATATTTTTAATGTAAACCGTTGACAGTGATAAGGTATAGCAGATAAGTTGACCAGAGCATTATCAATTTGACGCAACAACGATGACAGTCTTGATGGATTAGAAGCAGAAATTACCAATAAATTTTTTTTTTATCATAAATGAAGATTTCGATAACAGCATAAATAACTGGAATTTGCTAGCTTATTCGCCATTAAAACTATATAAATAATATGGTTGTTTTATTTTAAAAATAATTGATTACGTTATAAAAAGTATTGAACAAGCAATCCATTTAGTTGAAGGTTACAATTCCTTTAATTTGTTTTCCAATAAGCTTATAAATTTATATAAAGAGAAGTATAATTTTATACATATTGGAATGATTCAGGTGGCACTTAAACCCGCAACCAGACTTGGGCTAAATACCTTCACAATAATAGCTGTACAAGGAAAAAGTTATAATAAATTTGATGACTCACTATTAGGAATTGTTGAATTAGGTTTATGCAATGGTCCATTATAGTTATCCAAATCTTACTATTTCACTAACAGACCTTAATTTGAGTCATTGAATATGTTTACATCTTAAAAAAGAAGCATTTAATATGAAACAAGGATCTCAACAAGGTATTCTTACTTATAGAATATGCTAAAAAGTTACAAATATTAAACAAATACTAGTTAAAAATCAGGGTTTAACGACGATGTTTATAACTGATATTTCTAAAAGTAATGTTGTAATTTCTGAATCAATCAGCCGGAATGAGGTTATTTTACCAGAAAAATGAATTTTAGAAGAAGCTAATGAACCAGTTAGAGCAGAAAATTAAAAAATAAAGTAAGTTATTGAATATCCTTAAGGCAATTTTGAAATAAGATTTAAAAGATAAAGTTAATACATCTTAAATTAGGTTTTGTCCCTAAGATAGAAGAACCTATCTTTAATTCTGCTCCTTCAAAAATAAACAAAGAAGATGTAATAATTAAAAATGCATCTGATGGAGTAAGTCAACCGGAATATAAGGTTGATATACCTCAATCCAAGGTTTCAAATCGCGGATATTGATCACGTTTCATCTCGGAGATTTTATTGATTCGGTATCGCATCAGAAAAAATCTCGAAGGAGATGGGTGCATCTCGGGCACCAATATCGGATTTACATCTCGGAGCTTAAAATTCATCTTAAAGACCATATTGGAGTATATTTTATGTTAAAAATTATTTTGATCACACATTAATATTTACATTACTAAAACATATAGAAATTTAAGCTTACTTGATTTGTAAATGAAACAATAACACATCAACATAATTCATAATAAAAAAAACATAGAGCTAGTTTGTTTCATATGTACTGCATAAAAAAGTGCAAAAAAAACATGGTGTACAATTCATAGGCCACTATAAATAAGTGTCGTAAAAACATTAAAATCGTATGGTGTACAATTCATAGGCCACTATAAATAAGTGTCGTAAAAACATTAAAATCATATGGTGTACAATTCATAGGCCACTACAAATAAATCTGCCTTTAAAACGTTAAATCGTAAGATGTCCATTTCATAACCTTTTATAGTATTAGCAAGAAGCTCTAACTGTACTTAATAGAACACAAGGCAAGAAGCTATAGATGCATACAACAAAAATAATTTTTGATCCATATAAAGTTTTTAATATAGTTCACTTAAGGAAAAAACACAAACTTTGAAAATTATAACAAACCTAACTTTACTGCAAGTAGAACATAACTTCATGACAAACAGAATTTCAGTAAAATAGAAAAAACCCTAATTAACATAAACGTAGAGAGCAAAGAGCGAAGCTGCAATTGTCAAAAGTGAGAGTGAGATATTCAGAGTCGGAAGCAACTGCGTGCTACCGAGAGTTGGAAGTGAAGTTCCATTTTTTTTTAAACAAGAAGTTCCATTTTTTTTTAAGAGGAGGGAATCTGATTATTTGATGAGAAAGTTTAATCTTTCGAGAAGAGAAATTGGATAACAAAGCAAAGGCCTACGTCAATTGATGATGGACTGCGATTTAGATGGGCTTTATCTTTTCAAAAAAAAAAATCGACTGATATCTCAGAATATCGTTTCACTCTAAATATCAATCGATATTTGTAAATATCGACCAATATATTCAAAACGAGATATCAACCCATATATTTTGTTTCGTTTTGTTTTAGCCATCAACCAAGATCTCGACCAAGATGACCGAGGTTTAAAACACTGCCTCAGTCTAATCCTAGATTCCCATCCTTTTCTGATATGGGTTATAACAAGAATAAAAATGTATTTGGTTTAAATACTATTAATGTTAACATATTAGAATTAAATAAAAAGAAATTAATTTCCTTTCTCAAGAAAGGTAAGAGAAATGTTTTATTTGATTGAAAATGAAATAAAAGAAGATGGTTTTATATGGGAATTCCAGAAGTTCAAAACAAACGGTTTAATTTTTATAAAATGATTCTTATAAGAATGGGAGAAGACTATTATTACTTAAAAACAATAAGGGACTATTATAGATCTGAAAAACGGGGAAAAAATTCCAGACTTCACAAATGAAACAACAATAGCTAATATAGATTCTGGTTATCAATACTACACAACGAAAACATGAAAGGTATAAAGGCAATACACCCACCAAAATCTAACTTAATAATTAAAATCGATAAAAGACGAAACAATAGCAACTCCATATAGGAAAGGCCATACAATAATAACTGTTGAAAAAAATAATTTTACAAACTTGACACTACAATCTATGGGCAAACAGCTTATAAGGATTGAAAAAGAAATTGATAAAATTACTAAAGAAAACACAAGTATTGCAGATGCGACTAGTATTATAAGCATCAATCAAGTTATATTTAAATCCTTACCTTCAAAACCAATTGAAATTAATATTGATAAACGAGGAGAAAATTTTGAAATGTTAGAAGAAATATAGCAAATCCAAATTGCCAAAAAGAATGGACATAAAACAGCATTTATTGTTCCATTTGGACAATATGAATGGAACGTTATGTCATTCGGGCTTACAAATGCACCTTTCGAATTTCAAAAAATTATAAATGATAATTTCAATGCTTATACAATTTTTTTACTGGTCTACATTGATGATGTTTTAGTTTTTTAAGAATCTATTGATCAACAATTTAAACATCTAAATATTTTTATAAATGTTGTAAAAAAACAAGACTTCTTTCGGCTAAAAATACAACTTTTTAAACAGAAATAAAATTCTCTGGCAATATAATAAAAGAAGGAACAATTTTTCCAATCAATAGAGCAATTGCATTTGCATATAAATTTTCAGATGATATCAAAGATAAAAATCAATTCCAAAGATTTTTAGGCAGTTTAATTATATAGCATATTATTATAAAGACTTAGATTATGACGCTAAACTGGTATTTGAGAGATTAAAAAAGAATCCTTCAGCATGTAAAGCTAAACATACAGAAACAATAAGAAAGATGAAATCAAGGATAAAAGAAATCTCATATTTAGCAATTTCACATCCAAATGCATTTAAAATAGTAGAAACTGATGCATATGATATTCGTTATGGAGGAATTCTTGAACAAAATACTAATGTTAGAAAATCTTTAGTAAGATTTACCTTTGGTATTTGGCAAGGTCCTAGAGCTAACAACTCAACTGTTAAAAAGGAAGTATCACCAATTGTATTATGCATCCAAAAACTACAAAGTGATTTACTAAATCAATTTTTTTTTTTTTTTTTTTTTTTACTAAGAGTAGATTGTAAACCTACCAAAGAAATTTTACATCAAAATGTTAAAAACATTGCTTCAGAACAAATATTTGCGAGATGGCAGGCTATATTATCAGTGTTTGATTTTGATATTGAATTTATAAAAGGTTCAAGTAACTCTTTACTATAATTATTCTTTGAACTCGAAATTTTTTGCAGGGAAAGGATGAATAAAGAAAAAGAAAAAAATAGCAGTAGACGGTAATTCTGCAATAACTCAACAACAATGGACTCAAGTCTATCTTCCAAAAGGATGAGAATACGTAAAGGGAAGAAGCCTTAGAAACTGTTCCAAAAGAGGATAAACTTAGAAAAGACACATAAGATTAGGCGATAAAATCCACGACACCGAAAGAATACACATATCCTCAAATTCTCATTTCTACAATTTGGATATCTCCGTTCGAAAGAGAATATAATCATTTATCAGCAGGAGTTATGACATTCTACTTAAAAAAACTTAACCGATCCATATCTTATCCAAAGATTTCTACTTTTATCAAGACATTTTAATATACTCAAATTCAAAATAATCTGACTCAACCATGAGGGCAGATGACGATTAGGCTTTTTCAAAAGCTTCGATCGTTAAGATAAGTACCCCTGAACAATGCAAAGGTAATTTATATAAATAAAAAAATTACTAACTAATTTGGAAAATCCCCATAGAAATAGAATAACTTTCAATCATTTGATTACATTGAAGCCTGAGATATTGATTATTCCTATGATAATAGACAGGAAAAAAAAACATAGTTGGTTTATACAGTTCAAAGAACAAAAATCTCTTATTTTTTCAAATTGTTTTTCGATTTTGTTTTCAAACTTTTGGATTATATCATATTATTTTACCACAAGAGATAGAGCAATTTATGAAGAACTTGTTCGAAAAAATCCATCAATGAAAATCCATGGATTAATGTTTGTCACACTTTATCAAGTACCATGGATATTAAAATGGAACATCGTCATTGTTCTTGAAATCCAACAAAAGCTAGGTTTAATATTTGAAAACATTCATTACTTAGGCCGACGAATATTTAACCAAATGGTGGGACAAACATGAATTCTTTAAAGAATCAATCTTTGAAGTTAAATGGTTAATTAATTTAGAACCTCCTAAATTTCAACCAACTCCACCTCCTAAAAGAGATCTAAAAAGGGACTTGAGGAATCAGATTCCAACTGTTCTAGGAACAGATTCAAATGATGAAGATGATTTGATGAGTGTTAATTCAAACACAAACAAAGATCTATAAGACTCCTGAAAAGGAAAACTAGAGAAAAAAGATTATATGTTAAAACCAGACGTACTATATTATTTTCATAACAAAACGCATTAATGGAAAAGAAAGGGTAATAAAAAGGTTACTACTGCCTCATAGAAACTTCTTTGGTTTAGAAGAATATAGCTTAGAAGAATTTTGTTCAGCTCAACAACCGTCGAGGCATCCAGAACAACAGTAAGAAAAACTACCTTCAGCCACATTAATTGACTACGGAGGCTAATGTTTATGACTCAACAACCTAAATAAATGGCTCAGCAACTTAAATTAATGACTCAACAACCTAAAAGGAAGACTCAAGAATCTAAAGGAATGACTCATTGATCTAGAGTAATGAATCATCATATTGAATCATTTGCAAAAATATTTTATTAAACAATCTAGGAACTATTTCAAATGATAAAAATCAAATATTTACATTTTTTTATTGTTAAATTGTTATTTACATAATTTGCAAACCATGCTAGTTTGCTAACATTTACCCATAGTACATAGGGCTATCAATTTCCTACACGACCCAAAACCCGCATAGAAATTAGCAGGTTAACCCGACCCATTTAGTTGGTGGGTCATTTTCGGGTCAACCCGAATTTGACCACATGTTGTATCTTTTCCATACTGTTAGTCTTTTATGCATGTTGTTAGTGTTAATTTTTTTATGTATCCAGTAATCAGTATGCCCTTGTATTCTTGTGTAAGCTGTTATATTTTACTAATTTATTCTTGTATGTTGTTAGTCATATTTTACTTATAACAACAACTATATCTCCTCCACACTATTAGTCTTTTATGTATATGCACTATGCTCATATATTCTTATGTATGGAGAATGAGTTTTGGACATGGTGATTTCCTCCTTTATATATGTGTTGTCTGTTGATGATTTTATAACTTGTTGCATGTTAGTGATTATGTAACTTACTATCTGTTGGTGATTATATAACAGTGCTACCTGTTGGTGATTTGGTTCTTTTGCAGTTTATATTAGTGAGCAATATTTTCCAATGGTTCAAACAGGTAAACCCAACCCGACCTGACACGACCCATTTAGTTAAACAGGTTACATGGGTTGGGTCGGGTTAACCCATTTATAAACGGGTCGGGTTAAGGTTGAGAAAAAAATGACCCGTTTAATAACAACCGGAACTCGACCCGTTTATAAATCAACACGACTTGACCAGAAGCGAACCCGACACGACCCATTGACAGCCCTAATTAGTACACGTACCAATACTTCAAAATATTGCACAGCGACCCATGATCGATATTTAATGGCATAGATATCAACACCTACACATAAACATCATATACATAATACACACACATACATATAGACATACCTCTCCCTTATCGTTTTAAAAGGAAAAATCATACATGAGATGCTTTCGAGTCTGTGAGACGAGGCATAAGCCTCAAGAGTCAAGACTTCAAGGCATGAGCTTTTCGAGTAAAAAAAGACAATGCAAAACATATAACAAAGTTGAATATAAAATATAAATATTAGATATTACACAAGAAACATCCACTTACAGGCATCTATGATCACAAAATCCACAAAAAAGGTATTTAGGATTGGTCGAATCTGGTAAACTTTTAACCCACATCCACACAATATTTCTTACCCAATTTAAATCAATAACACATATAACAATAAAGAACAAATAAGACGTTCATGTTCTGGATAGGTACAAATGGGTAAGCCATTCATTTTTTTTTTTTTCAATATCACCTAGAATGGATATCGATTTCGGAAACTTGATCAATATCGATTCAAGAAAATGGAATTGGCGTCGATTTCAATCCGAAGTCAGTTCAAACTAGAATCGAATTTATTCCATATATGGAATTGATATCGGATCGAACTAGAATTTGATTCCAGATAATTGTATTTTTTTTTTAAAAAAATCACCTATTTTCTTTTGATATCTTCTCACTGGATGTTGATTTTTTTTAACTACCAATGAGTAGGGTTTGGGCGGGTAAAATCCACAAAAATTTTAGCATTCAATAGGCTTATGCCTTTGAACTACGCTTTAAAACCCTTTTGGCTTATGCCTCATTTGAAGCGTGCTCACGCATGTTTTTAAAACATCAACATACGATATATATATATACAGACACACACATCTAGTGACACCCCAATTTTTGCAGCACCCATCAAGCCCGTCTGATTTCCATCATACATTCTTCGTTTAATAACTGTGTTCGGGACAAGAGTATTATTATTTAAACCGATGGAAATCATGGGGATTGAGGAGTGCTGTAAAAATAAGAGTGCAACTGAATGCCTCATATGCATGTGCGTGAATGCGTGTGTGTGTGTGTGCGTATGTATGTATGTATTTGTGTGTGTATGCGTGCTTACATCAGATAGCTTGATTGTAAGATTACTATTTAAAAAAAATAGCCATTTAACTTGTAAACTAGAATTTGGTTTAACATTCAAGTGGAGAGCTTTCAACCAAATAATACCAACATTTAATTGTTTCAGATTAAATATATTTTGTACAAACATAAACCATGCCATGAGGATTAAATAGCAATAAATGAAGTGAATGAGTTTGTCTCCTCAATTAAACCATCTGATATGAACTCAAAATCTACTATTAGTCAAGCAGGCTATAGCAGTGCTTGGAAATACAGAAATTTTCAAGATCTCTCCTCAGTGTAGGTCATTGTGGATATTTAAGAAGAAAAAAATCAACTTCTTAACACGATATAGGTCATGATTCTGATATTTTGTTATCTCAACCAAGTTTATTTCGCTCTTGCCTAAAAGGGGTCCTGCGAGGCTCGCTAAAATTGTTCGTGCTAAAAAGGTTAAATAACAAATCAGAGTTATATTCTTCGGGCATTTCAAGTAGGTCGCCAATATCATTATCAATACATATTAACCCAGCACCAACATGCAATATCTAAAAATATGAGGATAACGTCAGGAAAAAAAAATCAAATATGTTATAACATCGATCTTAGCTACATATGATTAAGTACAAAAATGCAATATTTAAAAATATGACAACATCAGCAAAATAATAGACATCTCATTTACAAATCAAATATGTAATCACTCACACTACGTGAAAACAATATAAACATATTAGTGTTTTTAGGAAGTTTCAATATACATAATGACCTGAGAGATTACTCTCGAGTCACTGCACTTATAAACTATGTTTTTACAAGGCGGAGCAGAATGCCACACGCTAATAATATCTGTAGAGTCCAAGCGGAGTCCACCTGGAGCCATGACATAAATAAACGTTTGCTACATAATTTGATACAAATTAATTTTTTTCATCATGTAGTAATGAAAATGGTAGCTACATAGAATGAGAAATTCAATATGTGTTGATCAGACCACTATTTATAATTGTAATATGGGTGGTATATACAGATATAATTCAAGTATATCATCGATAAACTAAAAAAGGAACAAAATCCTATTATAGTTTACACAGTAATAAAACTTGTACATTAAAAGTTCATACAAAATGAATTGTTCCATAACTATGACTAAACACTAAATATTTGTATGCTTAAAAATAATGACATCAGAAACCACAATAACAATGAATAATTCAATTTTTTAGATTTAGTATCAGGCTATATTCCAAAAATGCTTCAAACAGAAATTAAAAATCAATGTAATAAGTGAAAGAAAGAACCTTTAAAGTCGCATTTCAAAAAAATTAAGTAGTTATTATTGTATTTCTGATTTTACTTTGAAGCAGAAAACTAATCAAACTAGCTTTGGGAAACATGAAATTTTCACATGTATTTCGAATTATAAAAAGAAGATGAATTGAATGATCTTTTACATATTTTGATATGAAATATATAAAACGTAACTAAATTATAAAATTATACTAGGAGATGGAAAACTTCAATAAATAAACAAAATAATAGCTTTTTGGTGTAATTATGTTTAATCAAAACAACAACAAAAAACAAATCAAAAATGCATAAAAAGGAAAAACATACATTTTTACCGCCCCAAGAAAAGTTAACCTTACACAACGCCAAAGACGAGAGATGGAACAAAGCGCCAAAGGAAAAAGGCAAAGCGCTAGAATTGTCATAAAACGTGTACGCAGCGCTCAGCAGCGCCCTTGACAACATAGCCCGTAAACTGAAACCTTGGTTCACATGAGTACATTAGTTAACTAAGAAACAAACCGAGCTGACCAATATAAATGTATTTGCAAAAAAAAAATTAATAATAATAATAATAATAATGTAACATTTCACATATATATAATTTTAAGGCTAACACGTCATTGTTTGTAAGCTTAGCCCCACATTAATTTATGGATCTGAATGTTATGGGTATGAATATAATAAAGTCAATTATTCTCGCTCTGAGGCGTACTGGCACACACTCAACATATAATAATTTCAATATAGCCAATAAATTTACCATACTAGAAACTTTAATTATAATTGTATGTGTGTGTATCTGCAATTGGAACTAGAAAAAAAAGAACTTGTACAGATGGTTAATTATAATTTACCATACGGATGACCTTTTAAAGAAGAAGAATATTGTGTTTGATGTTAAGTGTTGTTTCTGTAGTCTTTTGGATGAGGATGTTGATCATTTTTTTTTTCTTGCAGTGTTACTAATTACATTTTAATTATGGTTTTTAGGATTTTTGTTTTTGGTAGTTCTATTTCCTTTAGCAATTGTGTTGATTATTGGAATTTCTATAGAGTTTTTTTATAATTCTAGACAGAGATATGTGTTGGATTCTTTAGTCACTATCATAAGTTGGTTCATATGGTTGGAGAGGAATCATAGATTTTTTTCATTCTATCTCTGTGTCTGCTGATTATTTAATTATTATGATTGTTAATTTCTGCTTGGATTGGATGTCTAACACTCACTATAAGTTTTTTGGTGAATCGTTTTTTGACTAAGGTTAGATTTAATTTGTGTTTATTTTTTAGAATCAATAGAAATTTTAGTTGGAATAGACCTCGCATTTGTTATTAGTTTTTTCTTTCTTTCTTCTTCACGCACACACACACACACACATACATATATATATATATGGATATATGTTTATATTTATATATATATATATTCATTGATATATATATATAAATATGCACTTATATTCATATATATATATATATATATATATATGTTGATTACTTATGATTTTGGCTAGTTTCTTTCAGGTTTCAGGTAGCTGGTTTTAGCTGAGGAGCTTGGTGGTTAGCTGTCTGGGCTAGTGCTTGATTTTCTCTCTTGAGTTTATTTGTAGGAGGTTTTTTGTAGAGTTTCTTTGGGGATGTTTCTGTTTTTGTTGTTGTATTTAGCTTTGAGTTTATTGTTCCTGTATTGGAGTAGATATACTTCATTATCGGGTGGTGGCTTTGCCGGAATTCGATATTGAAGTTTGATGGGCGGTGGTTTATCCGGAGCTCATCTATCTACTATCATTTACATCTTGTAGTTTTGTTTTGTATCGTTTGGTTCTCCTTTTGGGTTGGTGGTCGAATATTTTATTCTTTTTGTTTTTTATTATATATGTGTGCTCTCTTCTTTATAGAAGATCGCACATTTTTGTTTCAAAAAAAAAGTACTTAAATCGGAATGGAAAAAGTTATTAATTGGTAAAATAAAACAGAAACTCTGTGTGTGTCTGAGTGTCTGTGTGTGTGTGTGAGTGAGTGAGTGTGTATATACATATACATATATATATGTGTGTGTGTGTGTGTGTGTGTGTATGTGTGTGTATATAAGAATACTTTAGGGTGAATCATTCATCATCATTCACTATATTGGAATGTCAACAACAACAAAATGTCAACGCATATGCATCTACATGCATCTAGTCAGTAGATACATCTGGATAACTGCAATTTCAACTGAAAATTTAAAAATAAAACATTAAGTTTAGTGCCAAAATTTATCAAAAGCGATTGCTTATATTTTACCAATTTGAAAGAAATAGGGATGGTAAATTGATCTTAGCTGAAGGGGCCGAAATAATATAAAAGGAAATAACGCTAGAATTGAGGTTAACAGAAAATGAGATATGATTTAATTAGGACATAACAATGTGTTCAAACTTATTACTATGTTATATGGTGACCTCCACCATTTAGCAAAGATCGCTACCAAACTATTTTTACTGGTAACTAAATCTGCATACTGCTACCAATTTGTCGGTATGCCTAAGTCTGGTATATTGATAAATTTGTAATCATTGCAAAATTGGTAATCATTGCACTAATGCCAGTTAATTACAATTTTTATTGAAAAAAGAGACCAAATGTTTGATCTTTTCTTACATTGATTTGTCGTAATAATATTGACATCAGTGAGAAAGAAGGTAAATGCAACTTGCACTGCTTGAAGTGAATTTTAGATTAGATATTGTCATGTGCTTGCTTTTAAATGCATGTGATGTTATATGAATAGCCACAAGTTAAAAATGAATCCGTAAATTGCGGTAATTGTTAGTTTCGAAAATATCATCGTCGTTTCACCATTAAATATAGTAAATTTACGATCACCATACCATTTGCTCTACTATGTTGGCGTAGCTCAAAAATGGTAATGGAAAACTTCCCATACCGATTGTACTAGTATGTCAGCTTAGCTTAAAAATAACTGTACAGTAATGAAAAACTTGCCATTACCACTACACATCAGCTTATTATTGTGTATATTTTGTACAATAATCACATATGAGACATAAAGATATAAAATAAAAATAAGACACAAAATAGAAAATAACGGTACAATTAATAACACAATAGTTTGGTTGAACATGTGAAGGACAAAATCCAACCTTTGAATGTTGGCATATTATACATTTGTCCTTGTTTGGTAACTTTGACTTTCAAGATATCTATGATCGTTAAGTTTTTCCTCTTTAAACTCGATAATTTCATTTTGGAGTTAACATTTCGGGAGTATGATACTCTAATGCAGCCATAAGTAGAAGAGAACATGAAGCATTGAATTTATTAGAAAGCTCAAACGTCAATGCTATGTTAAGATGTTAGGATTCGCTTACAATAAATATAATCCCGATTGTCAACCATGTGGAAACGATGTAGGAAGGTAATTGCTAGTTGATTTTAATAATATTTCTAATTAATGTATCTTATTCTTCAATTATTCTATTTAGCAAGGTTCTTTAAATGGAATTCAAATCGGTAATCAAAGTTCAAACTTCACGAAACGAGTCAAATCGACAATCGTAGATTTAAAAGATATGTATTTCAAGGTTTGTGCACAATTTGAAATTGATAATGAAGTTTAAACATCTACATCTAAACCTAAAACTCAATTTTCTTTCTTGTGTTAAAATTATTTTTCTACTTGGAAACGTTAAAATTGGGATTGCAGATCCAAATAGTTGTATTAAATGAGAAGATCTCATTTGAAGCAGATCCAAATCGTAAGTTTTTATGAACTTTTACAACATCGCTTTGAAAAAATTATTGATTTTATTTTCGCTTAAACGGTGATTAGATAATGAAAGATATTATTTTACGACATAAAAGTGTTGTCTTTATCATGTCTTCTAACATATAAAACTGTATCCTCTCTTCATTAAAAAGCTATAATATAATATGAGAAACAACAATAAATTTGTTACAAAAACATAATCATCATCAATGCTCTTTTATTTGATAGTAGTTATTGTTTTTCTTTAACATCACATTCCAAAAATCAACCCCTATTAATATTTTATATTTTCCTTTAATATACCCGGTCACACTAAAATGACCAAATCAAGTTCAGTCATTTTCCACAAACTAAAGAAAAATACCTAAAGAGCATGCCTGTGGAACTTAAGGCAGCACCACATTCTTCTTGCTATTTCGCATGTTTAATCCAAAAAAAAGTGGGTGATATTTTAATAACTTGCATATAAGTCATTCGCGGAATTAAGAACACTATAATTTTTATCTTTAAAATTAATATCGTTTTGTCACTCAACTAACTTGATGACTAAAAGAGATCAAAGCCAAATATTTCAAAGACATCGAAAGGTGAAAATATTCTACACACGATTTGATCATCTTCTAGGTCATCTTTGTAACGAATCGGAAATTTACAGTGTATAATTATAATAAAATTCGATTTATTCTGAATTATAAGAAACCTACAATTTTGATTTTTGAATTTAAACTTAAAATGTGTATGTTTAAGTGAATATAAGAAATTAAAACGGTAGTTTAAATTAGAATTTAAATGTTTGGAAATTTGATGTGAGATCAGTTTATAAATTACGGTTGAAATAATTATTTTTAAAATGTTAATATTTTTATATGAATTTAACTTAGAAAATTTAATAATGAAAAGTTTTCGTTCGTTTCATCGAATTCCAATTTTGTCATCTTTGTTTAAATCGATTTATACGATCGCTTTACGGTAGCGACAACCAATATATCGTAAATAACAATTTTTCATATGAATATTAAATTATCAATTTTCAATCTGCTGTCATGTTTGTATCGATGCACTGAACATAATAGTATTCTATTGAGTTATTTTAAAACCATTTAAATCTTCTTGTATTAAACCTTATTAATAATTCGTCGTTTTAAAATGGTTTGAGTTGGACATGTGTGGTTTATTGTCGACTTGAATCGTCCCAAAAAAAACATGTTGTTACAGTTGGTACCAAAGCCTTATTGAACTAATATCAAAACATGTTGGAAGTAAACTGATTAGAGATGAGCTAGTAATACCCTAGAATGAGTTGAGTGTATCATATATATGAAAGCGTACTTGTTATTTTTATATATAATAGTTATAAAAGTAAAATAATTTTAAATGGTTATATATATATATAAGATATGTAAATATTTTTGAATTTTTAAGAAATGTTGCTTATATAAATGATTGAAAGAAATATGATTAGTTTAGGAGAATACTCGTAAGTATAGACTTTAAAATTCTAAGTTAATAAATATGAATCTTGAAAATTTTTAAGATGATAAAATATTTTAGAATTCTACTGAATACCTTGTTAAGTAAAATGAATACGAACTTAAAATGATGAACCACTTGAAGTTTAGCCGGTGAAATAAGCACTGTATAACAAAACAAAAGTACAATTTAGAGAAACGATTCCATGATGATTTTAAAATGAAAAGTGTTATGCAAGTGAATGAACATATATTAATATGGATGATCATGTAAATGAAAATTCAAAATATCAAAAGGAAATTGATATATCTAAGAAATCAATATAATAAAATACATAAGTTGTATGAATATCATTTGTTTGCATAACAGTTTTGATCTAAAGATTCGAGTACATGGTTTCAAGGTGTTTCACACCGATTCAAATAAAGATTTTTCACTTGATTCTTGATGGCAAACACTGAATATAGATTTTTAATATGACAAGCAATCCAGATACCCAAGTACACGACGATCCGAGTCGGGTGAATTCCAAATTCCATGCATTTATTGATTTCAATGCTTAAACTGAGTTTGTACGAGTCCGCGCTAAAACCACGAGCGATCTGGATGTCCAAATCCAAAACGGAACGACCTTACTAAAAGGTCTGTTAACATTTGCCCTCCAAAACATGTTTTTTTGTGGAAGATGTATTTTTTATAAGTTCATTTTCTGCAATCCCTTTGAATTGATCCCGAATGTCATTGTCGTTCAAAGTCGTAATCACGATCTCACCGGATCAGTCATTTGTTCATAGCCTGCAATACTAATATTCTATTTAATATATCTCTTTCCTCCGTGGCTATGGCTCCCATCGTCCCTTCCTAATTAGTTGAAAGACCCCTTAAACGCTAAGTCACCATGTCTTATTGCAAACAATCTAAACATCGAATTGGTTTTATCTCTCATCCAATATATATTCTTGATAGTGAAAGATAATTAGCTTTACGAGCAGATTTTTTATGGACGGAGCGTATAAGGATTATCGCATGCGAATATCGACCGCCATCAGTCAGAGCGAGAACGAAAAAGACTTAAGTCCATCGTAGTGTATGGCTATGTGAGGAAAGAGCTGGATTAGAGTTTGCACTAGAAAAGTCGGGTTACCAATACTAGTTCGAAAGAGAAATTATGAGATTGGATGAACGATCATATTTGAAATTGCATATGAATGATATATGCACATTTATGGGCCTTAACAAATATTTGAATAATATGTTGTTTGCTTTTGACAGTTTGAAAAATGGCACTTCTAATTAGTTTGTAGGAAGCAATTACTCGGGACTGTTGAGCATAAGCTACGCTTAGTAGTTTAACTTCCTTGTGCAATGTGAAGATTTTTGAACCTAAACAAATCGATTTGCTTTGATTGTTAATAATGATGGATGCTATTAAAATTGGGTGTGTTATGATTTTTGAAATTATTGTAAAAGATGTAAATCAATAATATTAAATTATGGATCTCTAGTTCACTAATTTTGAAATTCACTTTGAAATGTTCTAAATAAATGATAGATCGTATTGAAATGATGATAACATTAACTTGAGAATGATATTGAATTGAATGTTAAATAATGATGTTAATCATGTTGATGTTAATAAAGTAAAGACATTGATTTGAGTATAAATATTGTTTTCTAAGTTATAAGGAAAACTGTTATGTACAAGAATGTACTAAAATTTTAAATACATAATACATTTAAACAGAAAATCAATAACTATGGAAAAACGCACAAAATAACTAAGATCTACATGAATATTCATACAGAAGTGGATGGAACATTAGGAGAAATGGTATTGTCATTGGTTATTTGAGTATAAATACTTGAATATGCATGTAAGATATATATTGAAATGAGTATTTGAATAGTATTCATAATAAAAGGACAAATTTTTGATATAAGCTCCTGAAAATAACTTACTGTAAAAATAGGCATGTTTCATAACTTATTATGAAACTAGGTCTGTTCTAAGTTGGGTCAATAGGCCATGCGCATTCTGAAAACGCGCATGAACAAAAGTGTTCATGCGCGTTTTCAAAACACGCAATTTTTTTTAATATTTTTTTGTTCATGCGTTTTCCAAAAACGCTCATTGAACAAAAGAAAATTGAAAAAAAATGCGCATTCTGAAAATGCACATGAACACTTTTGTTCATGCGCATTTTCAGAGTGTGCATGGCTTAACTACACAGCTCAGAACAGACCTAGTTTCATAATAAGTTATGAAACAGGCTTATTTTTATAATAAGTTATTTCCAGGAATTTACTTCAAAGATTTTGTCCTAAATAAAATTTGCTTTACGAAAATTGAGAAATCTTACAAATAACCCTGTAAGTAATCGAACTTGAAATTATTGACTTGATATAAACGAACTTGATAAGGGTTATATTGAAATTTCCCTAGTTAAATCGGTATGAATATGATCTTTGAGAGATAATTGGACGTATCAAGAACGAATGTCATTCGAACATGAAATGAATGCATAAACTATAAAATGTTGAAATATTAGAATTTGGAAATTGATGGTATTATTTTTATATAAGCATGAACCAGAAATAATTTTGGAACCTATTAATTATTAAAATCTTAGGATTCAACGAAGATTCAATGTTGAAAATTTCAATTTTTATATAAAAAGGAAATTATATGAATATGTGTGAATTCGAAAATACTGATTTGAAAGTACTCGATTTGGAATAAAAAAATTATGTAAATGGAATTTTATCTAAGTACAATATATACAAAATTATGAAATGAAAATTACTATATATAGTATCATATGTTTTGAAATCGAAGATATGTGAAGTATCTTCGATCAAAAATCATGATCATACTCGATACGATTGCGTTAGAACTCTATTTGATAGTTCCATCAGAAATCGCGATCCTGCTTGGTAGGAATGCATCAGAATTTTATTCGATAGTTCCATCGCAAATCGCGATCCTGCTCGGTAGGGCCACATAAGAATCTACCTCAATAGTGACACTTCGGAATCCTACTCGATGGGGTCACATCAAAGTTCACTCGATGGATTCAACTGGAATTGATTATACTTACTTGATATTGATCGATAGCGTAAATCGAGTTGAGTGATTGTCTACAATACTATTGATTTCTGTTGGAATAGCAAGCGTAACCATTTGTGTATTGCAATCTATCAGATTTCGTTCCATAGCGTACGTCGAGGGCAGTGATTGTCCACAGTACTATTGGTTTCTACTGGAATAGCATATGTAATCACTTATGTGTTGCAATCTATGAGGTGCTTTCGTAGCGTAATTCAAGGAGCGTTGACGCCTACAGTTACAAGTGATTCTGATGGGATAGCAGTGTAACCATTGGTAACTATGATCCACGAGAGGGTGTGCTTTCCATATCCATTTTTTAATGTTTATAAGTGTTTTCATTGCAAGTTAAAACAAGTCTATTAAGCACTTTGTGATTTTTAGATATACGTCTGATCAACGGATGCCTAAATTCTATAAGAACAAAAATAAACTTGTTAAGACGTTGAGTTATAAAAGTATTTTCGACTTTAAAATAACAGATCAATAACATGAAAGTTAAATATTATACAACTTCAATATAATAAACTAAAAAAGTGGCTATAAATATTTTCAAAAACTAATTGTCTAGACATAAAGCAAATACTAGTATTCTTTCTGTCCCTTTCAAGGACGAAAATTTTGAGCAGGAGAGATTATAACGTCTCGAAAATTTACCTTTTGGAATTATAATGAAATTCGATTTATTCTGAATTATAAGAAACTTATGATTTTGATTTCTAAATTTAAACTTAAAAAATATATGTTTAATTGAAATTAAAACGATAGTTTAAATTAAAATTTAATTGTTTAGAAATTTAACGTGAATCAATTTATAAACTAACATTGAAATGTTTATTTTCAAAATGTAAACATTGTTAGAAAATCCATTTTACAGTTTCGGTGACCACTATACAATGGAAATCGTATATATATACATATATGCACTTATGCTGGCTATCTACAAGATCGGCTCAAATTAAGCCATGATAGCAATGTTCAAAGAACAAGCAAAGGAGACATAAGAAACTTCGAATCAATTAAAGCAACAAAGAACATACACAAAATATGCAAGAACCGTTGATACACAATATCAAATGTCTGGAATTATATTCAGACGTCTATTGTTGCACTCGGGAATTAATCTGAAGCTGACATCAGTCGTCTGAAATAATTTCTAGACGTCTAACCTGGTTTTCGGCCAGAAAGATTGAATTGCAACCGTCACATTTCCAAAAGACATTTCTAATTCTCTTCACTGCAACTCTTCACCATCAATCAAAGCAACTTTTAGATGAACAGCAATGGCCACCACCTTTTAAATACAACTCCTCACGACTATATATGACATCAAGATTCAAGAGAACGACGATAATCTGACTTACTCGACTATTTCTATATTCTAAACTCTCTGAATCTCTCCATCTGCATTCTAGGAGTTCACAACATCAATTGCTTACATTTGCTTCTTCACGTCATTGCAAATACTACTCTAAAGATATATTGAAAGTGTACGTACTCATCAGTCAATATTCGTGTTATATTAGAACACACTTTTGACAAGAACATTTATTGTGACCTAGCCTGTTTCTCCGGACAAAGCAAGGGTTTGCTGAGAGTTAAATTCCGAAGGGGAGCTTCGGGACTGGACGTAGAACGGAAGTTCTGTACCAGTATAAAAGTTTGGTGTGCCTTTTCCATATTTTGCATATTTCTTTACTATCATAGTATATTACATTTAGTAGCACATTTATATACTTGCTTTCAAATATTTTTATATAAATTAAATCTGAAGATTTTAATAATGAAAAGTCAGCGTTCGTTTCATCAACTTCTAGTTTTGTCATCTCCGTTTAAATTAATTTACACGATCGATTTATGCTAACGATAACTGATACAGCGTAAATAATGAATTTTCACATGAACGTTAAATTATCAATTTACAGTGGGCTATCATGTTCGTATCGACGCACTAAACATAATGGTATTTCGTGCATCTGGACAGCCGGTTGGTTTCTACGTTGATTCGAAGTTTGAAATTACAGCATGTGCGTGCTGGGTTGTACACCCATACGTATATACACTTTTTTCAAATTCAATGCACATAAAAAATGATAAATTTGTAGACTTGGTGATACGTACGTGACATTTGGAACATTGATATTTTCTTTCGTTATTACCCTACTTCATTCTTTTCGGCTTCGAACAACTCTCTCTCCCCCATTTTCATTTTTTTATTGCTCTTCGTCTTCTACGGAAATAACGTTTCATATTTGATGCATTCATACATGCGTGCACCTTTTCACTATCTCCGAAAACAGCTATATTTCTCCATTTTTTCTTTGTGATTCGAAACTTCCGTCATATCAAAAAAAAAATCCTAAAACCGCACATGCCTCTCCATCCTGCCTCCGCCCTCTTACTTCCTTCATCCCAGACTTCCGTCTGTAACTAAACCATCCACGCCTCTTCCCCCTCGTCACCCTCCATGCGCAACCCGTTCGCCTTTGTCACCTCCGCCATGACAGCCAACCATATTCCCTCCACGTAGCAGCTTCAGCCTCCTCCGCTTGGTCTAGATCCTAGTAACTCACGTGTATCTATCTCCTTAATCCTTGTCACACCATCAGACCACTGGTGCTTTGGTCTGAGCAATCTCCTCACTAAAACCGACTACCTCCCTATCGACTGCACCCCTCTCCCTCCGCCTTGCACTTCTTGCCATGTTGTGGCTTTGGATGTTCAAGGCAGTTGTTTTACATGGGACCGAATGGGAAGAGATATGGAGATCTTTAGTGCAGTGACGAAAGTAAGCTGCATTTGTAGATTCTTACTTCTGAAATGAGTTGAAGATGGTTGTTATAACAAAAAGAACTTCCATTATATATATATTTCTAAGCAGAGTCATCAGAGGAAGTGATGGGAGGAGCCACACGGTGGCAGCATAGTTACCAAGGCGAAAAAGCCCTAAAAGGCCTCAGGCCCTCGCCTAGGGCTTTTTTGGACGCCTTGAATGACCCAAAAAAAATCAGTTTTCAACTAAAAAACTGCATTTAAAAACGCAGTTAAAAACAAATTTTGTTTCATAAAGGGGACATAAAAGCAATATTAGAATAAAACATCATACAATTAACATAAATCAAACTAAGAATGCACAATGTCATTCAAACTCAAATCTACAAGCAACACAATACTTAAAATATAGAAATTACAAACAACATTACGTAAAATCTTAAATAGAGTTTTAGCCTACTATGAACTATGTTTTTTTGGACAGTCTAACCAAAAAAATAAAGTTTTTTTTTTTTTGGCCTTTCGATCGACAAAAAAAAAAGCAACGTTTTTTTTTTTATACAAAATACGCTCTAATTCAACAGCCAACCAATCACATTTTTCTAACCATGTTGAATTTCGGGCTCCTATTGGGCCAAATGCTAAAAAACTTAATTTCTACTCAAATGTTACAAAAGGCCCACTTTTTTGGCGCCTCATGCATCGTAGGCGCCTTGGAAGGTAAAAAAGCCCCAAATTGGGCTTTAGGGCTTTTTGGAGCCTAGGCGCGCCTAGGCGAGGGCTTTGATAACATTGCACAGTAGTAGTAACTGCAGATGAAGATAATTTCTACAGCCACGCTCGTGTGTTTGGTTCATCGTCCAGTTATCTGTATTGGTATCGCGTTATTCACACAAGTCCTCCACTCGTGAAAATGTGTGTTATAACTCATGATTTATATTTCTATGTGTATTGACTAACCGAATTCACGACATATATATTGATATGCAAGTTAATTTATTTAACTTGTCATTTAAATTAACACTAACATTTTTGACATTATTGCTAGTTGACACTCCTTATTGAAATTAATTGAATTGGATGTTTGTTGATTGGTTGTTGACATACTTGACAACTAAATCTGATTTGAAATGAAATTTATCATATTTAATTAGAATTGAATTAATTGGCATATTTTCGTCGTTCTAATCGAACTTAAAAAGCTTGAATTTGAATTGAATATATAGATATTCAAAAATTGAATTGGGGTTTTGTTAAACGTATTTGAGGATTTACTAATTTAAATTTGATATCACAATTTAATCGATAGTCAAACACCTTGATATATAATCTTAGTCGTGTAGCATATTGACTTGGATTCTTGATTGCATGTATGTACTTATTGATTGTTGTGATGGATGATACTGTGTTATAGTGATTTATATCATTGTCGTTGTATTGTTGATTATCGAATTGATGTTGTCATTTAATGGTTTTATACTAAGACTGGGCTTGAAAACCCGAAATATGTTAAAATGATTTATACCTTTGGCATTCATAATGAGTTGAGATGATACATACTCATTTATTTAGATTATCTAAAATTGAATTATTTAAAGAAATTCAAATTTGAAGATTTGAATTTGTTGAAATGTAATTTGAGATTTAATTTGAAATTCAAATCCAATTTAATGAAATTTGGCATTTAAACCAAAGTTCAAGAATCGGGCCAGCACGTCGGAAATTCGGCCATCTCGTTTTGATTCCAACGATCATCGCGCTGGATCCATTCAAAATTCTGTTATGCTCTCCAAACAATAAAAGAATCACCGAGCAAGAAAGAACTACCAAAATTAAAATTTTATAGAACTCAAAGAAATGGTAGAAGTGGTAGAAAAAAATTCAAAGAATTAAGTCTAAAATCAACAAAAATAAAATCTGGAAAATGTTTTAGAGTTAGAAATTTTTATGTTTTCATAAGTTAGGTCGACAATATACAAACATTTGATTCTCATCCTTCAATCAAGGCGTTGATTTTTATGACATTACTATGTTAACGATGAGTTGGAGAAGATTTTAAGTTTTAATGAGGAAATCAGACAATGAGAAAAGGGTCATCTTTGAGCATGCGATGATAAAAAGCTTATGACAAAAAAAAAGGTACCAACAAAGTACAGTACACTGCAAGACAACTAATATAGTAAAGTACAATACATCACCAATATTTAACATTTGTCACCATGGTAATGTGGATGAATTATCAATAGAAATATACTACAAGACAACTGATATATTAAATTGTAACTCTAATATCATGCAACGAAAATTTGGAAAGAATTAGGGAGGAAGAACTAACAGAAGAAACAAACCCGTTGTTGTTTACGATTGTTTCTAGATGTAGGGAAGAAGACAAAATGATGTCCGGTATTGTTCCTTTCACGGTGAAAGTATGCTTGCATTTGGGTCCTCGGGTTTTGATTTTGGTCTACTTAAGTTCATATGTAAAGTTATTATTTTTAGTTCCACTCGAAATATTTGAATGTTTGTTTATACAATATATCTAAATGCATGTATACCAAATATTTATATGTACTGGCATATAATTGTACCATAAAAATTTCACTATTTACATTTCCACGCAAATTATCTGACTTTTTCAGTTGTTTCTGCACTTACATATCTTACCACCATTCCAACGCAACTCAGAAACTGTTACTATGTGATGCATGGATTGTAAAACCTGTTATTATTATTTTTGCTACTTTATTTACACATCATCATATGCTCGAGCCCTTCATGTGCTAAACATATCAGCTACCTTCTCCCTTTTCCAATTCATTTTTTTGGTTATACAGCATGTGTCTCCCTCCACTACACTCTGTACGCATATATGACTTCACCTAGCTGCAACTGAAGAATATTGCTTGCTTAATAAATTTTACACTATTACATATATATTAATTTCCATGCATCTTTGGTCAGATTTATATATGGATACGTGCATCGGACGTGCCTCCATGCTAGTAGTAATAATATGAATAAAAGACGGTAGTTTTTAAAAATAATATGATAAGTTCATCAATTCAAACCCATAAAAAACAATAAAACCAATAAACGTATTTCTGTAGTATTACGTTAACATATTTCTATGGTAAAATGATCAAAATCAAAAATGAAACTACTCTACAGATTTCTGAATATTTATCAGAAAATTGAAGAAGAAAAATAATCGAGATAGAGATCAAAATTTTGAATTGATCAATATCACCTACCTTCTCCCTTTTTCAATTCATTTTTTTGGTTATACAGCATGTGTCTCCCTCCACTACACTATGTACGCATATATGACTTCACCTAGCTGCAACTGAAGAATATTGCTTGTTTAATAAATTTTACACTATTACATATGTATTAATTTCCATGCATCTTTGGTCAGATTTATCTATGGATACGTCCATCGGACGTGCCTCCGTGCTGGTAGTAATAATATCAATAAAAGACGGTAGTTTCTAAAAATAATATGATATGTTCATCAATTCAAACCTATAAAAAACAATAAAACCAATAAACGTATTTCTGTAGTATTACGTTAACATATTTCTATGGTAAAATGATCAAAATCAAAAATGAAACTACTCTACAGATTTCTGAATATTTATCAAAAAATTGAAGAAGAAAAATAAACGAGATGGAGATCAAAATTTTGAATTGATCAATACCTTGCAAATTACCCATTTTGGCAACCATGAAAGTGCAACGTATTTCACAAAACATATAAACAAGTAAAACAATCTTTCTTCGATGGTTTGTAAAAAAAATGAATACCATAATTTAGATTTTACAATAATTAGACAGTCATTGTAGAAATATGCCATATTAATCATAAATCAAACTGATGACATAGCAAAATGAAGTGCAAGACTCTGAGAGTGTGTGCACAGAATGTCAGAATATGAAAGCATGTATAAGGCACAAGCGACATATGTGTTAGTGGAGGATATGTATAGCATGTATAGTGATGTATTGCAGTTGTTGTGCATAAAAAAAGTTAAGAATTCAGTGGACTGTACTTGGTAGTTTCATGGCCTTATCATACACCCCCACTGGTCTTGAAATAGGTTTGAAGTCGTTTACTAGCTAGAGAGTGGGTTCGCTTGATTTATTTGGACACAATTTAACTTTGGAGGTTTATACCTTCATGAATTTTATGGATCATGATTTCCTTGTCCATGGTCTCTTACTTGAAAATAGATCGGTTCCTCGCACATCATATTCTCCACCAGTTGAAAGAAGCAACGACTTTGAATAGTATACGTCTTATGGATCTGTCTTTACTCTTGGAGCATCATGATTGCACGCTAATTGCTAGATTAAAAGTATCTCCCTTAAAACAATCTCCTTCAAATTTTATTAGGATTTTGCAATGTTACCATACTTAACAATCAATGTCACTTCTATGGAATAGGTGTAATCTCTCATCTTCCTCCCTTGCTGCACAACGCTTGCATTTTGATGCTATGTATATGTTTAGTTCTTGTGTTTGTGATCTAATGCTTTAGCCCATGGTTATCACGGCGGCAAGTCGAGTCGAGTCGATGGAGGTTCAATTAGTCGACTAGTGGACTAGTCGTAGACTAGTCGGACTAGTCGATAAATAAATATATATATTTATGTAGTCAAATTTTGTATTTTTAAGTAGTTGGTAAATGTAAACAAAATTTATATGACCAATAATTTCAAATTTATATGGTCCATAATTACTTAATTACAGTAACAAAACTTTGAAGTCCATTGTTATTAACTTACAAAACATCAGGCCAAATCGAGTTCGAACCTTATCCTTCGTTTTCTTCTTCGTTTTCTTCTTCTTCTCCTTCGTTTTCTTCTGCTTCATTTTTTTTGTGCCCTAGATCCTGAAACGGAAGTTCGAACCTTGATCGAGACTTCGATTTAGGGTTCCAAATCGAGTTCGAGTTAGGGTTCCAAATCGAGTTCGATTTCGAGTTCGAGTTAGGGTTCCAAATCGAGTTCGAGTTAGGGTTCCAAATCGACATCGAGACTTCGATTTAGGGTTCCGATTTCTAGGGTTTCAATTCCAGTCGACGTTTCATGTCGAGGTCCCCATCTCGACTAGCCGACTAGTCGACGACTAGTCGCGACTAGTCGAGCGCCGTAATAACAGTGCTTTAGCCTTAACCAATGATACTATAAGTACACATTTTAATATCCATGATTGTCAATTGTGGAACTAAAGTATAAATCCTAAAAGAACTCAATCATTCAGAAGAAGGTGAGGCTAAAAAAGGGTCTCCGTTTAACATGGAGTATAAATATTAAACTATTAGAAGAAGAAAAACATTAAGAAGCAGGTAAGGGTAAACACTGGTCTCCATTTAAGAAATACAGTTGACATTGATCTTGCATATTTTTGTTAGATGGGCAACTTAGAATATAAGACATGCTCTTCTTTTTAGGTATGGGCCCATTTTTTCGTCTATTGTGACAACGGAGAGTTTGGACTTGAATGAACTATTATATACAACACAATACTCCAAATTAAGCATCATCCATATAAAATTTTGGGTGTTTATTACTTACCAGAAAATGTTTAATACTTGTCCATGTGCCATGCCTTGCATATATCCAACGGTAAAATTTTAAAATCATCAAAACTACTTAGCAATCTTTTTCACATGTGAAACGCTAAATTACATGTATTTTTGAAGATGGAAAGAAAAAAAATCTTTTCTGTATTGTTTTCAACTATCTAGATATCATTGCTATTAATACACAAATATGATTATCTACGGAAACAATATGATCAACTAAACTAACTAATACCATATTCATCACATAAACCCAGATAGCAATAAGTAAAGAAAAACATGCCATTTAGTGTGCAAACTACTACCTCAGATCAAGGGAACCAGCACCACTTTCAGTCAAGAAAAGCAGTCTCTGCTTCATAAAAGCAAGCACCTTCCCCGAAGCAATTGCAGTCCCGTATAGCGTCCCACCAGACTCTGTAAAAACCCTAATTCTGCCTCGGCTCTCCGCTGCAACTATATACCTTACACGTCTGATCATATGAGACTCGAGCGCCACAACAGAAGATGAATCCAAATCCCTGCTTCCCCTCACAAATAGCCTAGATTCAACCAACACTAATCTCATCAACCCAACTCCACCACTGGATCGGAGAACTCTATGCGCTGCCACTGATCCATCTTTATGACCCGTATATATTAACGATTCGTTCTTTTTAAAAGGGTAAGAAAGGATGGAAGTGATCGGGGAATCAGAAACAGCAGGGAATTCTAAGGATATTTCGCCACGGGTGGAGATGACGTAACCGCTGCCATGTAGACCTCCAACAGCAAAGTAAGCGGCGCTGCCGAACGCGTCAACGTAGGGAAGCGGAGCAGCGCATGTGGGATCAGAATCTAGACGAACGAACGCGGAAAGAGTGAATTGAGTAGAGAAGACGGGTCTGAGCGCGGTTTGGGGAAACAAGTGCGGTGATGGGACGGGCAGCTGCGATTGGCCGGTGGAAACCGATGTTGTCTTCTCGAGTGAAGCAACTGACTGGGAGAGAGATTCGATGAGGGTTTCGAGCCGATTCAGCTGCGCTTCGTGGCGGTTGAGAAGGGAAAGCAGTTGATCGTTATTTTGGGGTTTTTCGTTTAGTCTGGGAATTGGCTCCTCGACTGAGGAGTATGAGCCTGGAAAAAGTAAAAGAATCAGAAGGGGAATGAGGCAACTTGGGGGCATTTTCGGGAGCTGTTTGGGTTGGAATAACGGAGGTTTACGGTCAAAATTTGGGGTTTTAGGGAAGAAGGAGAAGAGGGAGTCGGGTCGGATGAACAGAGACGAACAGGGATGTACGATACTTCAAAATAACACGTGTAATGCGTTTGTTTCGCTGTGTATACAGATGTATAACGTGGATGCCACGTGACTTTAGGACCCATCGACCTAATTTTCGGTTGCAATGCACTCCACCAGCCCGGGCATACGAACAGTTTGGACACTGGAATTTGTCCGCCTATTTTGTGGGACTAACCGAAAACCCGAACTGAACCGATCCAAACCCGAATCGAATTCGATGGATCTCGGATTAGGTCTTAATGATGAAAAATACCATCAAGACCCGATCAAACCCGACCCGCATAAACCCGACTCGAAATACTCGACCAAAAAACATTGAAATATATGTATTTTTAGTGTTATTATTCAATCGGACCCAAACCGACCAGACCTGACCCGAGCTTCTATCCGAACCGACCCGAACCGAAGCTCGGGTCGGGTCGGATCGGGTCCAGATTTTTGAAATGTATAGTTTAGACCCGGCAAAACCCGACCCGTCTAGAACCGAGACCCGCCGGGTCGGGTCCGAGTTCAACGGGTCGGATCTAATTGCTACCCCTAAACAAAACTCTACCCTTTCGGTTGAGATGAAAACAAGGAGATCCATATGGACCCTTTTGAATTTCACTAATGAGGGTCAAGAGTTATGTTCACGCTTTTAAGAACGGTGTGAACAAACTCAATTTCTAGTTTATGTGTCGTGCTGGGATTTCCTTACTTGTAGCACAACAATGGAAAAATGGACCGTTACCTTGTATAATGTTAATTATTAAAGAAAAAGGTATTTATCACTACTTTTTGTTGATGCAATAGCTATAGATAATCAATTAATATGAGAAGACCATTAGATTGTAAAATATATAGCTTATTGAATAAGTTATAAATCACTAGCACAATTGTACGACGATGGAAAATCAATTGCTAAATAAAACATAATTGCCAAAAAAAAAAACTAAACTTGATAATTTATCATATTATCAAGTTTCGAAAGTATTACGATTATATTGTAATAAGAAGTACATGTATAAACTTGAAATAAATAACATTGAATGGAGTAATGGCTTTAACTAGAACTTATATGCATTAATGAATATTATATCATTTACAAACAAGGGCCGCATTGGTGAATATTGTAACATTTAAAAATAGTTATCAATAATACATTACGTAATTTAATTCACGCAAAGCACAAACAAGATTAATATTTCTTTAATGCACCATATTTACAATTTTCCAAACATAACAATGGTTATTTCTTAATCATTTTAATAAGACAACAATAATACTAATTAGAAATTTCATATGATAATAAAACTATGAGAGTAAACTTCGACAAAGGCACGTAAATGTAGTTAAACAAAGAACAAAATGGCAGAACCAGAACGGGTATTATTGCAAGTGCAAGAGATAGCCCATGAAGATACAGGTACCAATTTAGTATCACTTTGGCATATGAATATTATTAACCGACCTTTTAGCTCGGTTCCCAAAAGCAGTTCAAGTCCACACGACTCGGCCCATCATGTGGATCAATAGCCTAGAAACGTCACCGAAACGTTCAGGATCCAGGTCCAATAGAGACGTACGGGGTCATATAAGAATAGTCGTTCCGGCTTGTTCAAACTGCCCAACATTGAACCAACACTTTGGGATTGGCATTGAACCTCGCCATCAACTCATATCCCGACCTCGCGACTCCTCATAAACCTACTAAGTCCTTTTTCGTATCCCACTTCCACCGAACCCCGGATCGACATACACTGTTCATATCCGACTCAAAGCCTCTTTTCTTATCCGCCTTCCCCACAAGAATTCGTATCCCCAATGCACGTTGTCGGATCGACACTCCAGCTCCTCAAGATAGCACTAACTCCATTTTCGTATCCACACTAAGATTTGTATCCCAACGCACTCTAGGAATACGAAAACTCCCACTATAAAAGGAGCGGTGCAAATGACTTAAGGCCTCTTAGCAAAGCCCAGGGATACGAATTACAGGGGAGACGAAGTTGCGGTGAAGTCAGAGTTTTCGAGCCAACAAATGAAAAGAGAGGCTAACTCTTGAGAGTCGTATCGATCCTGGGATTGCTACAACTCTCGGAATATGAAAATTGGTTGTGGGCCCCACCATTCCACCGGAATTTTTGACAATTATTTAATTAGAAGCTCAAAAATAGGAATTTCTGCAAAAGATGAAATTTGACCACGAAACTTTAACCGTTGCGTTCGTCTCGGAATTCTGGTCAACTTTTATGTTCGGAATTTCACGAACGGAGTCCGCATAAAAAAGTTACGAACGAAATACGAAAACGGACGGAAAATAAATAAAACAGAATAATTAATATATAGTAAGAATTAATTAGCCAACCATCTCACTGCTAGGTCGACCGGCAGTCGACCGCTGGCTGCGACGAGTCAGGCAGTGACGACTAGGGTTTTGTCATATATGATTATAATATGAAAATTTTATGTTTATAAGGAAGCAATGAATCTCGATGATAATTTTTGACGGCCTTTGTTAATGGCGGCAGCAACATCTCTTTCTTCTTCTCCATCCTCCTCCTTTGCCTTCGATTCAGCCTTCCCTCCTCTTCCACTTCGCCCTCCTCCTTCTAAACCCCCAGATCCACCTCCATCTTCTATCAATACCTCTTCTTCGACGGATGTTCCTCATGAAATTAAATCAAATTCTTCGAAGTCTTCTTTTCCTTCTTTTGTGAAAAAGGATTATGCATCTCTATTCAATTCTTTTCCGCGTAACGCAGGATTGTATAAGCCAATTCATTTTGATATTCCGAGAGATGGAAAGAAGAAGATGATCCCATATCTAGTCAAGAATGAAGGTCTCAACTATTGGAACAATTTTTTGATCGGCTTCTTTCTTGATGGTACATTATCCTTTTTTGCAGTTTCTAACTATTTAAAAAGGCATTGGAAATTAATTGGGGAGGTTGACATTAAGTCGGATGGTTTCCACTTTTATTTTAAATTCTCCAATGATTCTGATAGAGAGAAGATTCTCCGATCTGACCCGATTTTCATTCGCGGTAGGATGTTTGTCATTTCAGTTTAGGATCCTTCTACTGGTTGTGCCCAATATCAAATTAGAAATGTCCCTGTATGGATCCATTAATATAGAATACCAATGATATTATGGACTTTAATTGGCATTAATTGGCTGGTTAATCATGTTGGTAGGCTTAACTGTTATGATACTACTACTGAAAGGTTGGATAGGTTTGGATATGCGAAAGCTTTGGTTGAAGTATCTCCTCAATATGAGTTACTTGATGCTATTGAGGTAGATGGATTGGGGGATTCATGTCCAATTGTGAAAATCAGTTATGACTGGAAGCCAAAGATCTGTATTAACTGTAACATTTTTTGCCATGGTACTATGAACTGTGAGTTAATTGCCAAGAAAAGTAGTGAGAATTCAAATCAGTTAAAAGGCAGATATGAGGGATTTTTAAGATGGTGAGGATTTGAATTTTTACATTCCAAATCAGAACTTTCATGCTAATGTTAATCATGATAAATGGACAAATGTGCATGCAAAGAAAAAACAATACTGGAAGAAAAAAGATATTGGTAGTAATAAGGTAAATGTAGATTATGCTACTAAAATAGGTAAAGAAAGTGTGAATCCTTTTGGAAATTTGGCTTCTGATGTAATGGAAGATGATGGGGGTGTTATCGATCAAACATATCCAAATATTAGAGTAAACACTGAGGACCAGTATGATGTGGGTAAGGCAAGCAATGAAAATGAGGATGATGTTATAGTTGGAAATTTATTTGATGATAATAATGATCAGATGGATAATACAAATAAGGATCAGCTGGATAATGCAAGCAAGGATCAGATGGTTAATACAAATAAGGATCAGTTGGATAATGCAAATAAGGATCAGATGGATGTTAATGGGTCTGTAACTGGTTTATGCTCTACTATTCCAAATTTAAAATCATCTACATGTTTAGGTGCTTCTAGCACTTCATCTTTGTCTGCTGGAGGAAATGTAGCGCAATGTGTTGATAAGGGGAAACAGGTAATTTCAGATGTGCATGCAGCTAGTACATCGATGTCGGCCAATTCAAATGTTCTTACCTCATCAGCACAGGCTGATTTTCAATCCAAGTCATCACCCTCAACTGCTTCTCTGTCATGGTTGAAAGGAAAATTTTGGCATGATGATGATGGGGTAATTGATAATAGACAGGCTCAAGAGAGTAATGTAGTTGTCACTGCTCCTGGTAACTCGCCGTATTCACATCTATCCCTTCATCCGCATATTGTTTTGCCGCCACCGTCTAATACACCATCTAGCTCTACACCGCCTCTTTCAGCTCCATCTAAAGCAGCTTCTAAGAATGCTAAGAGACGAGCCCGAAAGAAGAAGGTTGTTGAGTGTAATGATGATGATTTGGATGATGATATCGACTATTCGCTTGAGGAGTTTCTACCAAATTCTATGAAATTTCCGTCAAGACACACTAGAAGAAATCTAGTTTAATACTTGCACTATGATCATTTATGATGTGGTTATTGTGGTGGTTATTGACATGAAGCATCATTGATTAATTCTAATGTGAAGCTACTGTGAAACTATTGTGTTACTATCGTGATACTACTGTGAAACTATTGTTTCTTAGTACTGAGAAGCAAGTGATAGAGATCTGTGAATCTATTGTGATGCGACTGTAAAACTATTGCTTCTCAGTTCAATTTCTGATGCGACTGTGAAACTATTGTGATAGAGATCCGTGACACTACCGAGAAGCTATTGTGTGAAACCACTGAGAAGTTGTGATACTGTGCTAACTGGAAACTATACTACAGTGCTGAATTTTTTCCAAGGTTTCTTTGTATCCTAGTTTTAGTTTTTTTTTTCTCAGCACTGTTTTTCTGAGTGATACATGGGTGAATTGTATAGTTAGTGTACAATTGTGTTTGTAATGTTGTATAAACTTGTAATTGTATCTTAGTGTGATAAAAATTTACTTGCCTTTCAAAAAAAAAAAAGATCTGACGGTCCAAGGTAAATTCCACCCTTATAAATAAATAGGTAAGGCATTATTCTTTTCCATTCAAATCTATAGAGGCAGCGGAGCTCTGGCATATTCCTCCTTCTCCAAACCTAATTTCTTCAATTAAAAATATATACATACAAATCAAATGTATATAGAATTGAGAGGATTTATAAATTTAATGGAAAAGAAAGTAAATCAACACTCAACAATAGATTCTCACCTCTTTTCCCTTTTTCTTACATTTCTACAAATCTAGAATTTTCTCTTTTCTAGATAAATTGTAGATTTATAAGAATTTGGGAATTTGTAGGCCAAAAAGGTTCAAACAATTGAATTTGGAGGCTATAAGGTGAGTGGGAAATTTACATATACATTTATAATAATGTATTTATCTCGTTTGTGATAAATTCAATTTTTATGTCTATGCCTATCAGATCTGGTAAATAAATTGTGGTAATCAGATTGACACCCATCAGATCTGGTTATAAAAAGTATTATAATTTGTGAATTGTACATTGTGGCTATGCATAAAATGTATTATAGGATTTCCTAAACCTGTTTACACCTATTCCTACAGTTATGTCATGAAATATATTGCAATTATGTTATAGAATGTATTTTAGACATTACATAACACTGTAGATATGGAAATCAGTCCCATTAAACAAATTAGACGTAGTTAAATTTCAGATCATTGGTTCAGTGTTGTATAAAGAAATATGTGAATTTGGGTAAAAAGATGAAATTGGTAAATTATGTGAAAATTTATGGTCGTTAGGCTCATAAATGACATTAATTGTAATCAATGGAAATCAATGATAAATGATTGCCTTAGGAAAATATGATCATTATGGCCATAAAGGGTAATGCACAAAGAAATGAGAAGTAACTGGGTGTCATAAAGGGATTAAAGGATATTGATTGTTGTTTAAGGAGGTAACCAAGTAAATATTCTAGGGTAAAGAGAATATAACCTTCAGTATTTGTATTAATGAATATAGAACTTATAATTAAATAGAGTTGGACTTGGTAGGTTAATATTGTAAAATTTATTAACCATATGAACCATGGCGACAATGAATTATATGTATAGTATTTCCGTGTAGAGGGACCAAACGGGAATAACTTAATAACGTAACCTACTTTATCCCAAAAAGGGAAAGGTATAAAGGCAAACGGGGTGCGAACTAATAACCTTCGCGTATAGTCTGCATCCTGGGTCCTAAACGGCTAAGTGACTGGGGTTGAAGAGTCCACCTAGGATTAGGTCTTTCAGTTTAGGGGACTTAAATGGCAGATGTGTTTGGGAATACCCAAACCTGGAAACTAAAACGTCAGATATGGCTACCTATCCTACGGGAACTAATAAACAACTAAGGAGGTTATCAAATAAGGTCGGCTAAAAGGTATAACGAACGAAAAAATACCATCTCTCACCTTATGCGAGGAAAGGGTATATGCGTGAATGACGGAAGCCTTAACTAGTAGGGCCTGTAGCTATTGCCCTCTAGTTCATGTAACCGTTAAGTTAAAGTATTGAGAATAATAAGCGACCAATCGGTCCACCTAGAGTCTTAAGAGATCAGGAAGAATCCACCCACCATTGATAGTGAGGCAATAAATGATGTAGGATAAGCAAATGAAAGTAATTGAATATAGAAACTCCGTAATTAGGGGTTTAATCTCGATATAGTAACCAACCAAGCTCTCGTATAAAGGCTTCACAAAAATAGGCATAAAGTCCTATCTCGATATTATGTTTTGGAAATACTGCTTTGGAAAAGGTAGTAAAGTCGTGCGTAAACATTTACTAGGTTGGGCTTGTAACACCCTGTAATTCTAAGGACACTATAATGATAAACTAAGGAATACTTAATTAAATATTTGGAATTAAGTAAAATGGACTGCGCCATTGGGTACGTCTCGGAATTCTGCTTAAGATAGACCCCAAGTTTGCGCAAAACGGGCATCGTATGAAGAAGATATTAAGGTTAGAAGTTTGTATACACATAAGAGAATTATACACACACACACACACACACACACATATATATATATATATATACACACACACACACACAAAACCAATCAAAACATTCAAATTAATTCAAAATCAGAGACGCAGGGTAGGGCGGGAGTTCAGCCCGTTAGGGGTCGACCCCGGTCCCTGTGGGTCGACCCCATAAAAGGGGTGTCGACACACTAAGGGTGGGTCGTCCCCCATACAGATTTGGGCAGAATTTCGGTTTCTGACGTGGACTGATTCTTGTGTAAGATTCATTGACCCTAGGCTATAAATAAGACCTCATTCTCGTTGTTTTTATTCACCAAAAACAATGGAGACAATGAGGTGTTGCCCTAACTTAATTTGATCTAGTCTATTCTTCTTCAACAACGAGTTATACGTATTCAAGGATCTGTGCTATAACATATACAATCAATCTTCTGTTCTTTAGATCCAATCACAGTGAGTTTATGTCGCTTTTAAATATAAACACCTAAAATGTAATCTTGACAACTTTACAAGTTTGGATCTAAGCCTATGCCTGTTAGTAACTGTGCTTGGGCACAAGGTTAGACTGCACTTGTGGTAGAAGCCTGCCCGGAACCGCCCGGCAAATCCAGCGTCCACAAGTGGTAAATCTAATATGAGGGGTTTAAGTGCATAAACGTACACGTGACGGTGCTAAGACATGAGGTTAAGTCCGACTTATGAAAGAAGCCTGCCCGAACTCAACCGACATATCCAACATCCACAAGTGGTAGACTTAATGTGGAGGTCTAGCGCATTATAACCATAATTGAATGAATGGTGATGAACTTGTTATACTTAACCTGTTTGAATCTATAAGGATTACATGAACCTGTTAACTTGAGTAGGAGTTAAGTAGGCTTGCTTGAATCAGTGGGAGGGTTAAGTTGATCTTGTTAAATATGTGGGGACGGGTTATACATATGAACCCGACAAACTTAACCTGTTGGGGTTATGCAATCTTGTTAAACTGGTAGGCGTAACCTGTTGAAATCCTAGTAGTGGGGATGCAAGCCTAGGGGGAAGCTTGTATCATCCGAAGTGTGGGACTCGTATCAGTCAGTAACCTATATTGGTATCAAACGGAGAACCCCGAACTAGGTCAGGGCATGCTTACGGAGCTGATTATAAGAGGTCACTTGGGCGAAGGTGTTGACAGCGCGTTCCATCGGAGTCATGTGCGTTCATGAGTCTGCTTTCTCGGGAAGATAAGACGTTGTGACATCAGTAGATATGGTTGTGCACATCTTGTAAACAAAGGGTTACCACTTTAGGAAGTGATAGTGTGATACATCCTACTGTGGGGCCAACACCAGGGTATATACGAGTTAGGGAGCCGATCACTTGGGGGTAGTAATTAGGGTACATCTAGTCTTGCTTGTTTAGGAGCCCGTTATTGTCATTGGGGGTTAACACTTGTCAGTTTTATTGGGTAGCCTGTTATCGTATGGGGTAAAACCTCCCACTAGAAGTACACCTAAGTCTACCATCTTGTACGTGTTGGGATCATCTTGTTCTTGTTACTTTAGTATTGGTGCAGAGAAAAGTATAAGAGAAGCACAATGCATGTTCTGTTCTGTTTATCTTGTTTACCTTGTTATACCTGCCTTATGACACTGTTATCTCTCTCCAACTTATATGCATGTCATGATACTTTTACTTGTTAATATGCTAAAAGTAACTGGACTTGCCAGACTTTATGTCTGGCCCATTTTGTTTCCTCTTCTTTCTCTTACGTTTCCTCCCCCCCCCCCAAGGTTCTCAGGGTGGGAATACTTAAGCTTGATCAGGATTCTTCTTTCCTTCTGCTTGGAGCTGCTTAGATGCATTGCTCGATTTTGTATCTGCTCTACTATGGCTATATTTTGGGGATTAAGCTCTTTTATGTATTATTGTACCTCTGATGATGATTTTTGTACAAGGCAGAAGTTTTATGTTTTCAGTATTTCAGACTTATTATGTAATTGGGTTTGAACCACGAAGTTTTTCTATTCAATAAAGTTTTAATTCCGCTGTTATTTTATATCTGTCTTGTCATGTTTCTGTTCCTATTTACATATAACGCTTCACGAAACTTAATGCATTCTGATAAAGAGTGACATTAACGGACATGGGTTGTCACATTTGGTATCAGAGCTGAAGGTTACGAGATCGGATAAAAGAATTTGAAAATTATTTTCAAAAAGGTTTTAAAAGAAAGCATTTTAAAAAGAAAAGTCTGTTTTGAATAACATATTCCCTAAAGCCATATGAAATATCTTTCGATTCTCTGTTTGAATCCCTTTTTCCTTTTCTTTTCAGCATGTCTGGGGAACCTAATACTCCTGAGGGCATTCAGATATTGGCTTGGTTTCGTAGGTATCTAGAGGCTACGGCACCTGCCGAGGACCAAGCAGAGGCCCCTCCCCCAGCTGCTGTCATTGTTCCTCCTCCTCCACATGTTGATAATTTCTCTAAGATATGCAAAGATTTATGTGCTATGGGGGGGAACCATTCTGAGGAACTGAGACTTTCGTAGAGGCAAGGAATTGGCTTAAAGAGAGGGAGGACTTTTTTTTTGGAATTTTCGAAGTTGACGATCGTAGGAAGATTCTGTTAGATGTTTGGCAGCTGAAATATGAGGCTTCATTTTGGTGGGAAGTGATGCGAGCAGGGCGTCTAGTGGAGACTTGGCATGATTTCCAACAGAGATTCAAAATGAAGTTTCTCTCTCAAGTCGAGCAAAGTTTGCAAATGGAAAGGTTTTTGGCACTTAAGCAAGAAGGCATGTGTAACACCCCGTAATTTTAAAATGGGACATAAGAGATAATTAAAGAATAATTGATTTTTAAAAGAAGAATTAAGTGAAACGGGTTGCACCATTGCATTCGTCTCGGAATTCCGCTTGAGATAGAGTCCGAGTTTGCGTAAAATGGATACAGTATGAAGAAGTTATTGAGGTTGGAAGTTTGTATAAATAAATAAAATAAAATCAATTTAAATTCAAAAATATTCGAACAGCCAAGGCGGAAGGAGGAAACACGGAACCGGCCACGTTTGGGGTGTCGACCCAAGGCCCGCTGGGTCGACACCAGTGTCGACCTAGACACTTTGAGGTAGACACCGGGGTCGACATAGGTGTCGACCCCCCTTGTAAGGGTCGACCTCATCAGCCAGATCTGGGCAGTGACGATTTTTGATGTGCTGGATGGACTTGATGGCTTCTATGGTGATCTAAAGGCTCTAAAACACTCTCTACACCTATAAATTAGTGCCTAGACCTAACCTAATTCATAACAATTCCTTCTGACGCCTCTATGCTGCTAAAATCTCAATCCTCTTAGCCGCCGCCTCTAAAAACCTAAATCAAATTAGAAGATCTTCATCAACAATCAACATTGGAGATGAATCAACATCTGCACACCTATTTTTCTCCTAATCTAAGCACTGTAAGTTCAAGTTACTTTCAGATGTGAATTCTTAATTGAATTTCTTGGCATGTAATCATCTGAATCCAAACCATATCTGATTATGAGATAATCCTTTCAGATTTATCCTATATATCTTATCAGATTTGTGCCTGCGATATTATTCAAATCTATCTTATCATATTTTTGTCTGCGATGTTATTCAAATCTATCTTATCAGATTTGTGCCTGCGATGTTATTCAAATCTATTTTATCAGATTTGTGCCTGCGATGTTATTCAAATCTATTTTACCAGATTTGTGCCTGCGATGTTATTCAAATCTATTTTATCAGATTTGTGCATGCGATATAATTCAAATCTAATCTATCAGATTTATTTCTGCGATGTAATTCAGATCTATACTTCTTTTATGTTCCTGATATTGCTATTATCAAATCTAGCGTCGTATGGATTTTATGCCTAATCTTTTATGTTTCCTTTTCTTCCCCTTTTATTATGGATCTAGGTTGTCTCGAACCTAGACGAAATCTTGTTATATATACGATTGGAATACGGGGGAATTAGGCCCAATCTATTTTATGTACTATGGGGTGTAACTTGTAATTGAGATTTGAGCATAACTTGTAATTGAGATTTGGGTATAACTTGTAATTGATATTGGGGCTTTATTATCGTTATAACTGCAAGTTTGGGTTAGTTGACATATAAATCAGGTTTTGGGGCATAATTGTTATTGTTGCGAACTTGGGGTAAATTGAAATATTAAATCTAGATTGGGCATAAACTGTAAATTGAAATATTAATCTAGATTGGGCATAACTATTGGTCGGGACGCCAAGCATAATGTATATTGTGATTTTGGGACATGACTATTATTGCAAATTTGGGAAGATTGGGTGTAACCTATGTTGAGTAATAACTTGAATTTGAATTTGTGGGGCATAAATTGCAATTAGCTTTGTTGAGGTATAACTTGGGAATTGGAACTTGACTAGTTTTGTGAATTTGGGATAATTAGCATATAAAATCTAAACTTGGACATGTATGGTAAATATGCTAAAGGATAAACATGCCTAACCCGAGGTTAGATTGAGTTGCGGTGTAGAACTGCCCGGAACCGCCCGGCACATCCAGTAACTGCAACAACACAGATCTAATGTGAGAGGTTAGCGCATTTAGCCCAAAAACCCGAGGTTAGAATGAGTTTGCGGTAGAAGTCTGCCCGGAACCGCCCGGCACATCTAGCAACCGCAAACAACAGTTCTAATGTGAGAGGTTAAGGCGTTAATGAATGAATTAATGCTAATAAACAAGACATGCTAATAACTGAATGGTAGGGTTAAGTTAACTTAGGCAACACTTAACCAATACAACATGTTAATTAAATAGGTGAGTAGGGTTAAGTTAACTTAGGCAACACTTAACCAATATAGCATGTTAATTAAACAGGTGAGTAGGGTTAAGTTAAAACAAGAGAGCAACACTTAACCAATATAACATGATGAATTGGTAGGGTTAACTTAACACAAGAAGGCAACACTTAACCAATATAACATGATATGTGGTAAGGTACCCTGAAACTAGGCAGGGTGGGGCACGATTACTGGGCTGATTATAGGCGGTCAAAATAGCGGCAACATCAGTGTAGGTTCCGACGGATTACGGGCATGCACGAGCTCCGGAGTGGAAAAAGCAGGCACTGGGTACCGGTAGTTATACACTGTGCATCTTGAATCGTGTCGGGTTGCTATCATAGGGATTGATACACCTTATGGTGGGACCAACACAGGGTATCTACACGCAAGAGAGGGCCGAATGACACAGACACAAGGAAAATTAATACGAGTAGGGAGCCGATCGATAGGGTAGTAAGGGTACATCTAACATATTCATGGTAATTAGGCAGACTGAGGTGGAATCCTCATAATAGATGTACACCTGAAGGCTACCACAATTGCGGGGATTGGGATCACATTATCATATGATCATTTTATACAGATTACTGGTTGGGACACTAGTTAGGTGGTGTAGAGATATAGAAACCAGAATGTCAGGGTAATAACGAAGCAGAGAAAAGGGTAGAAGCGCATTCAGTTTATCTCCCTTATCATATCTTATGCTAAACTTATGTTATCGTGTTACTCTTGTTGTCACGGTATTGTCTTATATTCAGTTTATTCATGTCATGATGCTTTTCCCTTTTTACATGATGAAAGTCACTGGACTTACTAGGCTTTATGTCTGACTCTATTTTGTTTCGCTTTCTTTTCTTCTATCCCCCCCCCCAAGGTTCACAGGGAGGGAATATCACCACTTAGCTCGGTTTTCTTTCCAAGCTCGTAGATGGCCGATGTATTGCTTTATTTTCCACTGCTATGGCTGGCTCATGCTTTATTGGGGAATATCATTGTCTTTTTATGCTTCTTATATACTTGGAAGTTTTTGAATCAAGACAGACGTTTTATGTAATACTTTTAAGTATGATTGAGTCAATTGTTGTAAAAGCTTGACTAAACTACGTTTATAAAATGACTTTATTTTCCGCTGCTTTATTTGTCTGTCTTGTAATTTATCTGCATCTTTTACCTATAATGCTCCACTGAAATTAATGCATTCCCTTTGTGAGTGACATTAATGGACGTGGGGTGTTTCACTTGGTATCAGAGCTGAAGGTTACCGGATCAGATAAAAGATTTGAAAAATAATTTTCAAAACGGTTTTAAAAGAAGCATTTTCAAAAGAAAAGTTTTATTTTGAAGGCATATTCCCCAAAGTCATATGCACTATCTTTTGATCCTCTGTTTGAATCCTTATTTCCTTCTTTCCTGAGTCTCAGAGGCTCCTGGCTTTCTGGGAGATAACCTCATCGCGACAATACTTCCGTAGGCTTGATGAGACTACGACACCTATCAAAGGGCGAAGAAGCGCCCAATTTCCAGCTATAGCCGCAGTAGTTTCACCTGCGGCTAGTTTTCTTTCAAGTTTTGTAGGATTTCCCGTGCGATGGAGGCAGCTTCAGAGAGACTTGTCAACATGTTACACAAGGATGGTAAAGATGAGAGTGAGGGAGATTGGCTAAGGAACACAACCCAAGGGCGAGAAACTCATGGGTATGGAATTGGTTCACAAAGGAGGTAAAAAGAAAGAGGTGTAAGTGGAAGAATCACAAGACAGGAAGGGAAGAAAGAATAGTAAAACCTAAGACAAGAGGAAGTGTCTTTACTATGGTATAACGGGTCATATAATTAAGGACAAGGGCAAGAACAATGGACAGGATTTTCAGGAGGGCAAGTGCATGCTCTCACCGCCAGCGTACCTGAGAGAGAGGTAGTAAGGTTTCTGCTGAAAAAGTTTAGTTTTTCTTTTTGATCATCCTGTTAGTACTCTTTTTGATTTTAGCGCTTCACATTCGTTTATATCTGCTTCCATAGTTGAGTCTCTGCACCTTAGTACTTGTATAGTAGAAGATCCCATTATTGTCTCAAATCCAATTGATGGTTCAGCTCATTTATCCTTGGTTTGTAAGGATTTGAAAATAGCTATATTAAGTATTGAGTTTAAGTGTAATGCTTATGTTTTTGGTTTCATGGGTTATGGATTGATTCTAGGCATGGATTGGTTAGCTAGTAATTGTGAAAGGAGGGTAGTTAGACTTTTGACTTGCCTCGGGAATACCCTCGAGATTTCGTGCGATCCTAAGGGATCAGTTAGGCTTAGCTACCCAGAATCACTTGATGCATCTATCGACGATTTGCGATCTGTTAGAATAATCCATGAGTACGCAGATGTTTTTTATAAGCTTAGGGGTTTGCCCCCTAAAACGCGAGATAGACTTCCGCATATATCTAGTTAACAATGCAAAACTAGTTGCATTACCTGTACGACACATGAATCCAAGGGAAAGGAAGGGTAAGGTCGTAGCGGATGCCTTAAGAAGAAAAAGGTCGGCTTCAAGTCCTCTTTATGTGGAAAGGAGAAGTTCAGGATACATATCAACCTTTGATTTTAGAACCTTCGGTTAAGTTAGTTGGCATCGCTAGGAGTAAGACCTACACTTTGGATCAAATAGGGACTTCACAAAGAAAAGACTCTCAGATAATTGATGCAATGGATAAGCTAAGTAGAGGTGAGACCTCTAATCATCCTAGTATACACACTTGGTATCATGGTTAACATCTGTTTATCTTGGAAAGATAGTTCGACTACATGAGATACCCTCTAGCATAGTAAGTGATCGAGGCCTTATCTTTACTAGTGAGTTTTGGGAAATAGAAATTAAGAAGCTATGCAATCGTGAAGTTAAGACAGTCAGAGCACAATGGAGTGAAGCTCAAGAAGATGCGACTTCGAAGACTGAAGACTAGATACGCGCATCATACCCTTTTAAGGGTATATCCTTGGTTCCTCCTTTTTCTGTAAAAGTTTATTTGCATGCTAGTCTTTATCTTTTAAGTATATCCCCTCGGTCCTATCCTCGATCTTAGGTAGAAGGCAATGGATGTAAACATGTGTTTGAAACATGTTATGATTGATGGTCACAAGTGGTTGCAAGTGGTTGCCCGTGGATGCATATACACACATTAGGCACTAGATCGGCTCAGTCACATTCATGTTGCATATGCATATATGTATTTGTATATGGATGGAAACTTAATGTGTTATCATATGGATGTTCCATTTGTATGAATGATTGTGCACTCATATAGAAGTTACAAAGTACGATTAGGAATAATTGCATACATGAGGGACTCGTGGCACTGACATGATTCGCATTAAGGAGGTCAACTGAATCAGTAGACCGCCTGATTTTGCATTAGATAAGGACATGTACACACACTATGCATATAATCATGGAAGCATTAGAAACCTTTTTAAGGACAACGGATGCATGTGATTGAATGGTTGAGTAGATGGATGTTGGATGGTAGGATAAACATTCTTCTTGACTTGAAGATTTCGGGGACAAAATCCTTTAAGTAAGGGGGATGTAACACCCCGTAATTTTAAAACGGAACATAAGAGATAATTAAAGAATAATTAATTTTTAAAAGAAGAATTAAGTGAAAAGGGTTGTGCCATTGCGTTCGTCTCAGAATTCCGCTTGAGATAGAGTCCGAGTTTGCGTAAAACAGATACAGTATGAAGAAGTTATTGAGGTTGGAAGTTTGTATAAATAAATAAAATAAAATCAATTTAAATTCAAAAATATTCAAACAGCCAAGGCGGAAGGAGGAAACATGGAACCGATCACGTTTGGGGTGTCGACCCAGACACTTTGAGGTCGACACCGGGGTCGACATAGGTGTCGACCCCCCTTATATGGGTCGACCCCATCAGCCAGATCTAGGCAGTGACGATTTTTGATGTGCTGGACGGACCTGATGGCTTCTATGGTGATCTAAAGGCTCTAAAACACTCTCTACACCTATAAATTAGTGCCTAAACCTAACCTAATTCATAACAATTCCTTCTGACGCCTCTATGCTGCTAAACTCCCAATCCTCTTAGCCGCCGCCTCTAAAAACCTAAATCAAATTAGAAGATCTTCATCAACAATCAACCTTGGAGATGAATCAACATCTGCACACCTATTTTTCTCCTAATCTAAGCACTGTAAGTTCAAGTTACTTTCATATGTGAATTCTTAATTGAATTTCTTGGCATGTAATCATCCGAATCCAAACCATACCTGATTATGAGATAATCCTTTCAGATTTATTCTATCTATCTTATCAGATTTGTGCTTGCGATGTTATTCAAATCTATTTTATCAGATTTGTGCCTGCGATGTTATTTAAATCTATTTTATCAGATTTGTGCCTGCGATGTTATTCAAATCTATTTTATCAGATTTGTGCATGCGATGTTATTCAAATCTAATCTATCATATTTGTGCCTGCGATGTAATTCAGATATATACTTCTTTTATGTTCCTGATATTGCTATTATCAAATCTAGCGTCGTATGGCTATTTTATGCCTAATCTTTTATGTTTCCTCTTCTTCCCCTTTTATTACGGATCTAGGTTGTCTCGAACCTAGACGAAATCTTGTTATATATACGATTGGAATACGGAGGAATTAGGCCTAATCTATTTTATGTACTATTGGGCGTAACTTGTAATTGAGATTTGAGCATAACTTGTAATTGAGATTTGGGTATAACTTGTAATTGATATTGGGGCATTATTATCATTATAACTGCAAGTTTCGGTTAATTGACATATAAATCAAGTTTTGGGGCAAAAATGTTATTGTTGCGAACTTGGGTTAAATTGAAATATTAAATCTAGATTGAGCGTAAACTATAAATTGAATATTAATCTAGATTGGGCATAACTATTGGTCGGGACGCCAAGCATAATGTGTATTGTGATTTTGGGGCATGACTACTATTGCAAATTTGGGAAGATTGGGTGTAACCTATGTTGAGTAATAACTTGAATTTGAATTTGTGGGGGCATAACTTGCAATTAGCTTTGTTGAGGTATAACTTGAGAATTGGAACATGACTAGTTTTGTGAATTTGGGATAATTAGCATATAAAATCTAGACTTGGACATGTATGGTAAATATGCTAAAAAATAAACATGCCTAACCCGAGGTTAGATTGAGTTGCGGTGTAAAACTGCCCGGAACCGCCCGGCACATCCAGTAACCGCAACAACACAGATCTAGTGTGAGAGGTTAGCGCATTTAGCCCAAAAGCCCGAGGTTAGAATGAGTTTGCGGTAGAAGTCTTCCCGGAACCGCCCGGCACATCCAACAACCGCAAACAACAGTTCTAATGTGAGAGGTTAAGGCAATAATGAATGAATTAATGCTAATAAACAAGACATGCTAATAACTGAATGGTAGGGTTAAGTTAACTTAGGCAACACTTAACCAGTACAGCATGTTAATTAAATAGGTGAGTAGGGATAAGTTAACTTAGGCAACACTTAACCAATACAGCATGTTAATTAAACAGGTGAGTAGGGTTAAAACAAGAGACCAACACTTAACCAATATAACATGATGAATATGTAGGGTTAAGTTAACACAAGAAGGCAACACTTAACCAATATAACATGATATGTGGTAGGGTTAAGTGAAGAGAGCAACACTTAACCAATATAACATAATGAATGAGAAGGGTTAAGTTAACACGAGAGGACAACACTTAACCGATATAACATGATTTGTGGTAGGGTTAAGTTAACACAAGAAGACAACACTTAACCAATGTAACATGACAAGTGGGTGGGTTAAGTTAACTTGAATTGATTTATGACATTTACCCAATATAACATGATGATCGCATGCGGTTAAGTACATATCGGGTTGGTGGGTAATATTAGTAAGTATAGGCCCACAAACTTAACCAGAAGGAAACCCTAGTAACGGGGACCCATTTCAGCAGTAACCCACATAGATGTATCAAGGTACCCTGAAACTAGGCAGGGTGGGGCACGATTACTGGGCTGATTATAAGCGGTCAAAATAGCGGTAGGGGGTACGTCAGTGTACGTTCCGACGGATTACGGGCGTGCATGTGCTCCGGAGTGGAAAAAGCAGGCACTGGGTACCAGCAGTTATACACTGTGCATCTTGAATCGTGTCGGGTTGCTATCATAAGGATTGATACACCTTATGATGGGACCAGCACAGGGTATCTACACGCAAAAGAGGGCCGAAATACATAGACACAAGGAAAATTAATACGAGTAGGGAGCCGATCGATAGGGTAGTAAGGGTACATCTAACATATTCATGGCAATTAGGCAGATTGAGGTGGAATCCTCATAATAGATGTACACCTGAAGGCTACCACAATTGCGGGGATTGGGATCACATTATCATATGATCATTTTATACATATTACTGGTTGGGACACTAGTTAGGTGGTGTAGAGATATAGAAACCAGAATGTCAGGGTAATAGGGAAGCAGAGAAAAGGGTAGAAGCGCATTCAGTTTATCTCGCCTTATCATATCTTGTGCTAAACTTATGTTATCTTGTTACTCTTGTTGTCACGGTATTGTCTTATATTCAGTTTATTCATGTCATGATGCTTTTCCCTTTTTACATGCTGAAAGTCACTGGACTTACCAGGCTTTATGTCCGACTCTGTTTTGTTTCGCTTTCTTTCCTTTCGTCCCCCCGGCTCATAGGGAGGGAATATCACCACTTAGCTCGGTTTTCTTTCCAAGCTCGAAGATGGCCGATGTATTGCTCTCTTTTCCACTGCTATGGCTGGCTCATGCTTTATTGGGGAATATCATTGTCTTTTTATGCTTCTTATATACTTAGAAGTTTTTGAATCAAGACAGAAGTTTTATGTAATACTTTTAAGTATGATTGAGTCAATTGTTGTAAAAGCTTGACTGAACTACGTTTATAAAATGACTTTATTTTCCGCTGCTTTATTTGTCTGTCTTGTAATTTATCTGCATCTTTTACCTATAATGCTCCAATGAAATTAATGCATTCCCTTTGTGAGTGAAATTAATGGACGTGGAGTGTTTCAGCATGTCTGTTAGAGAGTATGTTAATAAGTTTAATCAATTGGCGAGGTTTGGTTTGGAACTAGTAGATACCCCGCACAAGACAACTTTGAGGTTTGCTACAGGATTGAATGAACTAATCCATGGGTTGACTATGTCTCATATTCCGATGGGAGAAAATTTTGAGAAACTCGTTGGTATGTCATTAATGTACGAGGATGATAAAGGTGAAAAGAATGAGGCTAAGGTTGAGGAAACACAAAACGAGAAAAGGGTGGCCCAAGAAAGAACAAAAACAACAAAAGAAGGGCGGTAAGAACGGCAAAGCTCGAGATAAGAGGAAATGTCATCATTGTGGACGCCAGGGTCATGTGATCAAGGATTGCAAGAAAAGAAAGAACGCTTGTTTCCATTGTGGAGAAGTTGGACATCATGTTAAGGATTCCCCGAAGAAGCGAGGACAAGGTCAAAGGACATGATCTTCTGGAGGGCAAGTGCATGCTCTCGTGGTTAGATGTATTTCTCGATTTCGTATCTGCTCTACCATGGATATATTTTGTGGATTATGCTCTTTTATGTCTTATTGTACCTCTGATGATGATTTTTGTACAAGGCAAAAGTTTTATGTTTTCAGTATTCCAGACTTATTATGTAATTGGGTTTGAACCACAAAGCTTTTCTATTCAATAAAGTTTTAATTCTGCCGTTATTTTATATATGTCTTGTAATGTTTCTATTTCTGTTTACCTATAACGCTTCACAAAACTTAATGCATTCTGATAAAGAGTGACATTAACGGACGTGGGGTGTCATAGGGCTAGAATCACTAACCTGTTTAGGCATACATTTTGGGTTGAACCAAACGGGATACATCTGTGTATTATAATATGTAACGACCCGGAATTTTCAGCTATTTGAATTCGAATATTTAAATTGGTTTTAAATATTATATTTGGAATATTAATGAATTTTAATATTGAATTCAATAATTTAACGACGATTTAAAGTTTATGTTTATATTTAATATAATACGAACTCGAAACAACGTGGTAGTTTGTAATATTGAATTTTGAACTTCGACCGGATATACAGAATCCGTTTTAGGTTGGAATTTTATGAAACAAGAAACGTTAGAATCTGTTTGATTATAATTTGCTAACGAAAGTGAAAAATCGAGATTTCGGCTTATATATTGCGAGATATGTCCAAATCAAAATTTAAAATAGTCACTATGGTTTTCGATTATTAATAATAACGTTTATTTAATAACTTATAGAAGGATTTCTTCTTAAATTTGAATATTGGTCAACTAGAAAATATTTATGTTGAGTCATTATTTTATATTGACTGAATCTAAAGCTGTATATTATTTTATTTAGTTATATATGATAATGATAATTTATTTTCATTTAATTTAATTGTTTTGAAAATTTATTTAGATTATATCGATATTATATAAGCCGTATAAATAATTATTTTTCAAATGACCTCCGTTTTCGACGAAACAAGTTTTATTGGAATACGTATAATTAATTATTGCTAAATTTCCAGTTTGGAGCCAATCGGATCTGTTTTGTCAGTAGATGGAATATAAAGGTGAACCGATGAATGTATTGAAATTAAAATAACATCGTTGTGCAAACGGAGTCGGAATTCAACGAAATTAATTTCATTAGATCTGGAACATTTAGATGAAGCAATGCGGTCATTTTTGTTGCGTTTGGAGCGTGTGTACGACGGTACAAAGATTCAATGACAATCAATGGTAAAATAAATGACCGGGTGAAAACAAATTAATCTATTTAAAGCTTCCACCCTAAGATAGAAAATACAACGTGAACCTATACAAATGAAATAGCTTGCAAATCTAACATATCCAATGTGTGGCCTACTCTATGCAAACCAACGAGTTTAAAAGCCTCAAGGAAAACGAACCACTATGTTGTATACCCTTAACCCAATTAAATATACCCACCTGTACGAGACACAACTAAGCAGTCTACCCTCCTATTCTACACCATGCTTATGCGAACATACCAATGCACATGTAAGAATCAATCACTCAGCAATGAAAATGATAGCACATATCAGACTGTCCTACCAAAGCCTGCATACTAAAATCCAGCTACCTAACTATAAGCTACTTGCTGTACTACCCATGCCTTGTCTCCATCCTTTTGATAAGAGTCGGCATGTCTAAGTCCACAACCACCCTATATATGTAATGAAAACACCCTGGTGCCTACCTCTAAATGGTACACGCACATGCCTGTCTTCTCCTCTCTATGGAGCAGTTGCCTTGAAGAAACTTCAAAGCTAAGGAAGAAACTGAAACATACACGTATAAGCATATTTTAACCAATGCAAGCGTCAAAGTCGAAATTACAGCTAAGGCCAACGACAAAGATAACCTTCAAAATGCATTGACGGCTCAAATTAACCCAATGTCTATTCAGTACATATTGATTGCTATACCTAAAAGCTATATATAAATGGTCATATTGGTAATCCACGCCAGTTGATAAGCACCCCATATATCTATCGCACTGTATAGAAGTTGCATGTGCATTCCATCACCATAAGGTTCATGTGGGGTCTGATTGAAGAGTACCAGGTTGCCTATTCTTAGTCTGTCTACATACTGTAACCAAAGGAGCAGCTACCCTATGTAAATTAATACAGCCGCTCCTACTGTCTAGTGTACATAGCTAATACATGGGAGAAGACAAATGCACATGCCAAAACATCACGCAAACTGAAATGGAACTTAAAATCAATCACGATATAATGAAATGAAACCACACTGGCCATGTAAATCAATCAGTGAAACAACGAATGCTAATTTCTTCTGCAAGCCTACCCCGCACATGCTACATTTGGAAAGTATGACCCTATACTGTACGTAGCAAAATGGACATTTTTTTTATCCATCCAGTTCTTCTACCTATAAAGAAGCATACCCTCTTCATTGTTTTTTCCACGATCAAAAAAAAAAAACAATGCAAAACTTCCATTTTCGTTCTTGCAGCGGTTTCTTTAATAAAAATAAAATAAAATTCACGTGATGGGTAGGAGAGACGCCCTGTACGTCGCGTAATATTACAGTGGGTTCTGGGACTTATCGATGTGCGTGTTCGGTGATGGGCTGGGTGGCGTCGGAGGTCTTGGAGGGGTTGTGTTCGAGTGGGACGGGGAGGGGATGGCCTGATGGAGTTTGTGGAGTGGAGTTTGCGAGGCAGGTTGCGGAAAGAATATGGGAGGAGCATCAGGAAGTAACGTGTGGAGCAGAAGGTAGTAACTGGGATGGTTACGGAAGGTTTTTGGGAAGTTTTCATTCCAACAACAAGTATATTTCAAGTTTCAACGAGAAGAAGAAACAGGAGGGGTGGGCTGCTATTATTCATGATGGGCTTGCGGGCCAATTATAAAAAGAAAAAGAGTGGAAAGGACCAGAAATGTATGGGGAAGGACACAAGAAGGCGGAGGAAGAATGGTTGATATTGGCGAAAGAGTAATGGGTTTGGGAAGCAAAGCAAAACGTGTTGAACAGAATGGAAAGGCTGCATGGGTGGACACAGTGAACTTTGAGGCGTGGGTGGCAATGAAGAAGGACGTATACATAGCTTTTTGCCATTACTTGTTTTCAATGTAAGTAAAACTATAGTTAAATAAAATTAATTTTAACAAAGGAAGTTAGGGCTTTTATATTTGTTAAATGTTATACCACAATTAAGTAAATAATTAGATTAGTTTTATTAGTCTGATTAAGGAATTATAAATTAATTTTTAAAACAGTTATCTTATTAAATTATAACTCATTCATACCCTGCCAGGATTGAACAAAACCAAAAGCGTTGGAATTGGGTTGGTCAAGGCTTCGGGATAAAGCTGGTCTGATCAATACTGGAAGCGATCAGAATTTTTAATAAAATTAAATGCGTGTTTAATTTTATCGACAAACGGAAATCAAGGTGAGTTAAACTCACTCAGTTATCCCACTTATAATTATTATAAGTCGGGTTTATTATTCGTATGCTATGTTTGCTAGTTGTTGGTTGATTAGATGATTGTTAAATATTTTTATATTAATTATTTAAATCAAACGTTGTTTAATTTAAATGAAATGATATCGTTATTTTAATGATTATTTCCAATTGAGGTAACTTACCTCGTTGGTATGTTTATAATAATATAAACGTATTGAATTAAATTGGATGTTTGAATGTGTGTTATTAGTTGACCGTTATCAGTTAAATTTACTGTTTATTTTCATATGATCATTATTTGAACAGTTGAACCCATATGATCGAATTACTGAATTGGTTATTAACTGTTAAACCCAAATTCAACATTTGTTTAGTTATTAACCAATGTGTGATACTGGTTGAAGAATTTATAGCAGATGGCCAAAAGACAAACTGGTTTAGAAAAATCGATTTACCTTTAGGTAAATCGATAGAAATGAGGTTATGAAATTTATTTATAACTGAATATAGATTCTTAAAAATATATTATTTTAATTGGGTTTATAAAAAGGAAATAAACCAACTATATTTACATTGATTATTTTAACCACCAATCACCATTTTTGGTACCAAAATCTATCCGTGTGCGGAGCATGTGCCCCATCTCACTTATTAAATGATCTTATAAAGATGATTCTTATATTTACAAGACTGATAAGCGAGCGAGCGAATATTAATGTGATGTTTAATAACCGAGGCTAACTGTTTTAAGTAACAATTTAAATTGAGATTATATTGATTTGATTATTATAATAATTTAATGGGATTATTTAAATTAATTTAATTTGTAATTAATTTAAATGGAATGATGAATTAAGATCTGATTAATGAGTTAATCATGCTTAAAGTGGACTAAGTCAACTATAGTAACTGAAATGGATTTATTAAATTTATTTATTTAATAGTTAAGTAAAACATTTTTATAAATGTTGATATTTATTTAATAATAATCGAAGGGGTAAATCATGGGATTTAAAAGGTATTAATTTAGGTATATGAAACGAGAAGGCTTATTTATAATAAAGTCATATCTTAAAGAAAATCGTATAAATGATAAATAAGTTAAGTTTAAATTTGCGATTTAAAGCGAATTCTTATTTGAGATTCTATTTAACTGGATTTATGAAATCCAAGATTTTAACGAAGTTACAAACCCGAGTTTAGTGAATATTATTGTAAAGAGATATTAAAAATGGTTTTTTTTAAATGGGAATAAAAGCGGGGATATGAAATTAAGGAATTAGAATTTTACTGGAGAACGGTAGAGATAAATGGTTTTCTGAATATTGGTCTGATGTTGGTTTCGACCTTCGAGGTTGATATTTAGGGGATTGTTTTCTTACAGATTTACGGTTAAGAACTAATGGAGATATGAAATGGATATCAAACGAAAACCCAAGTTTGAATTAGAGTAGTTAAACGAGTGAAGTTATAAATATGAAATATAGATCCGTAATTTTAAATAAAAGATGATGTTTCACCAAGATAGAATTAAAATGGGATTTGGGAATAAATATCGGATTTGGGTATTGCAATTGACATCTATCTTAAGATAAGAATGTTGTTGATCAAGCTCTGAGAGGTAATTAAAATACCCCAACTTGAACAACTGCAGGATTGTCGGAGGATGATATTAGTTGTAGTGGTGAAGGTGTTAAAACTGATTTATTATGAGAAATGATAGGGTGATGTTATTGGAACAAATTTGGATATATATATATATATATACACATAATGGTATTCAGAAAAAAGGGAATAAAGGAGGCTTGAGAATATGAAGTGATATGTCTATAGTAAGTGAAATAAAAGTAGATTTGTGGAAAATATAACGATATTTTAAAATAGTAAGAAGATGAGATTTGGAATGAGTTTATTCTAAAAGGGGAAGTGACGATTATGGCGTTCAAATAACGAAACAAAGGAGATATCGTTACATATGTTTAAAAAGAATAAGTTGAATCGGATTTCCAATTATGGATAATAAATATTGTTGTAACAAATGTTTTGAAAGGATAGTTAACGAGAAACACTGGATAGGATATTAAGATATTTTTTTAAAGTATAAATAAGATGATTTAAGAATATTAATATATTAAAAATGATACATTATTTTAGTATGACAACTGAGATACTTATTTTAATGGCCAAGTGACGCTATGTACTAAAACAATGGATTTATTTATTTTTATGATTGTTTATTTTGATAGTTAAATAACCGACTATCAAAACCATACACAACGTTATTGGTACGGAAAGACTGGGATCGAATTTATATTCGAAAACCATTCCGACCAACAAATATGTAAACGAAGAAGATACCTAATGCTGATCAAGATGGAGCAATAAAGACCGTAAATCTTCATGAGCGGGGGAACTATTGTTGAATTTCTCTAGTTGATCCCTAGAGATATATATTTAGCACTGATTCTGTCATGATTGAAATGTACGGATTGCAAGAAATACTCGCTACTGATCTATAGGGTGATTCGTAGGATGTGATAGGAGGGTTCCTTCGGTTCATCCTGTTCTTGGATGATTTGCATAAACAAATGTCTGACAGAGTATTTCTTAAGAGTCATGTACATTTATTTTTACAAACGTGTTTCTGTTGGTGGCGTTAACACCCAGGACATTTTTGTGGACGTCAATTAGTGATTTGGCGGATCTGACAATGTGGCATTCAAAGTGAATGATGGCCAGATGTTCCAAAAGTCGATTATAACCTCAAGCCTCATCAACCAGGAAATGACAAAAATCGGGTAGGTAGCATGGCTATGTGGGTCGCACCCATTAGGGTGTATAATCACCTATCTAGAGAAATTCCTTTTGCTTCTTTAATCTATCGATGTTGTCCCTTTCGGGAAACGGTGGTTTGAGCCCAACCGTTGGTGATATACATTCAATACACTCAAGCGAAATGAGTGGTCAGTCATGTGTGGGCCGGGTTGCAAGACGTTCTTGTTGAATCCAGTGTATTCCCCTCTAGAGATACACCATCGGCAGGTGGTTCCATACCTTGTCATAGTCGAAATCCAATCTCCAATAAGCGCCCGCGGTTTTGTTTGTATACTATATATGTGGAGTGTGAGATGCAAACGTTCTGCTAGATTCTATTTATTTGTATTTAGACACTATTATAATACCAAAAAATATATATGATTTCAAAAATATTTTGGGTTATAGTAAGGTAAAAACCGTCCGTGCTTATGTGTGGGCTGGTCTTACTATTATCCTTTTCTTTCAAAAAGATTTTGAACCTTAAAATCAATATGGGTGTTATTTAAACTTAGCGAGTTTTTCTCACTCTGATTCACCAGACTGACCCGGTATTTGAAAATGCTCGGGTTGGTCCGGGTTGTACGGGTTCAGGTTATCGCAAGCTGTGAAGTCCAAAGAAGAGCTGAAGGAGTTCAGACGTATGATGTTATTATTCTGTTGTGCATATATATGAGGACAAGCTATTATAACTGTCCAAGTGTATCGATGTACTCTGATGTTGTAAGTATTATTTCAAGCCCTCAGTAAAGTTATTTATATATTATATTTTGTTCCACTGCGATGTGGGGCTCTAATTCTGTGTTGGTTCATCTTCTTATTCTTCTATTCTAATATTTCTTTCTTTCTTATCTCACCCTCTATATTCTATCTTATAGCCTTCTGGGGTTTTCGGTAGTTGAGTTTGGATACGGGATCTGTTGGTGTCATGATTCAAGTGTCAAAAATTGTGGGTCACTACATAATACATGTTGTACATTTCTTGGTCACCAATACTTATTGTTCTGACTCCCTCCTCATTACAACCTCCCAGGTTTCCTAGAGAAGGTTGTGTTTAGGTTTGGCTTTCGGTTCTCATTCTCTCTCATGCTCGGTATTGGCAAAGTGACTTACTTTGAAAAAGGTAGTTACTTGAGTTAATACTTGTTATCCTATCTTGTTTCCGTTGTGAGTTATCTCATCGTACTTTGATTATGCTCATGCTCCGCGCCTTTATTGCAGATACCAGATATACACACTCCATGCTTGGATATGTTTAAGTTTCGATTTTTGCCGAAATTTGGGGGCGGAAAAGTGTGGGGTGTTACATTTGGTATCAGAGCCTAGGTTAAACGATAAGAGGAATTAGTTGACTCGTGAGAGAATGTAATCCGGTTTTCTTTTCTATTTTTCTTCGTTTTTCTTACTTGACTTTAATTTATTTTGACAACGAATTAGTCGTAGGCCTAATTATAAAATAGGCTTTTAGCGACTAAGGGTTGAAATATGTTGAGGTCGGATTTCTAGCCAATTCTGTCTTACCCCACAATACGTTGGCGATTTCGTCGTGAAGAGCATGAGGATGGCATATGGTGGAGTCCGTTGGTTTGAGTTTGAAGACTGGACAAAAATCTAGCTACAACTGAGACAATCGCAATTTCTTGTTTTTGGTTTCGTTTGGTAGTTCTAGTTTAGAACAATCCAAAACGGGAAAAGAGCCCATATTAATATGTCGTATCCATTTCGGAAATATAATTACGAGGTGTACCTATTTGTTACTTCGTTAAAATTCTGAATCTACCTTTGTTGAAATATTCTATAGAGTTCTTGGCCTTGTATTCGAGGAAATTTATTTTTAAAACTACTTGAAAAATAAAAATGAATTTCAACAGTTTTGAAATATGGTTTCGGAAAATAGGTTCTGAAGATATGGTTTTATATTCAGAATCTATTCGTGTTTTAAAATTTTCAGGGCCCATTCAGTAATTTTAGTAAATATGGTCTAATTGGTAGGAAAGAAGGAACTAAAAATAACAAGGAATATACCGATAAAACTCCAGAATAATAAATATATATTCCTTGTGATTTTCAGTATCCATCTTCCTATATATATTGGATAATTTATTAAAGTTAGCAAAATTAATCTAAATTGTTTTAAAGCTCCAATATTTTTAAACATGAAAAGGTTTTTTCAGTTTAAAATATAAACGGGATATATGTAATAATAATAATAATAATGTAGATTTATAAATATGAAACCGCTACTTTACAATAAAATTCCATTTTTAGACAAGTTTTAAATTTTTCTTCGAAAAGGCTAAGGAAAATCCTTCGTCTGAATTTTAGGGCATTTGATTTCGGAATCTTCTGCTTGTTGTCAGTAGGCAAGGGGAAAATCCATTTTAATTCATATTACGGATTTCTAGCTGAATTGTTTTTGGAATTCGTTCATTCGTTGTGTGGTCGCAGCATCGTTGTTGAGAATATAAATCATTGGAGTTAGTTCGGAGTTTAACTACGGTCTTTAAACACCGCGGTGATGAGGATAATTATTTTTCGGATTGCGTTGAATCTTAAAAGGTGACACAAGACGATTAATATTTTAATCTGGCCTAATAAGATCAAGGTCCAACCTCTATCCAAAGCCCATTTGGTAGTTGACCGTTTAGTGCTACATTAGGAGAGTCAATTAGTTGATGAGTTTTGGTACAACTTTGACCGAGGACTCAATCATAAAAGTTGCGTCCAAATTACCCCCTTAACTTCCTTATTTCTCTCTTCCTTCATCATCTAGCCGAACCATATTCCTATCTTTCTTGCCGTCACCTAGTCTCCTCATTTTCCGCGTTTGTTCGCGCATTAGATCTTACCTTGCTAGCACTCCAAATCTCCGACCTTTTCTTAGTCCATAATACCTAATTTCGCTATCCGATCTTACTCGCACCATTTAATTCTCACCCTTGGGTAGAGATCATTTGGTTGGATCGGAATGAGCAAAAAGGTCTCACTGCTCTAGGGCTAAAAAAATTTGTCAAGGCAGTTGGGTTTGCACCGGCCCATTGCTTCGAGATCTTAGAATAGGGCTGTTGTTTGTGCTACATCCGCCTTTGTTATACCTTGTTTGAATAGTTTCTTTCGAAGGCGATCGTCGTTTCGGAGATGAAGATAAGCTATCTTTGGATGGTTTGTCTGAGGAGAGTCTCGATGAGATTTTAGAGGAATCTGTGTTGTAAGCGGACTTGTATGGTCTCTTATTTGACCGGCTTTGTAGATTTTGTAGCAAATCTTTTTTTCTTGATGTCGGTTCTTGTGTTTAGGAATCTATGTTTGAATGTCCATGTAGACGTGTTACCCATTTAACACATCATTCTATAAATGGAAAGTTATTACTGGATTTGTCTCATGATGCGGAAATCAATCCTTTGTTTGATCGGTGGCGTAACTATCATTTAGTACCGCATCATATTCGAGTCAGCTTGTTGTTCTTGTGTGTTGTCTCATGGAGTTACTTTATGTAGATTCACCTAGTCATTGTTGTCTGCAGGCAATATTAGGTGGGTTTTCATGAGAAGCAATTTTGTGGTAGGTTTCTTTTCTCATCATAAATTCTCTCTTAGAAGAGATGGTGATGTGGGAACCTCCAAACAATACCAGCAGCGTTTGTAACACGAGATTGAGTATTTTTGCTATCATCATACGGTTTATTAAAGATCATAAAAATTGGTTTGAGCTGCAACCGCGGAGCAAGACATCTCGTTGTTTATAACCATTGTTTTGGGGTTTTTGGTGTTGTTTTTGGTGTTATCCCTTTCCAGCATCGGTTTTTGGTTTTGCGGTGATTTGTGCTTGTAACTGTTAGTATTGTTCAAATCGCACGACTTGGGTTAATGAGATTTCTAAGTTTGAAAATGTTTATGTCATTCACACGTACCTGTTTGAATGAAATCTGATTTTTGTATCTAAACTAATAGTTGTCCTAGAGCTAGGAAGAACAGAATTCTGTGTTGGATAAATTTTAGCAAATTACCGGTGTTGCGTTGTATTCGTCACGGCTATATAAATAAATAAATCACCGTTTCTTGTTAAAGCTAAAATTTATTTTGGTATTTTGTGTGTGATTTCAGTTTTTGCATTTTTGGCGTAAGTGACTTCCTTTTTCGCCAACATGTGACTTGAATCGTTTAAATTTCCGCAAAATACATTTTTGAAGTTTGGGAAAATGTTGTTTGAAAAAAAAAACACTTTTAACATTTTCTTATTTTATAGGAAAGTGAAAAGGTTTTGAAAAGAAATTTTCAAAACAAACATAAGAAGTATTCAAGCGGAAATTTATTTTTATGAAAAATTTCGATTTTTGGTCACATGAATAGTGTAAGGAAGATGTTTGGATGCTTTGTGTGCGCGTTTTAGCAGTGCAGTTGGACCGACGATACGAAAAAAACGTTAACGACAATATAGAAAAGGCTGTTTTGGCCTTGGAAATGTTGTTTCAATGATACGCAAGAGTTATTAATTAACTTTTTTTTTACGTTTTATAGCTTGTTTTAAGCCTCTTTTATAGTCGACAGTTGGAAAATTTTGGGTAGCTGAGGTGAAAATTCCATTGTAGGGCAGGAAATGAAATATTTGTAAGCAGAGAAAATGTTAAAATTCTTCTCTTTGATTTTATTTTTCCGGTTTAGGAGAAATTTAATAGGAAACAATTAGATTGCGTGACATTTTGGATGGTAGGGTTTGAGTGCAAAATTAGTTGCTTCATACTTTTATTCGTAATTATGTGAAGGTAATGGATGAAAAATAATTTTCAAAATTTGCATTCATATAGAACTGTCAGTATATTTAGGATATTTTGCATCATGTTTTCAAAAGTGTTATAAAAATCTCAATACATACATATAAAGGGCCCGATTTAGAATCATATTGCATGCATATTTTATGGTTGAAATGCATTAAGTACACCATGCACATATATACGTGGTTACAAAGTTGATGTACACAAATTGGTTGTGTAGGATAAGATAACTAGTGTCAGAATTTCGGGACGAAATTCCTTTTAAGGGGAGAAGAATGTAACAACCCGGAATTTTTGACAATAAATAATTATTCAATTAGAAGCTCGAAAATAGGAATTTATGCAAACGATGGAATTTGACCATGAAAGTTTAACCGTTGCGTTCGTCTCGGAATTATGGTCAACTTTCATGTTTAGAGTTTCGCGAACGAAGTCCATATGAAAAAGTTACGAACGAAATACGAAAACGGACGGAAAATGAATAAAACAGAATAATTAATATATAGCGAGAATTAATTACCCCAGCCACCTCACTGCCAGGTCGAGCAAGCAATCGACCGGGGAGGTCGACCGACGGTCGACCTCTGGCTGCGACGTTTGGTCGAGCCAGATAGTGATGGCTAGGGTTTTGTCATATAAGATTACAATATGAATGGACGAATGTTAATAAAAATAGATCTGACTGTCCAAGGCCAATTCCACCCCTATAAATAAAGGGGTAAGGCCTCATTTTATTCCATTCAATTTTATAGAGGCAGCGGAGCTTAGCCGTTTTCCTCATTCTCCAAACCTAATTTCTTTAATTATATATATATATATACGTACAAACAAATCAAATCAAATGTATATAGAATTGAGAGGATTTATAGATTTAATGGAAAGGAATGCAAATCAACGTTTAACAATAGATTCTCACCTCTTTCCCCTTTTTCTTACATTTCTATAGATTTAGAATTTTCCTTTTTCTAGATAAATTGTAGATTTATAAGAATTTGGGAATTTGTAAGCCAAAAAGGTTCAAACAATTGAATTTGGAGGCTATAAGGTGAGTGGGAAATTTACATTTACATTTATAACAATGTATTAATCGCATTTGTAATAAATTCAATTTTTATGCTTATGCCTATCAGATCTGGCAAATAAATTATGGTAATTAGATTGACACACATCAGGTCTGGTTATAAAAAGTATTAAAACTTGTGAATTGTACATTGTGGCTATGCATAAAATGAATTGTAGTATTTCTTAAACCTGTTTACACCTATTCCTATAGTTACGTCATGAAATATATTGCAATTATGTTATAGAATGTATTACAGACATTGCATAACGTTGTAGATCTGGAAATCGGTCTCATTAAACAAATTAGATGTAGTTAAATTTCAGATCTTTGGTTCAGTATTGTATAATGAAATATGCGAATTTGGGTAAAATTATGAAATTGGTAAATTATGTGAATTTGAAAAGATATGATTGTTATATTATGTGATTGTAATTATACCTATTTGTATTCAATATTGCTGGGTTTTGGCTTAATTATTGTAAATATGCCATTTTCTTCTTTTTGAACAAAAAGATGTCATTTTGAATTCACAAGAGGTATGACAAAAATATTTAAAAAGGAAAAGTGGTGGAAACGTACGTATAAATATAAAAATAAATATTTATGCGTTGTTTGCATCGACTGTTCTAAAAATATAAATAAACATATATATTTATTGTGAATTTGAATTCCATAAAAATTTGGCATAAGTAATAATAATTACCGCTAACGGTCTTTTTGGGAGGATTGCAAACCTTTTGGCAAGATTGAATGCAAAAAGGAATGTTTGGTTATAGATTAAACCAAATCATTTAAATAAAAATTAATAATAATAATAAAAGATAACTACGTTGACCATACGAAAACATAAAATATAAATATATACATATTATCCATCCAAATCAGCGTAAAACGGTAAAAGATACATATAGTATTGAATGGTTGAATGGTATTCATTTATGGAATTATATATGTAAATTGTATTCCATATTAAATGAATATATTTGTGGTGACCATTTGTAGCAATCAACATAATTAATTGCTATAAATAGGACCGCAAATCAGTAAATGACTATTGTAACCAATGTTGAATGAGAAAAGTGAAAATGATAGGATAATGGTTACAATTTCTAAAATTTATTTAGGATAAATGTTGTACACCCCAATTTGGAAATTTGAGTTATAATCGCATTTAGACACGAGGTTAAGCTCACTTGTGGTATAAATCTGCCCGGAACCGGCCGGCAAATCCAGCAACCACAGGTAGTTAGCTTAATGTGAGGGGTCTAATGCGTTAAAATAAATGTACTAAGGCACGGGGTTAAGTTCAACTTGTGGTAGAAACCTTCCCGGAACCGACCGGCAAATCCAGCATCCACAAGTAATCAACTTAATGCGAGAGGCCCGGTGCATAAAATATATATTCATAACATGCAACAAATAAATAAATAAAATTAGAAATCTCTATTGGGGTACAACAATTAAATATATTCGAGACTGATAAAATAGTGATATTCCGTTGTAATTATTGTCTTAGGAAAATAATGGTTGTTAGGCTCATAAATGACTTTAATTGTAATCAATGGAAATCAAAGATAAATGATTGCCTTAGGAAAATATGACCGTTATAGTCATAAAGGGTAATAAACAAAGAAATGAAAAGTAAATGGGTGTCATAAAGGGATTAATGGAAATTGATTGTTATTTAAATACTAAGTCCAATTAAGGAGGTAACCAAGTAAATATTATAGGGTAAAGAGAATATAACCTTCCTTATTTGTATTAATGAATATAGAACTTATAATTAAATAGAGTTGGACCTAGTAGGTTAATAATGTAAAATATTATTAACCATATGAACCTATGACGATATTGAATTATACGTATAGTATTTCCGTGTAGATGACTAAACGGGAATAACTTAATAATGTAGCCTATTTATCCCAAAAAGGGAAAGGTATTAAAGGCAAATGGGGTACGAACTAATAACCTTCACATATAGTCTGCTTCTTGGGTCCTAAACGGCTAAGTGACTGGTGTTGAAGTGTCCACTTGGGAATATGTCTTTCAGTTCAGGGGTCTTAAATGGCAGGTGTGTGTGGACCTACCCAGACCTGGAAACTAAAACGTCAAATATGGCTACCTATCCTATGGGAAGTAATAAGCGACCAAGGAGGTTATCAAATAAGGTCAGCTAGAAGGTATGACGAACGATAAAATACTATCTTTCATCTTATGTGGGGCAAGGGTATATGCGTGAATGACGGTAGCCTTAACTAGTCAGGCCCGTAGCTAGTGCCCTCCAGTTCATGTAATCGTTAAATAAAGTATCAAGAAATAATAAGTGACTAATCGGTCCGCCTAGGGTCTTAGGCAATCAGGAAGAATTCATGTTATATATCATTGATAGTGAGGCAATAAATGATGAAGGATAAGCGAATGAAAGTAATTGAATATAGAAACTCTGGAATTAGGGGGCTAATCTCAATATAGTAACCAGCCAAGCTTCGGTACAAAGGCTTCACAAAAATAGGCGTAAAAGTCCTATCTCAGTATCATGTTTTGGAAATACTACTTTGGGAAAGGTAGTAAAGTCGTGCGTAAACATTTACTAGGTTGGGAGAGAATCACTAACCTGGTTAGGCATACATTTTGGGTTGAACCAAACGGGATACATCTTTGTATTATAATATGTGTTGTACATTTCTTAGTCACCAGGACTTATTATTCTGACCCCCCTCCTCATTACAACCTCTGTGGTTACCTAGAGAAGGCCGGATTCACATAGGTATTTAGGTTTGGCTTTCGGTTCTCGTTCTCTCTCATGCTCGCAATTGGCAAAGTGACTTACTTTGAAAAAAGTAGTTACTTGAGTTAATACTTATTATCCTATTTTGTTTCCGTTGTGAGTTATTTTATCGTACTCTGATTATGCTCATGCTCCTTTATTTCAGGTACCAGATATACACGCTCCATGCTTGGATGTGTTTATGTTTCGATTTTTGTCGAAATTTGGGCGTAGAAAAGTGTGGAGTGTTATATACTCCCACCTGCTCCTCTTTCAGTCCCTCTCCAATAGATACCCCTCACTTTTCTGTGGGGGGGTTGACTCCTCTCTCTCATGGATTCATAAGAAGGAGATAGCCTCCTAAGCACCTTCCATCACTCTAGGAAGAAGAAGAATTATCTTCTTAAACACTTAGGTAATTTTGGACTGCCTTGGCATTTCAAAAAGAAGGATTAAAACTCATTATTGGACCTTCTTGCAACCATGGTCATGGTAGCTTCATGAGAGCATCCCAACCTCTCAATCCCTACTTGACTATACTTGGTTTCATGGACTCGCGAAAGATCCTCCTTACACTTCCAAGCATTTGGATCACGGAACATGGCCTATTACTCTCCTTTCCAAGCATAGCACTCGGGATCGCTCGCTATAGCAATTGGAATTACCATAACTCTAAATGTGGAGATATATCGATTCCATATTGTAACTTGTCAAAATGAAGTACTAAACTTTCAAAGTGGACGTAGGCTCCGACGAGCCGAACCATTATAAATACTGTGTGACTGTTCTCTAGCGCTTTTCCCCTACATACTTACATTGCAACTCGCTCATTTTCCATTCTAAACGTTTATTTTAACTGTCGTGTAAATCTCGAATTTTTGCGCCAACTTTTGGATGTTAACATTTTGGCGTGCAAGGCAGGGGAAGATGCAGCTACCCTATGATGACCCGGAATTTCAAACCTCGAAAATCATACCTTCTAGTATTCAAAATGTCGGAGATTCAAGTGTCGTATTTCTGGTTGTCTGGAGATATAACACATTAGAATAATCATAATGAAATAAACAACTTCTCATTTGTATAACATGAGATTACATCAGAGTTTACACTGAATACAATACTAGAGTACAACAAAATCAACCATTACAGGATAACAAAAGAACCGCAGAAACTGACTAATCAAGGTGAATCCAAAAATAGACTTCATCTTCACCTAAATATCTTCAGATCAAAGATCCCTATAAAATAAGACGCTCCCAAGAAAATAGCTAAGGTACTCCACAACAACTCCACGAAAGCAAAAGACACACTAGAAAAGGTTCTAAGACACAAGCTCCAAATACTGCTACTAAACCTGACACTAGGATGCCCATGTGGAAAATTATAGGAACCCGGAGTTTTGTGTAAAACCAAAACAACTCCTGGTCAGTGATGGAACTGGTGTGAGAACTCATTACATTTGTTTGTGCAATAAAATTTGCAATGCTTTATAGAGAATAAAAATAACAAAAGGTCTCGTGGTACATACACAATGACTCCTTATGATAGTAAAAAATGCTTTAATACGCGAAAACCATTTGATAATATTATTAGTGCATAGTGTGGAAATCAATTTCGAAAGTAAATGTATCAATCATAGCTAGCATAATGTCCCATCCCATTATATTGACATATTCCTGCTAGTAACCAGCAGGCTATACAACTAAACCTTACGGGCTCGTAGTAGAGATTGGGTTTCCAACAAATGACCAGGAAAACAAACTTCCTTGCCGAACTGATGGGTACACCTCTAGAGGGATGCCCCGATAACCAAACGGGCTCTCTGCTAACACGAGTTCAGTCTCTCCTTTATTGGATTGTCGGTCTCTCCTTTACTGGATTGATTAGATCGCACCTAAGTAAGTCATTCACTGGTTGTTACTAACCTTTAAACTGGGATCCTGCACCAAAAATGACCAAAAAATTAGATGTTTACCACATAGGTTAATACACGAGCTCCATACCATGGTGCACCTTTTATCTAGAAGGGAATGACTACCCATGTTCTTGCCGCACCTTTCTTGTTTCATCCATTTTCCGGGGTGTGAGGCTTGTCGAGGTCACGATATACGCAAAGCTACGCTTCAATAAGTCAAGCTTTGATCATCACTAGCTCATCACTTAAGTATGTCACATTCCGTTCACCACATAGAACCGATATCTATCAATATACGATCTCTAAGCTCCTACGTCTCAGAGAAGGGTGTTAAGTTAAGAGAATAAATTTTCCGTTACCAAACAAATTTATATTTAATAAAGATCAGTGCTACGCATTTAATTACAATGTCAGACACAATCCATACAAGTCCGTTCTGGGTATGAACGAAACCAAAATCCGGAATTCCTCCAAATACATCCGGACTACTTGCCACTTAACTGATATAAAATCTATATGCAAATGGGAGCTACCTATTTGAGACACTCAGCAAGCAGCCTTTCCTGTGAAGGCTTCCGGTCTTCAACACCGTCTTCATATGCTTATTTTCTCAAAACGTCATTTCATTATTCGGAATGGTTTTCAGATCCAATTTTTTATCCTGGTCTTTCCAAATATTAAGCGCTATTTTAGAACCATGTGGATATACAGGACCAAATCAGGTCTCAACCCATACTCAGTGTTCAAAAATTCAAATTATCAATTAAAACACTTTATTACTCATTAGAAATCATTTACTAAGGTTCGAAAAAGATTTATAAACTTAAATCTCTTTAAAACTCAATATTGAAATAAATAGCGTTACAAAAAGTGTTTCAAAATACTGATATTAGCTAGTTTAAGTAAAATAACCTTTATAGTACCCAAAACTTTATAATTTCAACATAAATCACTTTTAAAAATTAATTATGATTTTACAAAAAAAATCCATATTTTTAAATAATTTATAACAACCGTTTACTGTTATGGTCAACGAACTGCACTTACAACGACCCTTTTCAAAACTGTTTTGAACATAACTTGAAAATTATATATAGAAATCTAAATTTTTATTTATTTGAAAGCTAATATGATTTAAAAACAAATATTTCTAGTTTTAAGAAAATCCGGTTTAGATTGCTCAAGTTATAGTCATTTAAAGTTAGCGGTCAAAAATCGCGAACTGTCGTTGGGTGACACTTCCTATTTTGACCGTAATATAACTTAATATAAAAATTATTCTAAATCACTTCAAAATACTTTATAAAACCATTATATACTTATATAAACTATTTTAAACCATTTTAAAACATTTCAAAACAATATTTCAACTTTTAAAATTTCACCTTACATTTAAATGAATAAAATATTCATTTACGATACCGACTTGGCCCGAGACTTAACCAATATACGTATAATTCCACATATGTGTGTCTAACAAGTGTAGTGCACATACTATCACTAATAACAACCACGAAGCAACCATTCATCCATCACACAAGAATATACAGGTATATATAACAGTGTATACATGTGTATGCATAAGCATTTGCCAATGAACGCTTACACTGCAATTATTACTAATTAACCACATAATTAATAACAATTCACATAGCATCAAAAGTTAACAAATATAAGCGTCGATTTCTCACCTTGGGGTTCCACTACGCCAACCTTTATTGCTAGACCAACTATAGCTATCCCAGACTGAATGTTTGACGTCACCAATTTTTCAACACACACACACATATATATATATATATATATATTCACTTAAACAATAATTTCTTTTTTTATAGGAGGAGGAGGGTGGATTCAGAGCTTGGGGAGGATGGTGGTGGATCTAGACGGTCCGAGGTGGGTGTGAGGTGGCGCTGATGTGGCAGGTCGAGAGGGGGAGGGTGGTGGTGGCGTGTAAGGGGGAGGAGGAGGGGAAGGTTTTGGCATGGCTAGGAGGAGGTGAAGGGGAAGGCTAAGGCCAAAATTTAAGGAGGAGAAGGGGAGGAAAAAATGGAGGAAGATATAGGAGATTAGAGTGTCATAGCTAAGCTTAAGAAAGGAGGTAGAAAAATGAAGAGGAAGTGAATGAAAAGGAGGAAGCAAAGGGACTTATTTATAGTAGTGAGGGAGGGGGCTAAATGAATTTTTCCAAAGGGGATAAGTGAAGTTTTCCATGGAGAAAACAATGGGCTAAGGGAAAAACAATGTTCCTTTGGAAATCAAAACCATGGACTTGTGTACATGGTTTTGCTATAGTATTGGCAGCACTTATATGCCGTGTTTTGAAGCTTTACAGAATGTCACTACACCATAACAACCAATTTGGCACAGATGGATGCGAAGATATAATACGGGTAAAAGCCATATCATATTTGATAGTGCTCAGATCCGTATCAAACTACATTTTGCGATCTACACCGCCCCAAATGCCCTAAATCTAACCGCCTATCAACGAAGCCCCGGATTAGTTAATTTGATACGGCTTTGGGCCAAATCGAATCTGTATCATATTGTGCATCATATTAGTCACTAGGAATAAAAAATTTGGTCGCTCCCTTTTCTATTTGTTTTACTTTAATGGTGACTGAGAACCCAAATTAGGGTTTTCGGTCACCAAATCGTGCCTCCACCTTCGACAGGGGCGAACAACCTTCTCCTTCGGCAGAAACGCAGCAACCCTTAGTCTCCCTAGCCCTCCTTCGATAGCGCAGTATGTGTTTCAATTGAATTTTGGCATACATGACTGATAATAGGGAACAAATTGAAATCTTTGTGTGATAGTTGATTGCTACTTTGTGTTAGTACTTCGTGTGTTAGCTGTTTCGATTGAATTGGTTTGTGTAAGTGTGTTAGGGACAGATATGTGGTTAAACCCTGAAATCAGAGAAATCAATTTTGAATCATGTTTTGTGATAATGTAAAAAACATTTGAATGTTTGTTAGATTGCGGTATAATTTTTGTTCGAATTGCCATTGGATGTATGATATAATTTTAGATTGTGATATATCCATGAAACAAAGAAATAACAATGAGTTAGTTTGCCATGATTTCATCGCCATTTGACTATTTGTTTGCCTTATGCTTGAAATTTAAATTGGGTTGTCTTATATCAAGTTTACTATGTTTTGATGCTATAACAAGTGTACTGAAAATATTTTAACAGGTTTGTTGAAAATTTTGGTAGACGGATGATTACTAGACTTTTTGGTTAATATTTTAATAGGTGATCTCACGTGTAGGGTCAGGTATCCATGCATATTAGCTTTATCCAAATGTCAGATGCTCCTACACTTAACCTTAGTAAAAAGTTGTTTTCACTAGCAACTTTCCCGTAATTTGTAGTAGAGACTTTAGTGTAAGTTATCTTGCACTACACAATCTGCTTCAAAGAAACTGAAAGTTGCAAGTGAAAGCAGCTTTTTCCCAAGGTTAAGTGAAGGGGAATTTGACATTTGGATAAAGCTAATAAGCATGGATTAGAATTAGTAAAATTCATGGAAGTTCTCTCTCCCTGCACGTGAGCTAATATGCATCCACCTGGTGGATCTTCCAGTAAATTCTTAATCAGAAAGTCGAGTATGTGTGTCATTCGACGATGATGATTCGATATCTTTAGACGTTGGAGAATGTATATATTATTTTACACTTATCTCTACGTAGTATCTTACATAAGAATTGAATGGACATGTACTTGTGTGCACATCTTGAATATTCTTTTCGTTTATTTGTTCCTTTTTGTGTGTATAGAAGGATGTTCTGTATTCTAGGGTACGAACTACCGATGTTGCAGATGGACTACACTTCAGGTGATTCTTCTTTTGGGTTTGCATTTTTAATGACCATCATTTTTCCACTTCCATGTGCAGTTAATTTCATTTAAACGTCTATGGTCATAGCAAAACCAGTTTACAATGTGTATTCATTCATTTTCGAGACATATATTGATCGACTACACAAACACATGGACGACGCTCGACTAGTCTACTAATCAAGATCAAACCATCGACATGAAGTCTCGACTTGCTTTTTGTATGAATTTAGGCCGCATGGGTAGAAATTAGTCGACTAATCGACTAGGTTGTTATTGGTTCCCAATGAAGTATTTGTACACAAACACATTGATCGATTACCGTTAAATTACATAAACACATTGATCGACACGATATGCCCTTCACTGTTATTGGTGTCCAGTGAAATTACACAAGTCCAAAATATTGAAATTATCATCTAATCCATTATATTTGTAATGTAATTCCCTTAACTATACATCCAACTCTAATTCATACAGTTCTATAACATTCAATTACTCATCATCCCACATTTCAAACTCAGATATACCCTGTGACATTGATTTTTTGTTAGAACCATTGTTATTATCATTTTTTCTACCAGAACTAACATTCAATGGTGCATTCTGAACATATTCTACTGAATATAGATCTTGTAAAGAAGAGGCATTATATTCCATATTTTGGACTGATTCTACAGCAAGATAAATCTTTGGAAAACAAAACTCAATTAGTTTCATTTTATATATGTATTAACAAACACTTAGCTCTGTATACATGTTTGCATCTCAGTCACAGTGGGTTACAATGTCGATCTACTGTCTAGCTGTGAAGTATTTATAACTTGTTTCTTATATTTTATAGGCAGTCCTGTTGGAGATTATGGTTCTTTTGTGTTACTAGAACTCAGGCTGCAGGCTATATATCACTATTCACTTTTGCTTCCAAATGAAACTTGAACTCCAGGCTGGCTATCGCGCTCAATCTTCCTGGCCTCGACTGGAGTTTTATCAGGCTGTTATATTTTTACCTCATTTTTGCTACTTCATAATGTGATGAAAATCTTTGACAGTTTCCTTTTATTGTATACGTTTGTATGTACATCATGTTATGACAAACCTTGCAATGCTTTGAGTGTGTATATATATATAAATTGTGTTATTCCTGTGTATACTTTATGGTATGTATGCTCTGTGTTATGAAAGATATGTGCTACAGTTTCTGTTTTATATATATATACACATATATGATATATATATATATATATATATGTGTGTGTGTGTGTATGTGTGTGCGCGCGCACACACACACACATATAATTAGACACGGTCAAAGACCGTGTCTGATTAGACTCTAGATACGACTAAGAGTCGTATATTAATAAAGTGAGATACGGTTTGTAGCCGTATCTGATAATTTAACATGCCACTTTTTGATATGGCTTTTTACCGTGCCTAACTGCTTTAGATACAGCTAAAAACATAGTCTAATCAGCATATATGGTGTAGTGTGTACATGGTTTCAATTTCTATTCAACTTTTGAAAATTCTGATCGAACGACCAGCAAGGCTAACACATAATGACCTTATTATCAATCGTTTTAAACTGCAAATAAGTCTCCAATTTATTTTAAAATTTTATGTACTTATTAGAGATGGAAATTTAATCCACGGGGATGGGTACCCGCGGAGACCTGCACCTAATCGGGTGGGGATTCCCCGACTTAGCGGGTAATGGGGCGGGGGCGGAGGATGATTTCAATACCCGAAGCGGGTACGGGCGGGTACGGAGGTAATACTATTCGCCCCATATCCGACCCGATATATTTTCTGTTACAAAACGTGTACATTTGGCTTATATACATTAAGTAGAAACACAGATTGTTGTGCTATATGATGTAAAGTTGTAAACCATTCATTTTAAATATGTTGGCATATACATACACGCCTGGAAACATACGCTTGTATCAAAGCACTATACTTTTTCTTCTTTTTATTTTTTTTATAAACACAGAAATAAGGACAAATATACATGCATGCATGGCATAATTATACATGCCTGGAAACGTACACAGTAACATAAGTAATAAAACAAAACTTTTTCTGCTTTTTATTTTTTTGTAAAACACGAACATGGATAAACATGCATGCATGACATAAATATACATCTTTTCACCATTTTTTCTAAGTTGTTGACGTGACATCGACATTGTCTAGACATTTCTTTAGCATTTAAGTGTATTGTTGTACACTTTAGTAAATGGTTATTAGTTACCCGACGGGTCCTCCATAACCGCTGGGTATTCCCCTACCCGAACCCGTTGGGTATTAAGCGGGGATGTGGTGGGTACGAATGACATAAATGAGTAGTGGGGATGGAGGCGGAGGATGTATTCCCCGCATATTATCCGCCCCATTTCCATCCCTAGAACTTATTAAACTTAATTTCTTTAAATTAGGACAAAATCTGGGTTTACTACTAACAAAATTCAGGAATGTTACATACCGCTAACGTTCTGTTGCTCCCATTTTGAAACTTAGAACTTCGGCTTTCCTACATTTCAATCACCAAGACTTGGAGCGCTACTTAAGTCTTTCAAATCTTACCTACCAAGTTCCGACCAATGCGAATATCGCAATTATATCCAGTTCTAATACACTCATTAATCGAGCTCAATTTGATGAAACTAGGAGAAAGCTCAGAGAGATTCAGAGGAGCCTCGTCAAACAAATCAACCAAAATCTTTGATTGATGCAACGATTTCAATAACATGCTCGAGGAGACATCCTTCACCTTCAAACAGATATGGGCATTCAGCCTCCTCCGAATTATGTCTATCTGAGTTCCATTTTCGCTTCTCTCCGCAATAACCATCACCTTGACTATTCCCGGCATGAGCCTAATCCCGACCAAAGGATTAGCGCTCGACCCCTTACTTGACAAGATCCACTTGTCGCCTGAGCTTCATGCAACAAGCCATACCCAAGTTCCCACTAATCGACCTCCGCAAATTCAAAGGTCCGAAGTCGAAGATTCTCGAGATGAAGTTGACATTCATTCGAGAAGACGTCTAAGGCTGCAGAGATTCGAACTCCCATTCTGTAACACCTCACGTGTTTTCGAGGCTGGATTTCAATAAAAATCAATACTCAAACTCATCCAAGCATGGAGAGTATATATCTGGCACCTGTAAATAATGAGCATAAGCATAATCAAAGTAAAATAAAACTAACTCACAACGAAAATAGAATAAGATAGCTAATGCCGACTAAGGCGACTACCTTAAAGCATATTTCCATATCGTTATCGAGCATGGGAGAACGAGAACCGAAAACCAAACTAAACACCTACTAAGACCTATCTTCCTCGAGCTAAACCTAAGAGCTGTTATGAGGAGGGGGCTCAGAACAACAAGTCCTTATGAGCAGAAAATGTATAACACTATATACAATACACAAATGTATCATGTTTGATCAGAACCAAAACATATGTCTAACAAGGATAGTAATTCTAACCTAACCGTGTAAAGATTTACATACGATAACTAACTACTATACCGAAGTAGTGTCCCAAACACAACGATATCACAATATTGAGATCGAACATTTATGTATAAGTATAAAGCTTTTAAATCACCATTCAACTGATCACCAAAGATTAAGGGGAAGACTCTCATCTACTCACTAACACAGAGGTTAATTATTTCTATATAGCCACTTAAGACCTCACTATCAATATAAGATAAGGATGAATCCTTTCGATCATTTAAGACCCAAAGCGGACCTATCATCATTTAATACTTTATTCGGCGGTTTATCTTACACTAATATAAATTAGAGGACGCTAGCTACTAAGTCCTACTAATTTTAAGACTTCCATCCTTCGTGCATATACCCATGCTGTAAAGACCCGCAAATCCGTGCTATCTGAGTTGACTAAATACAACACACGTCCAACTCAAATAACACAGAAATACGACTCATTATTAGAAAGAAGTTAGAGGATGAGAAATAGAAAGAAAGAAATATCAGAATAGAAGAAAAACGAAGATCACAACTCACAGCGGAACGAAGAAAATATATTATATAACATAAGCTTCGAAATACAAATCTGTTTTGTACATATATACATACCATCATCAGAGTACACATAACATTTGATCCAGCGGAAGTAACTCTAAATAACTAACGTTGAAGCCTCCAGCTTCAAGCTCCTCCAAGTGTATCTGTAAAAGCCTGAAACACTTGACTGCCCGTACAAATTTGGGCACCCAAGAGTTTAGGGAAAACAAAACAAAATAAACTCTGGGTCAGTCATGGGACTGGTGTGAGTAAACTCCAATCACTTGTTTAACTTTCAAAAATCCTTTTCGAAAGAAAAGATAATAGTAAGACCAGCCCACACATAAACATGGACGGCTTTTACCTTACTATAACCCAAAACACTTTGATACGAAAATCCAGTGATATTATAATAATGTCTACATCAAGTAAATAACCAAATAGTAGAACGCTTGCATCTCACGCTCCACATAGATAGTATAAAATCAAAAACCGCATGGCGCTTATTGGAGATTGGATTTCCAACATGACAAGGTATGGGACCACCTTCCGATGATGTATCTCTAGAGACGAATACACCTGGGTTCAACAAGAACATCTTGCAACCCGGCCCACACATGACCGACCACTCATTTCGCTTGAGTGTATCGAATGTATATCACCACGGTTGGACTCAAACCACCGTTTCCCGAATGGGCAGAATCGATAGATTTAGAAACAAAAGGAATTTCTCTAAATAAGTGATTATACACCCTAATGGGTGCGACCCACATAGCCATGCTGCCTGCCCGATTTTTGTCCTTTCCCGGTTGTTGAGGCCTGAGGCTACGAATACTTACCAGTCATTGATAGCACAATCACTTTGAATGCCACATCGTCAGATCCGTTAATCACTAGTTGAGTTTGCACAAATATTCTGGATATTATGCTAAGGGATAAATCCGTTGCAACCATATATATTCATACAGACCAACCCATTTGATCATTGGAAATACTCTGTCAGACATTCGTCCATTTACGTTCGTTCTGGGATTGAACGACACCGAAGGCACTATTTCTATTTAATAGAAAAGCCCTTGCACTTTACTCCGTCTTCAATATATTCAGCATACTTGGTTCGCAACGCTTATGCCGATACGGAGTGGTTCTTCGGATAATAATCCAACCGGTCTCTCCATATTGACAACGATGGTCAAAAACTTCGATAGTCTGTGATTTAACTATCGAATAAAAACAAGTGTTCAATCAACATATCAAACAAACCACTGGGCTCTTTAATTAATATTCATTAATTAAACCACTTCTCTATTTTCTCAATCAATATTTGTTAGCCAAATATTTTCAATAATCATTCTTGGCTCTTATGCCATTTGGAAAACGTTTCCAAATATTAACTTCTTTTATTTCTATATATTAGAAAATATCTCTATTTGCAATTGAAACAATTTCAATCACTTATCTCTATCCCTTTTTGTTTGCAACATTCGATTTTTATATTCACTTTACTATCGAATTCAATACGTCGATACGATGATTTCAAGTTATCAAGATATCTTAAAAATATTCTAACTCCTTAAATTTCCGGAAAATTTCGCCATAACCTCCCTTGTATCGGGAGCATCGGGAAATCTCAAATAGCATCCCGGTATCTTCTAATTTCAAAAAGAAAAAGGAAAAGCCAAGCGGCTTGCCGATACGGCGCATAAAACCCATATATGAATTTAAACATGTACCTTTTTGTCGGGCATTACATTTATAAACTTCATATACCTCATCCCATATCTGTCTAAACCTGTTCACCTGTTTCCAATTCAATTCAATAACATTTAATCGTTTGAATTCAGTTTCGCCCATTTATTCTTTAATTAGCTATTTTGCCTATTTCGCTTCTTTGTTGAACATAACATGTTCAAACAAAATATTTAACTCGTACATAACTAAATTGAATTTCAATTTCAATTCTAGTTTCCTTTTCTATTTCGAATATAAATTTTCAAATCGAACTCACTTATTTAAGGCCCAATATTAATTCGAAATCTCATTAACTAATTTCTACTCGATTTAGTTAATTCTATTCAATAAATCAAAATCTGGTTTCTGTTTCAAAAATCGTATTCGTTTACACAACTTGAATTCGCATATATTTTACAACTCAACTCTGAAATTTTCTAAATAGAAATTCGGATTTTTCCGCTTAAAAACCCTTTATAATATTAAATAAACCATTATGGTTTTAAAACGATTCTGGCGCTGTTTTTCTGAAAATTTGATTTTGACATATCTCAAAATCTATACGACGAAATCCAGATTTTTCTCCTTCATTAGAAAACTATTATCAAACTGGTCCTGACGTTTCTTGTTTCAAAGAATTTCGACTTCAATTGAGTTCTGTATACTCGATTGAAGTTCGAATCTCTATTTTACGAACTGCAGCGCTGCGGCGAATTCGTTTTAATTATATTTATATATATAATAACTTTAAACTTTGTTTTAAAATGAATTCAACTCCACCTTTATATATATATTCATATATATTTCAAATTCCATTTGAATCTTCACATTTCAAATTCCATAGTTTTAAATCCTGTATTCAAATCCCATTTGAAACTCTTTATTCGAATTCCATTTCAAATCCTTTATTCGAATTCCCACCTTAATTCAACTCCCTTTTGAATTTCTATATTTGAAATTCATGCTTGAATTTAAATATCTAAACTCCATTTAAATTTCTATTTGAAATTCTAAATGTTTCAAATTCCATTAGCACATCTATATTCCAATTTCTATATTTGAATTTTTATTGAAATTCAAATATTCACTTCTTTTTAAATTCTATATTCAAAATTCCATAGTTTAAAACCCATTTGAATTTCATATTCAAATCCCATAGATCAAATCCTATTTGAATTAAATTTGAATCTCTTATATTCAAATTTCATTTTCCATTTGAATTCTAATATTCAAATTCATTTCCAGCCCCATTTTGAATTCTAATATTCAAACTTATTTCTAACACCATTTGAATTCCTTCACTCAAATCTATTTGAATTCCCTTGAATTCAAATTCTATTTCAAAACCATTTGGATTTCCTATTTTGAAATCCTATTTGAAATTCCATTTCCCATTCTACTTCGAAAATCCTATTTCAAAGTTTATTCAAATTCTATTTGAAATCTCATATTCGAATTTCTACTTGAATTTCTATATTCAATTCCATGTTCAAATTCAATACTCGAATTTCTATTTCCAATCTCTATTCAAACTTCATGTTTGAATTCCAATTCAAATCTCTATTCAAATTTCACATTTTGAATTCTTCTTTGAAATTCTATATTTCAAATTCTATTCAAATTCTTCTTTGAAATTCTACATTCAAATCTCTATTTGAATTTCTTATTCGAATTCCTTTGAATTCAAAATTTATTTTAATTTCTTGAATTCAAACTTTATTTTTCATTCTAATTTCGTCTATTCAAATTCTATTTGAACTTCTATTTGAATTTCTAATATTCAATCTCCTTTTAAAAATTCAAATGTTTAACTCCTTTTAAAATTCAAATGTTATACTCAAATTTTATTTACATATTTAAAATTCCATTTTAAATCTTATTTAAATTTTCTTCTGGATTTCAAATATTCCAACTCCTTTCAAATATTTAAATTCTATTAAATATCCACTTAAAAATTCTATTTCAAGTTCTATTTTGAAATTCCATTTCAAAATTCTATTTTGAAATTTTTTATTTCAATATTCCATTTGAAATTCTATATTTTCAAATTCTACTTGAAATTTCAAATTCTATTTGGGAAAAATAAAATTTTTCTTTTAAACCTCAAATATCTTTCTCATGATATTTTAATAAATTAACACTTGGCCCAGTGATATTTAAAGCAATCAAATCACTCTATTTTTCAATCATTTGATTTTTAACGTCATATATTAATATATGAAATCAAACAAACAACAAACAACTCAACAGATAATATATTTTTGAGGAATCCAGTTGGATTCCTCCAACCTGTTTTCCTGCATCCACAGATGTTAGCACATAAATAATACCCATTCTGCTTCGTGGCAGAATATCGCGGTATAGAAGGTCATCCACTAATCATAGCGTGGGGCGTATAGGGTAATCATCCGCTATGAAACTGCGGGCATCCGCTAATGAGACTGCGGGAATCCAACCAATCAATCAACCCAATATATATATATATAACCTAAATAACTAATATATATAAAACAACCAGAAAAATTCAAACGAGCAACAACAATTATTTTTACGAAGTAAAAATAATTATAAATAAAAGGTGAGTGAGATTTACTCACCAGATCTCTTTTGCTGAATATCCTGTTTTAATCTCAAATTAGCGGCTACTAATCTTCTCGAATGGATCCGCACCTGCGATAATTTTTATTTAAATTTACCGATTAAATGTTTATTTATTTAAATAAACTATTTAAATAAATAAATAACTTTTCTAATTTTTTTTCGCTAAATTAATTCTAACTTAACTAATTTGAACAAACCTATTTATTAAACTAATTAAGGCATTAAATTTTAGGTTACCTTAATCCCTTTATTTTTCTTTTTCTTCCTTTCCGGCATTTCACCAAACATCTGCATCGCACTCCCTCTTTTCTTCTTATAGTCCTAATGATCACCGTTCATCTCTGAAAATCGGAAACTCCACCTCACCAGTACCCATCGAACAGCCTCACCACCTGAACCTCGCATCTCCCTCAGTCGAATCTCGGATCCCCTCAATCAAGATCGAACTCTCCATCCCAGTGTCAAACCAACTGCTAACCCCCCAAATCAAAACCCGCGATGACCCAAATCCCCAAATCACCATCGCACTCAAGTTTGAACCCTCGACTCGTCTGAATCGCTTCATCAACGCAGAACAAACTCACGACCGAACCCCCTCCTTGTACCCTAATTCGAGAGTGTCTTGCCGTCGGCCTTGAGGAGCTTCGCGGTTTTGTTTTTCGGTTTCATAAATGGAGGAAATCGATTTGGCTTATGAAGCTGAAGGAAAAACCCGAGAGGAATGGATTGAATGTGTGTTTCTGTGATGAAGGCTTGGTCTTGTTTATATAACCACGAGAGGGGAGACAGATCGTACCAAGCCATTTCGATTCCTGCTTTGCTTTGTAGCGAAGCTGGGGAGCAAGAAATACAGCTCGAGGCAGACAACAGATGCGTGATTTTATTTGTTTAGGGTGGCTTGAGGTACGAGAGATAGGTCGGCCTCATTTTTTCTATTATTATATTTTATTTTGATTTGATTTTTAACTAATATATTTTACCAAAATATCTCATGGTCCTTTATTCTAAATTCTGAACCGTTATTAAATCTGAACGACTGATATTCCCAATGTTATTCATTTTTCTGAATTGAACGGAACAGTTCTGAAATTAAATTTAACTGTACATAAGGGATTAAAATTTTAAATTAACGATTTAAATAACATTCGAATAAATATAAATTGATTTTAAAACAATTTAAATTCACCGATAATTAAAAATTATTATTGTTTTCGTATTTCGATCATTTAATCGATAACCCAATAAAAAAAATTCTTTTATATTATCAACACAATATTTAAACGATATTAAATATTTAAAATAAATTGACGAAAAAATCTGGGTCGTTACATTCTTCCCCCCTTAAAATAATTTCGTCCTCGAAATTGCTAAGATAGGAAAAAGGGTACAAATCCATTTCTTTTCAATGTCTCTCTTATGTTGAAACTCAACTCCTCATATTTCTATGACTTTAATTTCAACCAAAACTTTTGGTTTCCATTCATATGTATCCTAATTCATCTTCATTTCAATTTATTTCAAATTGATTCTAGTCAATTTATTCACCTCGAACCATTTAACTTGCTTCAGTTAAATTTTAATTCCAGAATCCAGATCCCTGGGTTTTTCTTTTCAAATTCTTTTGAAATCCCCTAAATATGTACATATATTTATTTCCAAATTCAAAACATTTGAATTTTTAAACCGCTTGTTTTCTTTCAAACAAATTTCCATCAAAATCTTTCTAAGGTAGCAATCCTTCACTTAGAAACTCGGAAATGAACACTGATGATGTTGCAATCATCATCAGAATTATTTCCCAGCCACTGAAGTGAGTTCAGTGCTTTATTATTTCAAAATCCATCTAAAATGATTTTCTTTCAAATCCTTCTAAACAAAGCTATATTATTTTAATATACTTTGAAAAATATTTTTCAACTTCCTAGGATTTTGAATTCTTAATTCTGGTTTGAATTTAATTCTAATTCATCTCATTTGTATATTTAATTCTTATACAAATTCTACTCTGGTTATAAATAACCATTCTAAATTTATAATCTCATTTGATTATAAAGTCAACATCCAACACATCCATATAATAATAATTCTAGAAAATTATTCTTTCTATATCAAAAATAGAAATTTTGGGTAAAATTATTTCATTTACCCATTTAAAACAATACCATGTCATATTTTCTGTTCAAGTGTTTACAAACTCCTATCGACGTCGTAGCGTCCCACGATTCGACCAGAATTCATAAACTACTCAACAGACAAGCCAACACAATATAAAACAAATTTTATATCAACTTACAAATACGCTCTCTCATATATACACTCAACTCATTCTAGGGTACTACTGACCCTATCTCTAATGAGCACATGCCACACAAGCCTAGGTATTCGCTCAACCTGGCTCTGATACCAACTGTAAAGACCCGCAAATCCGTGCTATCTGAGTTGACTAAATACAACACACGTCCAACTCAAATAACACAGAAATACGACTCATTATTAGAAAGAAGTTAGAGGATGAGAAATAGAAAGAAAGAAATATCAGAATAGAAGAAAAACGAAGATCACAACTCACAGCGGAACGAAGAAAATATATTATATAACATAAGCTTCGAAATACAAATCTGTTTTGTACATATATACATACCATCATCAGAGTACACATAACATTTGATCCAGCGGAAGTAACTCTAAATAACTAACGTTGAAGCCTCCAGCTTCAAGCTCCTCCAAGTGTATCTGTAAAAGCCTGAAACACTTGACTGCCCGTACAAATTTGGGCACCCAAGAGTTTAGGGAAAACAAAACAAAATAAACTCTGGGTCAGTCATGGGACTGGTGTGAGTAAACTCCAATCACTTGTTTAACTTTCAAAAATCCTTTTCGAAAGAAAAGATAATAGTAAGACCAGCCCACACATAAACATGGACGGCTTTTACCTTACTATAACCCAAAACACTTTGATACGAAAATCCAGTGATATTATAATAATGTCTACATCAAGTAAATAACCAAATAGTAGAACGCTTGCATCTCACGCTCCACATAGATAGTATAAAATCAAAAACCGCATGGCGCTTATTGGAGATTGGATTTCCAACATGACAAGGTATGGGACCACCTTCCGATGATGTATCTCTAGAGACGAATACACCTGGGTTCAACAAGAACATCTTGCAACCCGGCCCACACATGACCGACCACTCATTTCGCTTGAGTGTATCGAATGTATATCACCACGGTTGGACTCAAACCACCGTTTCCCGAATGGGCAGAATCGATAGATTTAGAAACAAAAGGAATTTCTCTAAATAAGTGATTATACACCCTAATGGGTGCGACCCACATAGCCATGCTGCCTGCCCGATTTTTGTCCTTTCCCGGTTGTTGAGGCCTGAGGCTACGAATACTTACCAGTCATTGATAGCACAATCACTTTGAATGCCACATCGTCAGATCCGTTAATCACTAGTTGAGTTTGCACAAATATTCTGGATATTATGCTAAGGGATAAATCCGTTGCAACCATATATATTCATACAGACCAACCCATTTGATCATTGGAAATACTCTGTCAGACATTCGTCCATTTACGTTCGTTCTGGGATTGAACGACACCGAAGGCACTATTTCTATTTAATAGAAAAGCCCTTGCACTTTACTCCGTCTTCAATATATTCAGCATACTTGGTTCGCAACGCTTATGCCGATACGGAGTGGTTCTTCGGATAATAATCCAACCGGTCTCTCCATATTGACAACGATGGTCAAAAACTTCGATAGTCTATGATTTAACTATCGAATAAAAACAAGTGTTCAATCAACATATCAAACAAACCACTGGGCTCTTTAATTAATATTCATTAATTAAACCACTTCTCTATTTTCTCAATCAATATTTGTTAGCCAAATATTTTCAATAATCATTCTTGGCTCTTATGCCATTTGGAAAACGTTTCCAAATATTAACTTCTTTTATTTCTATATATTAGAAAATATCTCTATTTGCAATTGAAACAATTTCAATCACTTATCTCTATCCCTTTTTGTTTGCAACATTCGATTTTTATATTCACTTTACTATCGAATTCAATACGTCGATACGATGATTTCAAGTTATCAAGATATCTTAAAAATATTCTAACTCCTTAAATTTCCGGAAAATTTCGCCATAACCTCCCTTGTATCGGGAGCATCGGGAAATCTCAAATAGCATCCCGGTATCTTCTAATTTCAAAAAGAAAAAGGAAAAGCCAAGCGGCTTGCCGATACGGCGCATAAAACCCATATATGAATTTAAACATGTACCTTTTTGTCGGGCATTACATTTATAAACTTCATATACCTCATCCCATATCTGTCTAAACCTGTTCACCTGTTTCCAATTCAATTCAATAACATTTAATCGTTTGAATTCAGTTTCGCCCATTTATTCTTTAATTAGCTATTTTGCCTATTTCGCTTCTTTGTTGAACATAACATGTTCAAACAAAATATTTAACTCGTACATAACTAAATTGAATTTCAATTTCAATTCTAGTTTCCTTTTCTATTTCGAATATAAATTTTCAAATCGAACTCACTTATTTAAGGCCCAATATTAATTCGAAATCTCATTAACTAATTTCTACTCGATTTAGTTAATTCTATTCAATAAATCAAAATCTGGTTTCTGTTTCAAAAATCGTATTCGTTTACACAACTTGAATTCGCATATATTTTACAACTCAACTCTGAAATTTTCTAAATAGAAATTCGGATTTTTCCGCTTAAAAACCCTTTATAATATTAAATAAACCATTATGGTTTTAAAACGATTCTGGCGCTGTTTTTCTGAAAATTTGATTTTGACATATCTCAAAATCTATACGACGAAATCCAGATTTTTCTCCTTCATTAGAAAACTATTATCAAACTGGTCCTGACGTTTCTTGTTTCAAAGAATTTCGACTTCAATTGAGTTCTGTATACTCGATTGAAGTTCGAATCTCTATTTTACGAACTGCAGCGCTGCGGCGAATTCGTTTTAATTATATTTATATATATAATAACTTTAAACTTTGTTTTAAAATGAATTCAACTCCACCTTTATATATATATTCATATATATTTCAAATTCCATTTGAATCTTCACATTTCAAATTCCATAGTTTTAAATCCTGTATTCAAATCCCATTTGAAACTCTTTATTCGAATTCCATTTCAAATCCTTTATTCGAATTCCCACCTTAATTCAACTCCCTTTTGAATTTCTATATTTGAAATTCATGCTTGAATTTAAATATCTAAACTCCATTTAAATTTCTATTTGAAATTCTAAATGTTTCAAATTCCATTAGCACATCTATATTCCAATTTCTATATTTGAATTTTTATTGAAATTCAAATATTCACTTCTTTTTAAATTCTATATTCAAAATTCCATAGTTTAAAACCCATTTGAATTTCATATTCAAATCCCATAGATCAAATCCTATTTGAATTAAATTTGAATCTCTTATATTCAAATTTCATTTTCCATTTGAATTCTAATATTCAAATTCATTTCCAGCCCCATTTTGAATTCTAATATTCAAACTTATTTCTAACACCATTTGAATTCCTTCACTCAAATCTATTTGAATTCCCTTGAATTCAAATTCTATTTCAAAACCATTTGGATTTCCTATTTTGAAATCCTATTTGAAATTCCATTTCCCATTCTACTTCGAAAATCCTATTTCAAAGTTTATTCAAATTCTATTTGAAATCTCATATTCGAATTTCTACTTGAATTTCTATATTCAATTCCATGTTCAAATTCAATACTCGAATTTCTATTTCCAATCTCTATTCAAACTTCATGTTTGAATTCCAATTCAAATCTCTATTCAAATTTCACATTTTGAATTCTTCTTTGAAATTCTATATTTCAAATTCTATTCAAATTCTTCTTTGAAATTCTACATTCAAATCTCTATTTGAATTTCTTATTCGAATTCCTTTGAATTCAAAATTTATTTTAATTTCTTGAATTCAAACTTTATTTTTCATTCTAATTTCGTCTATTCAAATTCTATTTGAACTTCTATTTGAATTTCTAATATTCAATCTCCTTTTAAAAATTCAAATGTTTAACTCCTTTTAAAATTCAAATGTTATACTCAAATTTTATTTACATATTTAAAATTCCATTTTAAATCTTATTTAAATTTTCTTCTGGATTTCAAATATTCCAACTCCTTTCAAATATTTAAATTCTATTAAATATCCACTTAAAAATTCTATTTCAAGTTCTATTTTGAAATTCCATTTCAAAATTCTATTTTGAAATTTTTTATTTCAATATTCCATTTGAAATTCTATATTTTCAAATTCTACTTGAAATTTCAAATTCTATTTGGGAAAAATAAAATTTTTCTTTTAAACCTCAAATATCTTTCTCATGATATTTTAATAAATTAACACTTGGCCCAGTGATATTTAAAGCAATCAAATCACTCTATTTTTCAATCATTTGATTTTTAACGTCATATATTAATATATGAAATCAAACAAACAACAAACAACTCAACAGATAATATATTTTTGAGGAATCCAGTTGGATTCCTCCAACCTGTTTTCCTGCATCCACAGATGTTAGCACATAAATAATACCCATTCTGCTTCGTGGCAGAATATCGCGGTATAGAAGGTCATCCACTAATCATAGCGTGGGGCGTATAGGGTAATCATCCGCTATGAAACTGCGGGCATCCGCTAATGAGACTGCGGGAATCCAACCAATCAATCAACCCAATATATATATATATAACCTAAATAACTAATATATATAAAACAACCAGAAAAATTCAAACGAGCAACAACAATTATTTTTACGAAGTAAAAATAATTATAAATAAAAGGTGAGTGAGATTTACTCACCAGATCTCTTTTGCTGAATATCCTGTTTTAATCTCAAATTAGCGGCTACTAATCTTCTCGAATGGATCCGCACCTGCGATAATTTTTATTTAAATTTACCGATTAAATGTTTATTTATTTAAATAAACTATTTAAATAAATAAATAACTTTTCTAATTTTTTTTCGCTAAATTAATTCTAACTTAACTAATTTGAACAAACCTATTTATTAAACTAATTAAGGCATTAAATTTTAGGTTACCTTAATCCCTTTATTTTTCTTTTTCTTCCTTTCCGGCATTTCACCAAACATCTGCACCGCACTCCCTCTTTTCTTCTTATAGTCCTAATGATCACCGTTCATCTCTGAAAATCGGAAACTCCACCTCACCAGTACCCATCGAACAGCCTCACCACCTGAACCTCGCATCTCCCTCAGTCGAATCTCGGATCCCCTCAATCAAGATCGAACTCTCCATCCCAGTGTCAAACCAACTGCTAACCCCCCAAATCAAAACCCGCGATGACCCAAATCCCCAAATCACCATCGCACTCAAGTTTGAACCCTCGACTCGTCTGAATCGCTTCATCAACGCAGAACAAACTCACGACCGAACCCCCTCCTTGTACCCTAATTCGAGAGTGTCTTGCCGTCGGCCTTGAGGAGCTTCGCGGTTTTGTTTTTCGGTTTCATAAATGGAGGAAATCGATTTGGCTTATGAAGCTGAAGGAAAAACCCGAGAGGAATGGATTGAATGCGTGTTTCTGTGATGAAGGCTTGGTCTTGTTTATATAACCACGAGAGGGGAGACAGATCGTACCAAGCCATTTCGATTCCTGCTTTGCTTTGTAGCGAAGCTGGGGAGCAAGAAATACAGCTCGAGGCAGACAACAGATGCGTGATTTTATTTGTTTAGGGTGGCTTGAGGTACGAGAGATAGGTCGGCCTCATTTTTTCTATTATTATATTTTATTTTGATTTGATTTTTAACTAATATATTTTACCAAAATATCTCATGGTCCTTTATTCTAAATTCTGAACCGTTATTAAATCTGAACGACTGATATTCCCAATGTTATTCATTTTTCTGAATTGAACGGAACAGTTCTGAAATTAAATTTAACTGTACATAAGGGATTAAAATTTTAAATTAACGATTTAAATAACATTCGAATAAATATAAATTGATTTTAAAACAATTTAAATTCACCGATAATTAAAAATTATTATTGTTTTCGTATTTCGATTATTTAATCGATAACCCAATAAAAAAAATTCTTTTATATTATCAACACAATATTTAAACGATATTAAATATTTAAAATAAATTGACGAAAAAATCTGGGTCGTTACACATGCCCCGCATAAGGCGAGAGATAGTAAGTAGTCACTTATTACGTACAGGATAGGTAGTCGACATCTCGTCATTTATGACCTTCCCCCAGAGGACCCGTGTTACTATCTTGCTGGCCTTATTAGATAATCCCCTTGCCACTTACTACTTCACGTAAGATAGGAAGACCTATGGTACCTCCGTAGCGGTCATTTAATACCTAATTCTAAGGTGGAATCAAACCCTAGGCACTTACTACCTAGATCAGGCGGACCAACGCATGGATTACTAGGCTTGTACCCAATAGTCATTTAATACTTCTTGTTTATGGGGAGGTGAGCTATGCGATCATTTAATATCCTCTTAAGGGTTGATCTAACTACTTAATACCTCTATCCCAAAGCAAGCCTACGCTTATAAATTATTTTCTTTTCCTCTTTTGGGTAGGAGGCGGGTCCTATAACCACTTAATACCTCACACTTGAAATAAAGTTCTTTTTAGGAAGTAATCCTTGCTACGCAATTAACTATTGTCATGGATTCCTACGGTTAATGATATCTCACATCAGTTATATATATTCGACTGTTGGAAAGTGCAGACTTATGTCGAATAAGGCAACTGACCTCGCATCATTAATCAATTAAGTCCAGTCTTTATTCTTAATTATATTGATTCTAGATTAACTAGAAATAAGGGAAACCTATAACTTCCTATCCTAGGGTGTTTATTTATTAGTTTCCATATTGGACTTAGCATTTAAAACGCCTATAATCCCCATTAATTCCTCTTTTAGTTCCATTTATTTCTATTAGCTAGGCAATATGTCATTTATGACACCAACTGTCATATTTCCTAGGGCATTCATTATCCTATTAAATGCCACTTATATCTGTCCCGTTTGAATTCTAATTATTGTAACTTCCAAATTCTACTATAAATTTAATGCCATTTAATTCTTATGTGAATATATGTACACATATATACACGTATGTATAAATTTGCTATTTATTTATTTCCTGGTTGAAGTTACAATCTTTTTTCCTAAATGCCAATTTTAATTGTAACCATTTAGGCATATTTATCTTATTCGATATATTTCCCCCAAACAATTATGGTTACAACACTAATTACCTTATTTATGACCTTTTATTACAACAATAAATCACATGTTTATTGCTACAATAGTTGCAAACATTTAATTTCCAGTTATTATGGAAGTTATTACCATGTATTCACTCTCATAAAATGGAAATACTTCAAATTCAAAAACACAATAGCAAACAAATATCTATTTAATATATCAGCGTCATTTACGTAGATTTAGACGGATAAGATTAATATGTTTTTATATTTATAATTTAAGCATGAAGTTAATGTAGTTGCTAATTTATATTTATTATTTATTAATTATGTTCTGGTCTAAACTAATGACAAACAACCCTTTTTGTGTTTAGTTTTGTTTTAAGATTCAAAATCTTATAAAAGGCTGCTCACTGTAATTATTGTAACTTTTTGCCCAAACTAGTAAAAGAGTAAAATTAAGTGAATATTAGGTACACATCCCTATTTTCAAACTTAACTAGGCTCACGTCCCTTACGTTTTTAAAATGCAAACCCGGTCCCTATTTTTCCAACTTCCGTGTTTTACGTTTTTTTTCCAAAAAACGCGCTGGTCAGTAAATATTTTTTCTAAAATATGCAAATATTTTGAGAAGTTTACGGAAATTTTAAAAAAAGTTGCATATATGTATGCAACTATTACAAAAGTGACATACATGTATGCAACTTTTGCATAAGTTGTTTCCATTGAAAATCTGGACCGAAACTTGCATCCATGTGTGCAACTATTTGAAATACTTGCACACATGTATGCAAGTATTTCATGAGGAAAACTTAACTGAAATTATGCCTGCAGATTGTTGCATACATGCGTGCTACTTTTCAAAAATTATTTCACACTTGAATGCAAATAAATTTGAACTGATTTGCACGACTATCAGTTATTGCACACTTGTATGCAAGAATTATGCAATACTTGCATAGATGTATGAAAGAAAATCAACGCAGATGCATCACTGAAAACTTGCATGGATGTATGCAAGAAAATTCAAATATGTTCATACTATTATGCATTTAACTGCAATTTCGTTGTTTTTCTGTTTTTTTTGGCTTTTAACGTGTTTTTCAGTGGTTTTTTAAGTTGACTTTTTTATGTTTACGTGTTTTATTTAAATAAGAATTTACGTGTTTTTTATATATTTTACTGAATTTTTGAAAAATAGGGATGTAATTTAAATAAGTTTTGGACTAGACCTGAGCCTAATTTTGAAACATAATAGGGACCTGTGCCAAACGGACCCTAAAATTAACATCATTTCAAATCACAAGGCTATAAGTTGATATTCTATTTAGATTACCATTGCAAATTATGTACAAAAATATGTGAATTTGCACATCTCATCTTATTTGATTTATTAATATTCCTCATAGGTTTCAAATGATGTTTTTTTGTACAAGAAGAACCAAAGGACAAAAATTACAATAATCAAGTAAAACCACAACAATGTCAAACAAAATAGGATTATTATTATTTTAACGAATACTGAACAAACTACAAATTAATACCAAATCTTATAAATCCGGAATAAAACTACAAATCTAATAATGATTTAGAGATTGATTTCTAGATCCTGGTTGTTTTCCATAACCACAAATAAATCTGAGAACAATTGTAGGCTATAAAATTTTATTAAACAAAAGGCCTATAGATCTATGTCCAAACTTTCAACATATTATTTCAGATTTAACAAAATAAACAAATCCGATAACTTTTAGGCATACAATTCTAATTCTACACAAACGAATTATATAAGTTTATTATAAACAATGTATATAATTTCCCACTCACCTGAAAGCTATCCAAACCCAAATCTTACACAACTTTTAGGGTTAAATTCCCAAATCCTATAAATCTACAATTTATTTCCAAAGGGGATTTACAAACAAAGGTTTATATTTATAGATCTGAAACAAGAAACAGGAAAAGAAGAAGGAAATTCAATTATATAAATTACATAAGCGAAGAACCACAACTTTTTCATTGATCTGAACCTAATCTCTCTAATTCTTGTAAATCTTATTTGCATATGTTTATCATTTATATTTTAGAATAGATTGGAGGATTGGAAATGGCAGAGCTTCGCTACTGCCTCCAGAAAATATGAACAAGAGAATGTGGGTCTAGCCCTTTATTTCTAGGCGTAGAAATGACCGTAGACCATTTGATTTATTTTAATAAAGATTCGTCCGTTAAAATATAATCTATATTACTCTTTACCCTAGTCGCCACCTGTTACCTCGACCAGGAGGTCGACCTTGCAATCGATCACTTTGGTCGACTTAGTAGGGAAGGGTATTTGAAGTAATTAATTTATTACTATATATATATATATATTCAATTTTATTTATTATTCGTCCATTTTTGTATTTTGTCCATAACTTTTTTTTATGGACTCCGTTCACAAATTTTCAAACATGAAAGTTGACCAAAATCCTGTCATGAATGCAAAGGTGCAAGTTTCATGGTCAAATTCCATTGTTTGCAAACGTTCCATTTTTAAAATCTAATTAGATAACTAAATTAATCATTGCCAAAATTCCAGATTATTACATTCTTCCCTCCTTAATAGAAATTTCTTCTCAAAATTTTACAAATGACAAAATCATGGTGTTGGCACTTAATCATCCTAATTTATATAACCAATTAGTGTACATTCAATTTTGCAACCAAGGTGCATATGTGCATAGTGTACATAATGAGTTGCAACCACAAAATATGCTTCCATAATGATTCTATATCAGATCCTCATATATGTATGCATTTCATTTTAAAAACATTTTTGGAAACATGATGCAAACATTCTAAAATATACTGGCAGTTATATATAAATGCAAATTTTCGAAAACAGTTTCCATCCATAACCCTCAAGCAACTATGAATGAAAGTGTGAAACAACCAATTTTGAATCTAAACCCTACCATCCAACACATCAATGCATCTAAAATGTTTCCCATTAATTTTTCCTAAGTCAGAAAAAGGAAATCAAAATAGAGAAATTCAACGTTCTTTCCACTTATAAATGTTCCAATTCTCGTTCTAACGTGGAATTTCACCTCAATAGCCCCAAAATACTCCGAAAATTCCCGACTTTATACTGAAAAGAAGGCTTAAAACCAGTTCCAATGCATATAACGAGTTAATAAATAACTCGCGCTCATCATCGACAAGGTATGGAAGCAACATTTCGATGGCTAAAACAGCCTTTACCTCATTATCGTTAATGTCTTTAACGCATCGTCGTTCCTAATGCACTGCTACAACGTGCAAACAAATCATCCAAAATGTTCCTTACACTTCACATATGACTGTAAAAATCGAAATTTTTCCATGAAAGAAAATTTTCGCTTTTAAAAATTCTAATGTAAAATTTGAAATTCATTTTTGGTACTATTCTACTTCCCTTATCAGTTTTCATAAAAATAAAATTTTGGTAACGTGCACTTTACTACATTTATACCAACTATTTTTATACATAACAGATGTTTAAATATACGTAAACTACCGTACCCAAATTCATGTTTATACATAATTCGGATCAAAAGAAAGTAAACCAAGAAAAATATAAAGTTTATTTTCTTTTTTTCAAACAACATTTGCAAAAAAGTTTCAAAAATATATTTTACGGAAATTTAAATGATTCAAGTCGCATATTGGCATGGAAGGAAGTCAGTCATGCGGAAAAATGCGGAAACTGAAGCCACACTCAAAACAAAAAAAAATAGCTGAAGAAGGAACATACAACAATTAATGTACTTGTGACGAACAACGCAAAAACTCGTCCTTTGCTAAAATTTATCCACTACAAAATTCTATTCTTTCTAACTCTAAAACAACTATTAGTTAGATAAGAAATAAGATTTCAATTCTAATTCAAATACAATGAAACGTGAAAGACAAACACATACAAAATCCCATTACATCATGTGCAATTTACAAGAACAATAACACTAACAATTACAAGCACGAACTACCACTAAGCCAAGAAAAAATTACTGGAAAGAGAAAACGAACAACAACAACAAAACAACAACACCAAAACTCCAAAACAATGCCTATGACCAATGAGACGTCTTGCTCCACGGTTAGAGCTTGAATCGTTTCCACGACCTTAGACTAGTCATATCATGATAGCAAAATGTTCAATCTCATATTGTAAACATTTCTAGTGTTGTTTGGAGGTTCCCACATCACTATATCTTCTAGGAGAGAATTTGTGATGATAAAAGAAACCTACCACAAAGCTCACTTTCACTGAGATTCACCTAACAATGCCTACAGACAAAAGTGGATAGATGAAAATACAGAAAGTAACTCCGTGAAATAGCACACAAGGACAATAAGCTGAATCAAACATGATGTGGTACTAAATGATGGTTACGCCACCAATCGGAGAAAGGATTAATTCCTGCATCGTAAAACAAATCTAGTTGTAACTTTCCATCTTCGGAATGATGTGCTAAATGAATTACACATCTATGTGGGTAGTTCAAACATAGATTACCCAACTAAAAAACCGACAATAAGGAAAACAAGTTATGCTGCAAAATCTCTAAAGTTGTTCAAGCCAAAGACTATTCAAGTCTGTGTAAAATACAAATGCCTCTAAAATTCTCATCGAGATCCTCCTTTGAAAGACCACCCAAAGACAACTTAGTCTTCACCTTCGAAACATTGATTGCCTCTGTCAAAAATCTATTACAACAAGATATGGCAATGGTAGAAGCAGCACAAACTACAATCCAACTCAAAATTTTCGAAGCAAAGAACCGGTGCAAGTCCAACTGCTACGACTAATTCTCTTAGCCCTAAAGCGATGAAACCTTGTGCTCAATCCATCCAACAAATGGTCTCTCTCCCTAAGAATGAGATTAAATGGCACGAGAAAGATCAGATAGTGAAAGTAGGTATTATGAGTTAAGAAGTGATCAATGAACAAAAATTGGGTTTCGATCTCGAAGTACTAGTAGGGCGAGATCTAATGCGCAAACTAGCACGGAAGAAAGCGAAGAAGAATAAAGATATAGTTCATCTAGATGTGGAAGGAAGGACGAAAGAAAGAAGTTTATGGAGGGAAATTTGGACGTAAACTTTACGACCGAGTCTTAGGTTTAAGTTATACCAAAACTCATCAACTAATTGACCACTCTAGGTATAATACTAAACAATAAACTGTTAAACGGACTTTGGACAAAGGCTGAACCTTGACCCCATTAGGTTCGGATTAAAATATTAATCGTCCTGTGTTATCTCTTAAGATTCGACGTGAATCCGAAAAATACATATCCTCGTTACGGTGGTATCATAGACCATAGTCAAACTCCGAACAGTCTCCAATGATTCAAAGTAGTATCAACAAAATGCTGCGACCATGCAACAAATGAATGAATTCTCGAAAAGAAAACTCAGCTAGAAATCCAAACTAAAATAAAAAGGTCTCCTTACCTAGCTGACAAGTGACTCGAATGATTTACGAAATCAAATACCCCAGGTTGAATAGATATTTCCTTAGTTTTTTTCTGAGAAAATATTTTGAATTTTTTCGATATTAGATTCTTATTTTTAACTGAGGGTTTCACAATATAAATCTATATTTAAAATATATATATTCTGGTTTATACTTCGGACCGAAATAATCTTTTTATGTTCTAGATTGTAGAGATTTTAAATCTCTAAAAGAGTTATTTGTGATAATTTCTATATATCATCTAAAATATTTGGGAAGAGAAATATTGAAATTAACAAGGAACGGGTAATTATAGTATCATTATTTTTAGGCTTATTCCTTATCGTTTTTAAATTCCTTCTTCTACCAAAATGGATTGCTTATTGAAATTTCACAAAACCCAAAGATCCGGTGCATGGTTAGATTTAAATTTCTAAGATTTATTTTATTTACTCAAAATTTTATTTTCAAAACAATTTCTCTAAAACCATACTTTAAAATTTCTAAAATCCCTTTCTTATTTCAAAATATCCCCGAATATATAAGACTAAGGTCTCAAATGGATAATTCTATCAAAAGACTATTCAGATTTACAAAGGAACATGTTTCATAATTATGTCGTATCTGATACCAAATGTAACACCCTACACTTTTTCCATGCCCGAATTCATTCAAAAATCGAAATTCAAACTTATCCAAGCATGGAGAGTATATATATGTGGTACCTGAGCATGAGCATAATCAAAGTAAAATAAAACTAACACACAACGGAAATAGAATAAGATAACTAATGTCTACTAAGGCAACTACCTTTAAAGAATATCACCACATCGATATCGAGCATGAGAGAACGAGAACCGAAAACCAAACACTTGCTAAGTCTTGTCTTCCCCGAGCTGAACATGAGATTTATTACGAAGAGGGGAGTCAAAATAACAAATCCTAGTGAGTAGAAAATGTATAACACTGTCTACAATACACAAATGTATCCCGTTTGGTCAGAACCAAAACATATGTCTAATAAGGCACCTAACCTTGTAAAGATTTACGCAAGGCGGACTTATCGATCACTTAGTACCTTATTCAGCGGTTTTTCCCACGTCAATATAAATTAGAGGACACTAGCTACCAAGTCATAGTAATTTTAAGGCTTCTGTCCTTCATGCATATATCCATGCCCTGCATAAGGCGAAAGATAGTAAGCATTCACTTAGTACCAATAGGATAGGTAGATGACATCTCGTCATTTATGACCTTCCCCCGACGAACCCCTGTGTTACTATCAGCTGGCCTTATTAGATAATCCCCTAACCACTTACTACTTCCCGCAGGATACGCAGACCTATGGTACCTCCGTAGCGGTCATTTAATACCTAATTCCAAGGCGGACTCAAACCCCAGTCACTTACTACCTAGAGGAAGTAGACCAACACAGCGTTTACTAAGCTCATATCTAATATTCATTTAATACTTCTTGTTTATGGGGAGATGAGCTATGCGATCACTTAACACCCTTTTAAGGGTGAATCAAACTACTTAGTACATCCATCTTGAAGCAGGCTTACGCTTATAAAATATTTCCTTTTAAAGGTTTCCTCTTTTGGGTAGTAGGCGGGTCCTATAACCACTTGATATATCACACTTGAAATAAACCTCATTTTAGGAAATAATACCCGCTATGAAATTAACTATCGTCATGGGTTCCTATGGTTAATGATATCTCACATCAGTTGTACATACATCCGACTATTGGATAGTGTAGAATTCTATCGAATAAAGCAACTGATCTTGCATCATTAACCTACTAAGTCCAATCTTTATTCTTAATTATATTAATTCAAGATTAACAAGAAATAAATAAGGAAAATCTATAGCTTCCTATCCTAGGATGTTTATTTCTTAATTTTCTTATTGGACTTAGCATTTACTACGCCAACTAATCCCCATTAATTCTCCTTAAAATTCCATTTATTTCTGTTACCTAGACAATATGCCATTTATGACACCAACAATCATATTTTCCTAAGGCATTCATTATCCTATTAAATGCCACTTATATTAGTCCCATTTGAATTCTAATACAATTATTGTAACTCCCAAATTTTACTACAAATTTAACGCCAATTAATTCTTATGTGAATATTTGTACATATATATATGTATAAATTTGCTATTTATTTATTCCTTAGTTGGAGTTATAATCTCTCGTAAATACCAATTTTAACTGTAACCATTTAGGTATATTTATCCCATTCAATATATTTCCCCAAACAATTATGGTTATGACACTAATTACCTTATTTATGACCTTTTAGTACAGTAATAATCACATGTTTATTGGTACAACGGTCATAAACGTTTGATTTCCATTTACTATGGAAGTTATTACCATGTACACACTCCCATAAAATGGAGATACTTCTAATTCGAACACACGATAGCAAACAAACATCTATCTAATATAGTAACGTCATTTATGTAGATTTGGATGGATAAACTTAGTATGTATTTATATTTATAATTTAAGGGAGAAGTTAACGTAGTTGCTAATTTATATTTTATTAATTATTAATTATGTTCTGGTCTAAACTAACGACCAAACAACTCTTTTTTGTTTAATATTGTTTTAAGATTCAAAATCTTATAAAAGGTTGTTTACTGTAATTATTGTAACTTTTTGTCCAAACTATTAAAAGAGGAAAATTGACATCATTTCATATCACAAGGAAATAATTTGATATTCTATTTAGAATAGTTGTTGCAAATTACATACAAAAATACGTGAATTTGCATATCTCCTTTTATTATTATTTTATTTATATTCGCTATAGGTTTCAAATGATGTTTTTTTATACAAAATGAACAAAAGGACAAAATTTACAATAATCAAGTAAAACCACAACAATGTCAAACAACATAGAATTATTATTATTTTAACCAATACTGCAAAATTACAAATTAACACCGAATTTTATAAATCTGGAATAAAACTACAAATCTAATAATTGTTTAGGAACTGATTTCCAGATCCAAGGTGTTTTCAATAACTAAAAACTAATCTAAGAACAATTGTAGGCTTTAAAATTTTATTAAACAAAAGGCCGACAAATCTATATCTAAACTTTCAACATATTATTTTAGATTTAACAAAGTAAAAAAATCTGATAAATTTTAAATACATAATTCAAATTCGACACAAACAAATTATATAAGTTTATTATAAACAATGTATATAATTCTCACTCATTTGAAATCTATCCAAACATAGATCTGACACAACTTTTAGGCTTAAAGTTTCCAAATTCTACAGATCTACAATTTATTTCCAAAGGAGATTTACAAATAAAGATTTAGATTTGTAGATCTGAAAGAAGAAATAGGAAAAGAAGAAGGAAATTCAATTATATAAATTGCCTACGAATAGAACCACTTCTTTTTCATAGATTTTAATCTAATATCTCCAGTTCTTATAAATCTGATTTGCATATGTTTATAATTTATATTATAGAAGATATTGGAGGATTGGAAATGGCAGAGCTTTGCAGTTGCTTTGAGAAAATATGAATAAAAGAATGGGGATCTAGCCTTTTGTTTATAAACAAAGAAATGACACTATATCATTAGACTTATTTTAATAAAGATCTGTTTGTTAAAATATAATTTATATTACTCTTAACCCTAGCCGCCACCTGCTATCATCAACCAGGAGGCCAACCTAGCGATCGATCGCCCTGTCGACCACTTTGGTCGACCAGGTAGCATTAGGGCAGGGTATTTAAAGTAATTAATTTGTTACTATATTTATATTTTTTTTGTTTATGTTCCATCCGTTTTTGTATTTCGTTCGTAACTTTTTTATACGGACTTCGTTTGCGAAGTTCCAAGCATGAAAGTTGACCAGAATTCCATCATGAACGCAACGGTGTAAATTTCGTGGTCAAATTCCGTTATTATAATCTAATTAAATAACCAAATTAATTATCGCTAAAATTCCGGGTTGTTACACATTCCTGCCAACCTAGTTCGCAACATCATAAAAGAATCTCAGGGCCCTGTTACTGACAACTAGGAAACTAATGCGAGACGTAACCCCATCACGGAAGACATGCTCAATACCAAATGGCCTACACATTTCCACATGCCATAGAAAGAAGCCTACTCGAGGGAATCCGACCCTCGGGACTTCATAAACCAATATAAATCATCTATGGATTCTGCCCACACCACAGATGCCGTGAAGTGTAAGTGATTCCTTGTCTTTCTCGAAGGCATGCCTCTTTTATGGTTCACTTAACTTCCGCCAAGAACCATTTCAACCATCGGCCAATTGGTCGGGGACTTAATCAAGCAATTTAGCTCACACATCTACCAAGGAACCGACGAAACTCTGACGAGTTACCTCAGAAGATTTGACAACTCTTTGGCAGATGTCGAAGACTTGAGTCCTTGGGCTATTCTATCCAAACTCACCGATGACATGCTCCCTAACTCTGAATTTGGAGCATGGGTTGATTGAACACAACCTGAGACATTGGAAGCCTTCTAAGAGAAAGCCAACTATTTCCTACTTCAAGAAGAAGCGCAAAGGAATCGAGCTTCTCACTTCAACGACCTACTTCGAGATGAAGTCCAAGGTTCAAACGATTTTAGTCCTAATGTGCCGCATAAACTACCTCAAGCTAGCAACAACAGAGGTAGTCGCAACAAGAAGAGGAAACATCCTAGACTTCCGTCTTTCCGCAATTACACTCCACTTAATGACTCATTCAAGATCATTTACGCGAGACCCGCAATAATCTGCAGTGCAAGAAGCCAAAGCCTAAAGGTCTGTCAGATGAACCAAGAGACTCCACAAAGTATTGATGGTTCCACAACGTCCGTGGACACAACAAGAACGAATGTCGTCACTTGCAGGACAAAGTTATAAAGCTCGTTCGCAAGGGAATGCTCAATAAGTACACACGAGGTCCCCGAAATTTCCAAGCCTTCCGATGCTTACTAAGAATTTCGACCAACCAGGATCTCGCCTAGCAACTAGATCCCTCGGGATTGCCTTTTCGACTTAGCAAGACCGCAACAACAATAAGCGCTCGAACATCAATGCAACACCTCAAGACTCGTTTTGTTTGGGTTATTCCTTGTATGAACATAGTTGTACTTATTTTTAAAGTGTTTCACTTTCGTGTTGTAATTTCGACAAGTAGCTTGAGTCCTCTTGTAATCAACTTAGTTGTAATCCTTGTACGAAGTATAAAAACATTAGCTCCATCCTTCGAGATCCATCCATGGATCGTTGAAGCACCGCTATAGTGAATACACTAAGTCCAATGGATTTAGCCTGGCCTACCTACTCTCCAGCGTACTTTGGTGGTGGTATGTTGGCACCCTACCAAGTCCAACGTATTCAGCCCGACCTACCTATGCTCCGACGTGCCCAGGCGGCGGTCTACTGGCACCATCCTTACTTCACAATGTCTCAAGATTAATGACCGAAAGGGAACATTAAAAGCGAAGCTAGTCACTTCAAACACCACACGACATGAGTTTCTCAAAAAAGGGGTCTCAATCAATCCAAATATGAGTACAACACTGAGTCACATTGCACTGTTGTCACCGAAGAAATCGATTTGCGACTCATTCCTACCGTCGCCTCCCTTGCTGAAGACGAAACGGGAACTAGATGCAAACCCTCATTCTCTAGCGGATGCCTCCTATTTGCTCTGTCATGGCCTTTTGCCTCCATCTAAACTCCGGCCACCTCCCAGTCAATTGGGGGCACATCGGGAACCACAACCGGAGGCACCTTCGTGGAATCAGTCCCAGGGATAATATCCTTCCACCATTTCCTACAATCGCCCACATCGGCATAATGGTCTCTGTGGTCTCCCTTGGGGAAACAGGTTTCAACTCACTCCCTTCTTCATCTCCCTTGACGGAGATGAAATGGGGGCGAGAAGAAAACCCTCCTTCTCCAATTGACGCCTCCTCTTTGTTGTTGTCGCAACCACCGCCTCCACTTGAGCTCCAGCCACCTCCCAATCAGTTGGGGGCACGTAGATAAGCACTACCGGAGGCACCCACAATAGAAAGCAGGCCCGAGGGCACTACGCCTTCACCAATCCTGTATCCACACTATCGTCGTCTTCTCCACGAATCGTGGAGCACCCTTATTGGAGGGACGCCCGTTGCGCAGAGAAGATGGTCCAAAATTGACGTCTTGGCACTACGGAGGTCGCCTTCGGCATTACCTGAGGCCGAGACTCCCTCCAACATCCCACAACACGTTGCACGCCTTTAGTGTGACAGCTAAAACCAGTGTCATCATTGACCGCGACCACCATATTTGGAACGAGTCGCTATAACGACGTGAATGGATTAAGCATCAGATCCTGAAACTGATGGCCAAACTATATACCCACATCTCATGTGCATATTCGAGTGCTTAGTTAAGGCATATTCGATTCTTGAGCGTCACGCCAACTGTTTATGTAATGTTCAACTCCAATCTAAATCTAATCGCACGACGTCGCTCGGCAACCCAAGCTCACATGCTCGAACTCGGGATCGAAAAAAACAATGCAACTACCGACTTTCGGAAAAACCAAAAAAACTAGCTAAGTGCATGGGATGCGAAGTCAAAAATTCATATCCCCATGTACCCACCGCAAATTCTCATGTTTTCCCAGTCTGTCTTCAAATTCCTGAAGCCTCGAAACTCCTCAAACAAACTCGAGTCTAAGTGTAATGCCCAGTTAATTTACATAAGTATAGTACTGGAAAATGTAAATAGTGCTTGAAAAATTAGAGCGATATGTCATGGAAGAAAACAAATTTTTATTCATATGTTAAAAATACAGCTTTTTACCAATGACACGATGTTTATCATAACCACATCATGTCTTTAAAATGCATGGGCCATACTCGTACATTTTATCGGCCTACAAAAAAATCTATCTACAACAGTCACTTCAACGTGCCGCTCTTCTTCCTTTTCTTCTTCTCAGATTCGGTCTCAGGTGGCTCATCCTTCTTCTTCCTCTTTGACTCTCAACTTTTGGACTTCTGCTCCTTCTGTGGAGTTGTGGAGGGATGAGGTCAAAACTCGGACCCATTGCCCAAAGTAGCCATTAGGATCTACTCTTCCGCTTCTTCCCTTAGGATATCTACGGTCTTAGACCCGAGGAGGATCGCCTTCAACGGGACATGGTAAACTTCAACGATGGCACCCGAAGCTGTAAGCTTCTCAATCTCTTTTTGAGCTTTCATGACTGCTTCCCTCTCGGCCTTCTTCGTCGTCAGATGAGCCTCCATTAGCTTTGCTTTATCTTGAGTTTTTGTCTTCCTCATCTCCTCCTCGGCTCTCTTTTGGGACGCCTCATGCTCTGCATTCTTCTGAGCCTCCTCTTATGCCATTGCATGGGCCTCTTGTACTTTTTCGTGGGTCTCCTCCTCGGCTTTCGCCTGCGCCTCCTCCTAAGCTTTGAGTCTGTCCTCCTCATCCTCCTTCTTTTTCATCTCAAGTTACCTAGACTTCATTAGCATTTGGGTTTTTTGTGCTTTGACTAGTTCGTGCATTGTTTGTTTAGCTGCCTCGGTATGCCTTGTCACTTGGATGCCTGCATCCTGCCTGTCCTTGACCTCCTCAAAGAATCTCGAGTAGTCTATTTCCCTACCTCTGGGTCAAAGCTCTTGAGGACTCGTGCTGTAACACCCCGTATTTTGGGTTAATGCTAAAATTCACTAATTACAGGATAAATAATCTCAGATGTGGGAATTAGGGGAAACGGGCTGCGTCATTGCGTTCGTCTCGGAAAAATACGCAAAATAGAGTCCGAGTTTTCGAAAATCGGAGTCCGTATGGCTCAGTTATGGCCCGATGAAGTTTGCAGAAAATTCAAAGATAAAAACAGATTTAAAAATTTAAAATTCAGATTTGAAATGGAACAGGCGGGGCCAGGCGGGAAGATTCCCGCCCTACCCATGTCGACAGGGCTGTCGACAGGCCTGTCGACAGGGGGGTCGATTTGCCTGTCGACTTGCCTGTCGACAGGGGTGCGGCGTCCAGAAAACCTGGGTGCACCAGGTTGCACCAGGTTGGGTTCTAGGCTGGCTTAGAGGGCTGGTTCTAGAGATTTCCTAAATCTAAGGGTCCTAATCTAATCTAGGGTTAATCTAAGGGTCTAAAATGCAACCTAATCCTATAAATAAGACCCTAACCCTACCCTAATTCATACATAATTAGATCTTGTAACTAAACTATGGCAAAATGGAACTTGATCATGGCCACCATAAATCAATGAAGAGGAAAGCAAGCTAATCAACCTCACAAATCAACCTCTAATCCATTCTAAGCATCTTAATCTTCTTCATTTGGAGTGCAAATTGCTAATTGTGAGTTTCTATCACTTTAACATCAATTGTTAAAGCAAGTAGATTAGGTGTAAGGAGACTTATGGTCTTGAATGCGGATTAGTGAGTTTGAATCATTTGTAATGATATGTTACTCTATGTTTTCCTATGTTTATGCATATTTGATAAGTGGATTTATGCATGATTAATAAGTTGGTTTATGCATATGTGATAAGTGGATTTATGCATGATTAATAAGTTAGTTTATGCATATGTGATAAGTGGATTTATGCATGATTAATAAGTTGGTTTATGCATGTTTAACAAGTGGGTTTATGCATGTTGAGTATGTAAGTTTATGCAAGTTTAGTATGATATATGTTATGTTTACATGATGCTAAATATGCAAGTTGTGGGCTATGTGATCATATGCATGTTATGCAAGTTCATGATGATATGCTATGCAAGTTACATGTATGTTAATATGCAAGATATGCTATGCAAGTTACATGTATGTTAATATGCAAGATATGCTATGCAAGTTACATGTATGTTAATATGCAAGATATGCTATGCAAGTTACATGTTTGTTAATATGCAAGTTCATGATGACACATTATGCAAGTTTGTGAGTTAATATGCAAGTATGTGAATGCTTATGCAAGAATGTGAATGCTTATGCAAGTCATGTGTATGCTTAAATGCATGATTAACATGTTATGCAAGTTGTGTGAATGCTTATATGCAAGTTCATATGCAACATGTTATGCAAGTCATGTGTATGATAATATGCAAGTTTGGGGTTAAATGTAGTTGGGTTAATATATGCTCATATATGCAAGTTGACATCCTCTTAACCCATGACAAAGTTTATGCTAATATTTGGTTTAACCCATGATGTTTGAGATGGATCTTCCCTTTTATTATGTCGTGAAATGAGAACGATTTGCGTGGGGGACGATGGGGTTAATAAATATGTTAATAAAAGTATGATTGGGTATGATTAAGCATACCATAAAAATAAATTAACATAAGTGGGAATTTACCTATTGAGTTAGGTCTACCCCATGGGAATTTACCTATTGAGTTAGGTCTACCCATGTTATGAGAAACTTGATATTAATTAGGGACAATTAATATGGGGGTGATTAATTAGATGTAATTAATCGACTAAGACACGAGGTTGGACTCATTTGTAGTGTAAAACTGCCCGGACCCAACCGGCTTAACCAGTTGCTACAAATGTTAGCCCAATGTGAGAGGTCTTAGGCACAAACTAAATACGTGATTAATGTAAAGACACGAGGTTAGACTCGGTTATGACATAAGGCTGCCCGGACCCAACCGGCTTAACCAGCAGTCATAAAAGATAGTCTAATGTGAGAGGTCTTTATGAGGATCACGGTCTTAATTAACTAAGAAACACTTAACCAAATTAGCATGTAGTGGGACATGAGGGTTAAGTGGGTGCCTTGGGTGGCATGTGGAATCTAGTGGGTTGCCTTGGGTGGCAATAGAAAAATACGATTAGAATACTTAACCAAAGTGGAACATGTAATTAAACATGATTAAAGGGTTAAGTAAGTGCCATGGGTGGCATGTGAAAATACGATTAGAATACTTAACCAAAGTGGGACATGTAAGTAAACATGATTAAAGGATTAAGTAAGTGCCTTAGGTGGCATGTAGAAATCTAGTGGGTGCCTTAAGGGGCAATTGAAAGATGATTAGATGACTTAACCAAAACTTAACATGTAAGTGGGCATGATTATAAAGAGGGGTTAAGTGGGATGCACTAGATAAAATTGCAAGCTTAGGTGGTAGCTTGTGGGGGCCCATTTCAACCAATATCCCAAACGTATCTTTGTGGGCTCGACTCAAGTCGAGTGACGGGACACGCATATTGGGCTTGACTATAAGAGGCCAAACCGGGTTAACGGTGGCAACGCGGGACCAACGGGTTTCATATGCGTGTGTGGACCCGGGCTGGTTGGTAAGTCGTTGTTGCATCGTGTAGATATAAAGCCGTGCACCGTTGATATTATCAGGTGGCCACGTTGGGGAATGATACACCCCAATTGTGGGACCAGCACGGGTATCTACGGTAGGGAGCCGATCGATGGGGAGTAGTGGGTACACCTAGTGGAGATAGGGGCAGACGGCACCTATGTAGTGGGCTAGGAGTACACGAAACTACTAAATTACTAAGTACACTCAGTGGGATCAACCTTTAAGTAGGAATTACTCTTGGTGGGTAGAACTGGTGTGGTGCTGTGTAGAAATTATCCTTGGGTGGATAGGTCTGGGGCGGTGTAATCTAGTAATTATCCTTGGGTGGATAAATGCGTCTTTACGGTTATCTTAGTTTATCCTAAGTTTGCCAAGCTGCTTAGTGTAGCCATTCATCCCCAGGCATTACCGTATATCAACTTATGTCTTCTCTGGTTACTTTAATGATTGTATTGTTAAAGTTATAGGACTCACTCAGACTTATGTCTGACCCCGTTGTTGTTTATCTTTTTCCCCAAACCCCAGGTTATCAGAGTGGGCCTAGTGCTAGTGGGCTTTGATCAGATTGCTGTATCTATCCTTTGGAGTTTGGACCGTTGAAGTAAAGCTCAGTTCATCTATCCTTTTATGGCTATTGTTTACTTAGTGGGATTATGTACTTATTTTTATCAAGATGGATATTTTGTACTTGACTCTTGTATGGTTTTGTGATGTAACCAGACATGTTTTAACTTCCGCTGTTATGAGATGATATTTTAAAATTTCAAGTACCATTTATATCTGTCTTGTTGTAATTTTTCTGTTCTATATTCACTAAAATACTCCACCGATGCCATGGCATTCCCATTGAGAGTGACCATAGCGGGCGTGGGGTGTTACACGTGGTATCAGAGCAAAGGTTACCAGAACAGATAAAATTTTTAGAAAAACTATTTTCTAAGAAAATTTTTGGAAGAAGTATTTTCAAAAACATGTCTTAAAAGAGAAAAGTTTTTGAAAGAAAAGCATAATCCCCGATAGCCATATCTTTATCTTTCGAATTCTCCGTTTTGAATCTTTCCCTTTTTCGTCTCAGCATGGCTGAAGATCTTTATCTTCCGGATAGTGTAGCGGTACCAGTATGGTATAGGAGGTTGTTAGAGGCTAGGGCCGCCGCTGCAGGTCTAGCAAATGTTCCTCCTCCACCCGTTGCGCTCGTTCCTCCTCGCGCGGATACTTTTGCTATGACTTGTAGGAAGTTTAAGGCTATGGGAGGAAAACCTTTTGTGGGAGCTAGGGATTGGCTTAATGAGACGGAAGAATTGATGGAAATCTTGGAAGTAGAAGAGGGAAAGAAAGTCAGGTTAGCCGCTTGGTTAATGGAAGGAGAGGCCTCGTTCTGGTGGGAGGTCACTAATGGAGAGCGCCCGATTGACTCTTGGGTGGATTTCAGGCATAGGTTTGAGGCAAAGTTTCTCTCAAAAGCGGAAGAAAATATGCATGAGGAAGAGAAGGGTCCCAATGCTAATAAAGCACACGAGAAGAAAGGAGATCAGGAGAGACCTCAACAGCAACAGCAAAACAAGGGTGGGAAAGGTAACGGTGGCAAGGGAAAGAAGAGGTGCTTCAATTGTGGGACACTAGGCCACCTAAACAAAGATTGTCGCAAGAAGACTAAGACTGGCTGCTTCCACTGTGGTGAAGCAGGGCATTTAGTGAAGGATTGCCCTAAGAAAGGGCAAAGGACGGGGTCTACCTCAGGAGGACAGGTGCAAGCTTTTATGGCACCAGGTCAGGCTAGGGGGCAAGTACAGGCTCTCGCGGTTCCACCGATTTGGGAAAGAGGTAGAACTATTTTTATTGAAAGTCTAGTTTTTCTGATCGATCATCCTGTCCGTACTTTATTTGATTTTGACGCATTGAATTCATTTATCTCATCATTGTTAGTAGAGTCACTGCACCTAGACACCAGTTTAGTAGATGACCCCTTAGTTGTTTAAAACCCAATTGGGCTCCATGATGTGTTTGGGTTTGAAAGTTTCTATACTTAGCGTTGAGTTTAGAAGTGATGCTTGTTGGGCTTCACGGGCTATGGGTTAGTTTTGGGCATGGACTGGTTATCCAGTAGGGGTGCCGTTCTTGATTGTGGAAGGAGAGTTGTTAGGCTTATGACCCGCTAGGGTAACACACTCTCGAGATCTCTTATAATCCCATAGAATCTATTATGCTAAGTTATCTAGAATCGCTTGACACAATGGTCTAGAGTTTGCGATCTGTTAGAGCAGTCCAGGAATACTCGGATGTGTGAGAGGAGGGAAAGGGCTTACCTCCGGAGCGGGAGATTGACTTCCGAAAATATCTGGTAGATAATGCCAAACCAGTATCTTGGCCAGTGTGCCACACGGCTCCTCGTGAGAGGAGGGAACTCGATAAGCAAGTAGGTGGTTTGCTTAAGAAGGGGTTCATAAGACGAAGTATATCGGAGTAGGGTGCTCCAGTAGTTTTTGCTGCGAAGGCGGATGGGTCCCTCAGACTTTGTGTAGGCTAAAGAGAACTGAATAAACTCACAAAGAAGAATCGACACCCATTGCCGAGGATTTATGATCTCTTTGATCAGTTAGTGGGCGCCTCAGTATTTTCGCAGTTGGACTTAACCACGAGGTTTCGTCTGTTGAGAGTGGCTGAGGATAGTATAGAGAAGACTGCCTTTAGGACTCCGGATAGTTTTTATGAGTGGCTAGTGATGCCATTTGGTTTGACGAACGCCCCCGCATATGGGTTTGATGAGAAGGGTGTTCAGGGAGTACCTAAATAAGTTCGTAATGGTCTTTGTAAATGACACCTTGGTCTTTTCTGGGAACGAAATAAGTTTTTTTTATATGCTCAATAGGGTGAGCAAAGCCAGTTATGGGACAAACGGTAGTTTTGGAGCGAGACTGGCGAGGACATTCAAAGTTGGTCAAAGGCTTAGTTGTTTAGCCATTTTTACTAGTATCATCTCACGTAGGTCGCTTGAACTCGAAGGAGATGTCCCTTGGGTGTTTGTCTGATATTGGTTTAGGCCTTTGGGGCTTGCATTTGGGGGATGTCGAGTTCGACTAGGGTGGTCTGCGTGAGAGATGGACAATTGTGATGATTTTTGGATGAGATTCTTAGCATCCTATGAGTTTGAGGTAGTGTATACCCATGGCAAGGGTAACGTGGTAGCGGACGCCGTAAGTAGAAAAAGGTTGTCCTTGAGTTCATTTTTCGATTGAACAACGGAGCTTAGAGTTTATCTCTATGTTTGACTTTAGACCTTCCGTTGACTTTGTACCCGGTTTCTAGCCTCCTTGGAGGTTAGACCTACTCTTTTTGGGCATATTGGCGGAGCACAGCGGGACGACCCACAATTGGTTGAGTTAGTAAAGAAGCTCATGAGGGGGGGGGGGGAGTCGTCCAGCCATTTGAGTAGGTACACCCTAGATGGTAAGGGGTGGTTGCGTAGAGACGGTAGACTTTGTGTACCACAAGACGAGGGTTTGAAGAAGGCTATACTTGATGATGCACATCGGTCGAAGATGACCATTCATCCCGGTGGGGACAAGATGTACCAAGGCGTAAAGCGAGTTTTCTTTTGGGCCGGTATAAAGAAAGACGCGGCCGAGTATGTCGCTAGATGCTTGGTGAGCTAGCAAATGGAAGCGGAGTAGAAGAAACCCAGTGGGTTGCTTCACCCATTGGAAGTTCCGCTATGGAAGTGGGATAGTATCTTGATGGGTTTTGTCGATGGATTACCGAGATCGAGGAAGGGTAATACGGAAATTTGGGGTGTGGTAGACAGACTTACTAAGAGTACCCATTTTTATACCCGAGAAGAGTAAGGGAACTGCTCCATGGCTAGTTCCAGTTTGCATTCGAGAGAAAGTTCGATTGCATGATGAGTGATCGAGATCCTATCTTCACTAGAGAGTTTTGGAAGAGTTTGCAAAAGGCAGTAGGGACTTAGTTGTACCGCATATCATCCTCAGACGGACGGCCAGACCGAGAGGGTGAAACATATTTTAAGAAGACCTTTTGAGGCTATGTATTTTGGATTTTGGAGGTACACGGGAGGAGCATCTTCCATTGGTGGGGTTACCCGACAGACTTAGTAGTGTACATGATGTATTCCATAGGAGGAAGTGCCTACATAAGACCGCAGAGGTGGTAGAGCCGAGTTTGCTTAGAGAAGTGGAAGTAGACTGTGATGCGACGATTCGACGAGCTCCTACTTGCATCCTTGGGTCAGAGATTTGGAAGTTGAGAAACAGAGAGGTTCAACTAGTCAAAGTACGAAGGGGAGATGAAGAGAGCGATGCTACCTGGGAGACGGAAGCGAAGATGCGTTCGAGGTACCCTTTTTCTTTCGGAGGGTATGTCCTTTTGCTTCTCCTTCATCACATATCTTGTGCTTATCTTATCCTTAGTATGTCCTCTCGTTAGTACCTTTGACCTTCGGATAGGATAGTCCTATGGTTGAAACATGTGTTTGAGACATGTTATGTATGATGGATGCAAGTGGATGCAAGTGTTTGCTAGTGGTTGCTCGTGGATGCATATACACACACTCTAGGCACTAGATCGGCTCAGTCACTTCATATTGCATATTGCATAAAATTGTGTGTAGGAAGCTATATCTATGGATGTATAATAATTGTGTTATCATATGGATGATGCATTTTGGTGAATGATTGTGCACACATGTAGATATTGTATGTGTCGATAGGGTTCTCTCGCATACATAATGGATGCATGACACTATCATGGTTTGCATATGTTCATACATTAGATAGGGAACATATACACACACTCTTTGCATATGCTCATACATCATTAGAAATTGTTCTAAGGACAATGGATGCCTGTGTTTGATGGATTGAGTAGATGGTTGTTTGGATGGTAGGATATACATTCTCCTTAGCTTAGAGATTTCGGGGACGAAATCCTTTAAGGAGGGGAGAATGTAACACCCCGTATTTTGGGTTAATGCTAAAATTCACTAATTACAGGATAAATAATCTCAGATGTGGGAATTAGGGGAAACGGGTTGCGTCATTGCGTTCGTCTCGGAAAAATACGCAAAATAGAGTCTGAGTTTTCGAAAATCGGAGTCCGTATGGCTCAGTTATGGCCCGATGAAGTTTGCAGAAAATTCAAAGATAAAAACAGATTTAAAAATTTAAAATTCAGATTTGAAATGGAACAGGCGGGGCCAGGCGGGAAGATTCCCGCCCTACCCATGTCGACAGGGCTGTCGACAGGCCTGTCGACAGGGGGGTCGATTTGCCTGTCGACTTGCCTGTCGACAGGGGTGCGGCGTCCAGAAAACCTGGGTGCACCAGGTTGGGTTCTAGGCTGGCTTAGAGGGCTGGTTCGAGAGATTTCCTAAATCTAAGGGTCCTAATCTAATCTAGGGTTAATCTAAGGGTCTAAAATGCAACCTAATCCTATAAATAAGACCCTAACCCTACCCTAATTCATACATAATTAGATCTTGTAACTAAACTATGGCAAAATGGAACTTGATCATGGCCACCATAAATCAATGAAGAGGAAAGCAAGCTAATCAACCTCACAAATCAACCTCTAATCCATTCTAAGCATCTTAATCTTCTTCATTTGGAGTGCAAATTGCTAATTGTGAGTTTCTATCACTTTAACATCAATTGTTAAAGCAAGTAGATTAGGTGTAAGGAGACTTATGGTCTTGAATGCGGATTAGTGAGTTTGAATCATTTGTAATGATATGTTACTCTATGTTTTCCTATGTTTATGCATATTTGATAAGTGGATTTATGCATGATTAATAAGTTGGTTTATGCATATGTGATAAGTGGATTTATGCATGATTAATAAGTTAGTTTATGCATATGTGATAAGTGGATTTATGCATGATTAATAAGTTGGTTTATGCATGTTTAACAAGTGGGTTTATGCATGTTGAGTATGTAAGTTTATGCAAGTTTAGTATGATATATGTTATGTTTACATGATGCTAAATATGCAAGTTGTGGGCTATGTGATCATATGCATGTTATGCAAGTTCATGATGATATGCTATGCAAGTTACATGTATGTTAATATGCAAGATATGCTATGCAAGTTACATGTATGTTAATATGCAAGATATGCTATGCAAGTTACATGTATGTTAATATGCAAGATATGCTATGCAAGTTACATGTATGTTAATATGCAAGATATGCTATGCAAGTTACATGTTTGTTAATATGCAAGTTCATGATGACACATTATGCAAGTTTGTGAGTTAATATGCAAGTATGTGAATGCTTATGCAAGAATGTGAATGCTTATGCAAGTCATGTGTATGCTTAAATGCATGATTAACATGTTATGCAAGTTGTGTGAATGCTTATATGCAAGTTCATATGCAACATGTTATGCAAGTCATGTGTATGATAATATGCAAGTTTGGGGTTAAATGTAGTTGGGTTAATATATGCTCATATATGCAAGTTGACATCCTCTTAACCCATGACAAAGTTTATGCTAATATTTGGTTTAACCCATGATGTTTGAGATGGATCTTCCCTTTTATTATGTCGTGAAATGAGAACGATTTGCGTGGGGGACGATGGGGTTAATAAATATGTTAATAAAAGTATGATTGGGTATGATTAAGCATACCATAAAAATAAATTAACATAAGTGGGAATTTACCTATTGAGTTAGGTCTACCCCATGGGAATTTACCTATTGAGTTAGGTCTACCCATGTTATGAGAAACTTGATATTAATTAGGGACAATTAATATGGGGGTGATTAATTAGATGTAATTAATCGACTAAGACACGAGGTTGGACTCATTTGTAGTGTAAAACTGCCCGGAACCAACCGGCTTAACCAGTTGCTACAAATGTTAGCCCAATGTGAGAGGTCTTAGGCACAAACTAAATACGTGATTAATGTAAAGACACGAGGTTAGACTCGGTTATGACATAAGGCTGCCCGGACCCAACCGGCTTAACCAGCAGTCATAAAAGATAGTCTAATGTGAGAGGTCTTTATGAGGATCACGGTCTTAATTAACTAAGAAACACTTAACCAAATTAGCATGTAGTGGGACATGAGGGTTAAGTGGGTGCCTTGGGTGGCATGTGGAATCTAGTGGGTTGCCTTGGGTGGCAATAGAAAAATACGATTAGAATACTTAACCAAAGTGGAACATGTAATTAAACATGATTAAAGGGTTAAGTAAGTGCCATGGGTGGCATGTGAAAATACGATTAGAATACTTAACCAAAGTGGGACATGTAAGTAAACATGATTAAAGGATTAAGTAAGTGCCTTAGGTGGCATGTAGAAATCTAGTGGGTGCCTTAAGGGGCAATTGAAAGATGATTAGATGACTTAACCAAAACTTAACATGTAAGTGGGCATGATTATAAAGAGGGGTTAAGTGGGATGCACTAGATAAAATTGCAAGCTTAGGTGGTAGCTTGTGGGGGCCCATTTCAACCAATATCCCAAACGTATCTTTGTGGGCTCGACTCAAGTCGAGTGACGGGACACGCATATTGGGCTTGACTATAAGAGGCCAAACCGGGTTAACGGTGGCAACGCGGGACCAACGGGTTTCATATGCGTGTGTGGACCCGGGCTGGTTGGTAAGTCGTTGTTGCATCGTGTAGATATAAAGCCGTGCACCGTTGATATTATCAGGTGGCCACGTTGGGGAATGATACACCCCAATTGTGGGACCAGCACGGGTATCTACGGTAGGGAGCCGATCGATGGGGAGTAGTGGGTACACCTAGTGGAGATAGGGGCAGACGGCACCTATGTAGTGGGCTAGGAGTACACGAAACTACTAAATTACTAAGTACACTCAGTGGGATCAACCTTTAAGTAGGAATTACTCTTGGTGGGTAGAACTGGTGTGGTGCAGTGTAGAAATTATCCTTGGGTGGATAGGTCTGGGGCGGTGTAATCTAGTAATTATCCTTGGGTGGATAAATGCGTCTTTACGGTTATCTTAGTTTATCCTAAGTTTGCCAAGCTGCTTAGTGTAGCCATTCATCCCCAGGCATTACCGTATATCAACTTATGTCTTCTCTGGTTACTTTAATGATTGTATTGTTAAAGTTATAGGACTCACTCAGACTTATGTCTGACCCCGTTGTTGTTTATCTTTTTCCCCAAACCCCAGGTTATCAGAGTGGGCCTAGTGCTAGTGGGCTTTGATCAGATTGCTGTATCTATCCTTTGGAGTTTGGACCGTTGAAGTAAAGCTCAGTTCATCTATCCTTTTATGGCTATTGTTTACTTAGTGGGATTATGTACTTATTTTTATCAAGATGGATATTTTGTACTTGACTCTTGTATGGTTTTGTGATGTAACCAGACATGTTTTAACTTCCGCTGTTATGAGATGATATTTTAAAATTTCAAGTACCATTTATATCTGTCTTGTTGTAATTTTTCTGTTCTATATTCACTAAAATACTCCACCGATGCCATGGCATTCCCATTGAGAGTGACCATAGCGGGCGTGGGGTGTTACACGTGCTCTTCCTCTATATGCCTTTTGTAAGCACACGAATCTATATCAATCGTGGCAGCTATTGCCATTTTTAATCCCGGTCGTCGTCCCTTCCTCGAAGGTACCTGCACGTTCGAGATAAACAACTAAGTTCACTTCTACTTCGTGCTATCATCCCTTTGAATACTATTGAGTAAGTGGACATATCTTCTAGCATCTTCTACGTGGTGCCCGTTGACGTTGACCCTTCAGCAGTTGACAGAAAAACACTAGGAAATGGTACGGAAGGGCCACCTACGGAAGTGGTTGGAATGGTTGCTTCTATTGGGAAACGACCTCGCGAGTAACTATAATGCTCTCAGTAACGATCATTTCCCTTTTTCAGTAATACGCCTTTCCACCTCTTTGGTCTTGGCATCTTCCTCAAGTAGTTTCCTTCCTTCCTCCAACACTCGATGCTCATCCTCCGTCAGGTATCGATCCATCAACTGAACCTCATCCATGCCCATCCATGGGCAATAACTTCATCTTCAACCAGCTTCTCCCAAGTCAAAGCCAGGTTCCATATGTAATCACGGACCTATAAGAGCCCACATTGTCAAAGTGTTTTGACATAGAAACCCCAGACTGTCTACTCCATGCCTTTCTCTACCTCTTCTCGGGCCCCTCTTACTTGTCTTCTCAGCTTTTCTATCCTAGCTTCATACTCGGCTCAAATTCCATCAATTTGGCTGAGCACTACTTTATCTGAAGCTTCTGACGCCTCCTTATCCTTCATGGCCTATTCGATTTCAGCAAGATGTGTCGCAAGCGCTTGCCTGAGCTCCTTGTTCTCCTTCTTCAAGCGTTGGTTCTCTTCATTCTTCTTTCGGAGTCTTTCATTTTCCTCGACCAACGCCTGATTGCTCGCCTTTAGCTATTGCGCCATCTCATTCTCTTCTCGCATCCTGCAGTACTCTTCAATCATCGCCTTATTATCCTTCTCCAGGTTGGTGGCATGGCTTAACGCAGAGGTTAACAAGTCTTTGTGCTGTGCACTAGCCACTGTCATCGCCACCTTCGTCTCCTCAACTCCTTCTTCAGCACATCTGTTTCAACAACAGAGAGTAAGCACATAAAAGTGTTACTCTAACATGTAGAAATAGATGTAGCTCGGGATTATGTTTTACCTATCTCCTTCTCAAGCTTGAGTTTGATCTATAAGCCCTGAATTTTGGCGTTCTTCTTCATGATCAACTCTGGGAATCTCCTCGCATATTTATACATTTTGCGATATTGATAGTATACAACATACACCCATTTCCACACATCTTCGTCATTGTGGTATGGGATCAGATTAATATCAGGTAGCTATACCAACTCCTCGAAGTAGAAACCGGGGAATGATTTCTGTAGTAACGTATTCCTCTCTTCGGGACTCAACTCTGAGACTGCTGACATGTCGAGTAACATCTAGGGCTATCAATGGATACTCAAAAAATCCAAAATCTGTCTGCATCCACATCTGAAAAGCGAATAAATATCTAATATTTGAAAAATAGACGTGGATGTGGATATAGGCACATCCGCATTCCAAAATTATCCATCCGCTTATTTTATGATTATAGCTTAAATTATGTGTATTTTAACATAATTAAATATATTAATTTATTAATTTTTATAGTTGAAAGTCTACTAAACGCATGCTAATTACTGAAAATTATATGTTATCATCATATTTATTTGGTTTTAGCGCTTTAGTAGTTAATTGTGTTGAAAAAGCTTAATATTAAGCTTTTTTTTTTTATGTTCATTACTTTATCAACCATTAGTATAGCAGATAATTATCTGATATCCGTCCATATCCGCGGATGAGGATATCCGATATTCGAAAATTATTATGGATATCCGAAAGTATCCATTGACAACCCTAGTAGCACTGGGCCCCAGCTTCTCACATCCCTTCCTCCGCTTCCTAATCCTACTTCACCAGACCTGCTCCTGCCTATGACTATCGCCACTGGTACGGGGGTTGGTACATAAGAAAGTGGGACAGCCGCGACTTGTTGCCTTGTGCTGAATAGCCCATCCCCTCCCCTCGCATCCACTGGTCTCGTGCCTACTAGCAAAAGTTTCGAGTACGGGGAGTGTTCTTGATGGAGACGACTACTTTCAGATCCATGTGATTTCTTCTTTGTGTGCAGTTCTATGCTTGCTTAGAAATCACTCATCATGCCTTTCTTTGGCTGTCGAGGATATCTCTGTTCACGACCTTTGTCATTGTCTTGAGACATAGTATCCTCATGGATCAAACTTTGAGTCGGAATTGAACATCCAAAGCACACGATTCAAGTGTTGTGTTATGCGGTGCTAGTGAGTGTGTGTGTTCTAAGTGTTCCCCCATAGACTCGTTGATAGCTTGCTTGAAAGGGCAACTTCCCCGATGCTCGACAATAAGATTTCAACACCATCTATGCTTAACCCGAATGAAGAAGTCTCTATCGGGACATTATCCAGTCCTATAAATTGATTTTCAACCTCTATAGACATGGCAGTCGTAGAGGTCGTAGTTGGAGAACTTGGTTTCAAAAGCCTCTCCCGACCACATCTCCCCAATCGGTGAAGGAACGGGAGTGGGTTGTGAACCATGCCCTTCGACGAGCTCCTCCTCACCGCCGATGTCACCGCCTACATCCTCCTTGAGCCTCTGCAACCTCCTTCTCAACTCGGGGCAAGTCAGAAGGCACGATAGGGGAACATCTTCTTCCTGCGGACCCGGAGAGTATCCTTATCCCTTAGGATTTTGCTTCTTCTTCTTCTTCTTCATCATTATACTTGTGACCAGTTGAAAGGCCTTCAAGAAGTAAGTCCAACAGATGAAGGAAGCGGTTTAATAGCAAAGTATGGGAATTGCGGTACCCGCTTGGGACATCTCTCAAAGCCGGGACTCTCTCTAGATATTAACCACTCCTCGGAATCGGCGATATACCTACTACACGAAACTCCATGTTATTTTCGAGCTTACAACTCTATTAACTTGGAGTACAGTGTAAGTCTTCCAGTACTTACGGCCAGCAAGGCACCTCCTTGCAAATCCTGGTGCACATCAAATGTAGAACCAATCATCCTTGAAGTAGCTGAGCTTGTTCCATGATCCCAGGATAAAGAGATTATTGGCATGCGCCTCCATGTAGAAGAGAGAGGGCAACATCGTGTTTCTCTTCTTCAAAAAATAGAGATATTCGATGTATTCCCCCCTGACAGTTCCATTCCCACCATTCCATATGTAGGATGTAAGTGCCAAGCAGGAATGCATATGCGTTCGGATCAAGCTGCGTTTTCGCTAACTGAAAAAATATAGAATATCTCAAATATATGAACAAGACGAAGGGCACACATCCAACGAAGCACATATGCCTGTTCCAGGCAGTATATCCTTCCGGAGGATCTGTGCCTTATCTTCCCTTCCGGGGACCATAACATCGCCCCAAGTTATTCCATATTTCGTATAGATTCGCCGTAACGAGGCTTTATCCATCCATGAGACAACGAGTCAGAGGAATCCTCGAGAATCGCAGTATCTCCCACCATATCGGTACTATAAAAATCCATTTCTGATTTCCATCATCATCCTCTCCTTTTAATAGGAACTCTCCAACAACTTCTGCTCCGTCTCCGACTACCATTTCATCCACAGCTCGCTTGAATGCGGAGACCCACCGAGTTTCCCCTCTTGTTCTTTACGCCAGATGGGCCCACTTGTTGAGATGGGGTGGAAGTTCCAGAGGCCCCACTATCGCTTGTTGAAGATCTAGAATTGTAAGGAGATTCATTAGAGCTTGGAGATGTTACAACTTCACCTTTTAAGCCTTCGAGTCGCCTGGAGCTTCTCTTTTCCATTGCAAATTATGCTAGAAAGATAGCTATGTTAGTTAACGTACTAAAACTTATGCACCCTGTGTTGGTGTAAACTAATGTGGAACGTGTAAGTGTCGTGTGTGCTGATGCATTTGTACTAAAATCCTTCGGAACATGGCGACGATTTCCAGTTCTACATACTTAAACTATCATCGTCACAAACTGGAGTCGACGAATTCAAGTCAAATCGCGATTACGACGAGATTGGGTTGAGAGTCGAATTCTAGAAGCAATGGTTCAGTTATATGTTCATAGTCCAAGTTTATTCTCTAATCTTATGTGCATGTTCGAATCATCATTTCAAACAATCTTCCATAACGCTAATGCATTGTGCAATGCAACGTCCTTTTCTAAACTCAACCCGATCGCGCAACGTCACTTGAAAACTCGAGTTCGTGAGTTGGAATGTCAGATCCGAGGTTTTCTCGAGTTTTCAAGATATGAAATTATTTCGTATCCCCCTATGCTCAGAAATCTCCATTCCAAACATTCAAACTCATGTGCACTACCATACTCCGGGATACGAAAATTCCAGGGAGTCGTCGGATATGAAATCAAAATTTCATATCACATGTCCTTCTAAGAATTCATATCCTGTACTCTCCTCCACCAATTCAGGGGCATTGGCTATCCACGAAAATGACCAAGTCCTAGGATACAAAATAAAATTTTGTATCATAAGTGCTCAAACCGTTTTCATCTTTAACGACCTTCATGGCCTTTCCCCGATCCTCTCTTATTCCCTAGAATTTTGTATCCCGCATGTTTTCGCCTCCCCCTTCTCCCTGGGATACAAGGAACGAACGTCTCTCTTGGGATCCCATATGTAACGACCTGCATTCTACGCATCGAAGGGTCGTAGAATATTTATTTTTCATACGAGGTCGTATGCTCGTGTAACTTTGGGGAACGACTATTGAGGTCATTTCCCATGTTCACGGTTTTTGCCGATTTTTAAATGACCGTTTTGCCCCTGGAAAACCTTGTTTCGCTTATAAATTTTTGATTGGTAAGGAGTTTTAACCTGAAACCACTTCCATTGGATTCGAATGATGATTTACCTTTCCGTAGAGTGGTCACATTTGTCAAACGGACTTACCATTTGGGAGATATGGCTGAAATAAGGTTTGGAAGGTGAAAAACAGCTTAATTGGGCTTAACTGGGTAATTAGCTGCTAAGCCCATTGGGGATTTCGGTATTAGGGTTATATAAGGGCCGAAAAGGGTTAGAGAAACCTTTCTTTGTCATTTTTACAGCCGTCACTTACCTCTCTTCAACCCTAACAATGGCCTCCACCTTCTAAACTACCTCCTAATCACCTTTTAATCACTAATTAAGCAAAACTACGTCAAATCAAGTCAAATTAGCATTAAATCGGAGTTGGGGCTGCTGCTATACATTGGAATTCATTCCATAACAGTAGAGTTTCGGATCTAAGATTTTATTTGTGGCTAATGTGAGTGATTTGCACTTTTATTCACTAATTACGGCTAATTAGGGGTGATTAGTGATAATTAGTGAAATTGTGCATGATAAAATTCTGGAAAAATATGTATAAATTCTTAAATATTTTTTTACGCCTCTGATAAAAATTTGGGTTAATTTGGATTAAATTTGCTAATCCTATTGTTAAAACATGCTTAAGGGGATTAAGGGGAAAATCTTGCTTTTTGGGTATGTTTGATCTAAATAACCTATACGCTTGATGTTTTGACCTTGTTGATTGATTCTATATGTTTTTACTACTGTTTGGAATGTTTTATGATTGCTTAGCAAAGTTAGAAAGGTTGAAAACGCCATTATATGGCGAGAATGGACGAAAAATAGCTTGTTGGAAATGCTATAGGGATCCAGATCGGATCGGATTAGGGAATTGGGTCGGTTAGCCGAACCAAGGTGATGGCTTCTTCAACAACGTACAAATGCTAGGGAAATAAGGAAGGTCGGATCGGATTGGGGTGAACTGGAGATTGGGCCGAACCGCCAAGGAGCACCAGACCGAACCTCAAGAAGCACCGAACCGAACCGCCGTCAAGGAGCACCGAACCAAACCACTGTCAGAAGCACTGAACCGAAACGAACCTATGAGCATGCCAGGAAGCATCGGATCGAACCGAACTGGGTTTGGGTTTCTACCACTACTACGCGACGACGATCGTGAACTCTTTCGAAGACCAACTCCAATTTGACCATAACCCGAGATGCAAAGGAGGTCCAAATTGGAAGTTATTACTTAGGATCCAGTTGGGAACCAACGAGTTAACTTCATGATTGGCTTTGCTGCGGGACGTGTGCAAAGGGGTTATCGATATCTATAGCTTTAGTTCACCACTGAGAGACGGATTAGTGGCTATGGATCAACGCAATGGGATCGTTAAGACTCCCAAGGGAAAGTGATCGTGGCCTTGCTATGGATCAGCGCAATGGGATCATTAGGACTCCCAAGGGTAAGGTGATCATAGCAAGGGATTAGTGGATATGAACCAGCGCAAAGGGGTCATCAAGACCCCAAGGGCAAAGTGGTCGTAGCAAAGGATTTGGTGATCAAAGTGGTGGATATCGTATACTTTACGCACTGAGTGAGAGATGTGAGGATGATTGCTATGTTTGATGTTTTCTATCACCATGACACACACACTCCCATTTTTACACTTTATGTTAGTGTTACCTTAGAGTACTGTACATCATGTTTTGCTAACTCTTTGGTTGCAGGTCCAGGTTCAGGTATGATTATTTATGCCTGTTATTGTTATGTTTTGTTGCTATCGCTCATGCCAGACTTTTGTCTGACCCGAAGTTTTATGTCTCTTCTTATTACTTTGGGTGCTCTTAAACGAGCAGACTAGAGACAGGTTAGGTGGTATGCACGAATAGCTGTCCAGAGACGAGCAGGAGGCTTCCACGTACTATCTACATATATTCTCCCTGTGTTGTTGCTGGTCACTACTTTGGGCATTAGTAGTGTACCTTTTCTATTTTGCTTTAGAGACAGTATTTTGAAGTTGTAATAATGGTTTGGATCATAAGCTGTATTTTGAATTCCGCTGCTATGATGGTTTAGTTTTCAGCTTATGCACTGTCTCGCCTGTTTTATGTCAAGTTTGTTATTATTATATTTTATTCCATGCGCTGTGAGATATACTACAGGTTCTTTGGTGATTCATAGTTTCAAACCCTTTCCTTTTCCTTTGACGACCGTCCCGTGCTAGTTGGACATTGGCACAATGCATTCCGAGGGAAATGTCGGCTGGTCCGGGGAGGTCAGTCACACAGTACTTCCACTCCTTCTCCATCTCTCCTTCCCTTTCTATGTACTCCTCCTCGCCTTAATTTTCTCACCTTCACCGCCATGTTTCAACCATTGTTCCTTCCTATGTTCTCAACCCTAATTCAACAAATACAAAACTTAAACAAACCTATGAATACTTGAGGATGAGGCAGTGAGAGATTGGACCGAACTATAGAGCAAGGGCATATGGAAACTTGGGAGCAACATAGTTTGTATTTGGAGCACGAAAAGTAAAAGGGCAGAAGTCCATACTTCAATATATATAGTGGGGGTGAGGGCACCGAACATTCAGAAAATTCCAAGTACCGGGATCGATATCAATCCCGTTCGTAAACAAAAAAAGAGGAGTGGGAAGAGAAGATTTGGCTACTTCGGGATCAGTGATACATCTTCTGAACTTATTCAATGATGTCGATCGCATATACGAGTTTCTGAAACTTCGATCGTCGATGCCGACTTGAACCATTAAAAATCATGTGCTTGAGAATCTAACCGATTCCACGGAACACGCCTAACGACCAAATCCTAACTCAATGATGTTTCAATAACCGACTTACATGATCGCGCGCTTGAGCCACGATAACGATCATGTATATGCGCTTTCAAAATCTCTACCATCCGAACCGACTTGAATCGTCAACCAATCGCGTGCTCGTGAATTTAGACAATCCAAGAGAATGCGCCAAATGATCGAATCCCAATTCGTTGACTTTTCGCAAGCTAACTTGCATGACTGTACTCCCACGACACGCCATTCAAACATCATGTGAATTGTTTCAGACCTCGATTGTATCGTGCAAAATCACATGAAAACATGTGGTTGAATGCGGGACACTATGTCGACAATGACTCATTTACGTTCCGACGTAAGCAGGAGTCGATGTCTAATGTTTAATTTCTTCAGTCAACAGGAAATGAGCACTCACCTAAGCAATCAGTTAGGATTCCAATCCGAGCAATCATAAATATCAACAATGCTGGAATTTCGTGTTGCCATCAACAAGCCTTAATGATAAGGTCACGATCAGTCACTCGAAATGACTTGGAGACTTTCCCGGACTTTAGGAATACTTGGCTCATCTCAAAGCACGTCATGGTATCGCAAGACATCCTTTGAAGGGGCAATTGTTAACCAACCTTTTGGCTCGGTTCCCAAAAGCAGTTCAAGCCCACACGGCTTGTCCCATTGAGCATATCAACAGCCCAAAAGCTCGCTGAAACGTTCAGGATCTGAGTCCAGATGGAGTTGTGCAAGACTAGTCATTCCAGCTCGATTAAACTGCTCAACAGTTGACCAACACTTTGGGATCGATAAACCTCACCATCAACTCACTTCCCGACCTTACGACTCCTCAAAAACCCGCTAAGTTCTTTTTTGAATCCCATTTCCACCGAACCCCGGATCAGCATACACCATTTGTATCTCGCTCGAAACCTCTTTTTGTATCCTCCTTCGCCTCAAGAATTCGTATCCCTAATGCACGCTGCTGAATCGGCACTCTAACTCCTCAAGATAATGCTAGCTCCCTTTTCGTATCCACACCAAGATTTGTACCCCAACGTCAACACTTTAGGATACAAAATCCCACTATGAAAAGGAGCAATGTGATGGACTTAAGAGCTCGAAGCAAAGCACAGGGATACGAATAACATGGGAAACGAAGTTGCAATGAAGTTAGAGTTTTCGAGCTAGCAAATGAAAAAGAGAAGCTAACTCTTGAGAGTCGTACCGATCCCGGGATCGGCACGATAGCCCTTCTCCTATAAATACCCTTCACTCTCTAACGTGAAGGGGTTTGGCTCCTTGCTCTCATGGTTTCCTAAGAAGGAGATAACCTTCCTATAACCTCCCAAGAACCTTCTATCACTCTAGAAAGAATAAAAACCATCTTCTCAGACACTTAGACTATTTTGGACTACCTTGGCATTTCAGGAAGAAGGATTAAAACCCATTACTGGACCTCCATGCCACGATGGCCATGGTAGCTTCATGAGAGCATCCTAGCCTCTCGATCCCTACTTGACTAGACTTGCTTTCACAGACTCGCAAAGGCTCCTCCTTCCACTTCAAAGCATTTGGACCATGAAGCATATCCTGCTCTCCTCTCCAAGCGTAGCACTCGGGATCGCTTGCTATAGCAATTGGAATTACCATAACTCTTGTACACTTGGGGATATATCGATTTCATATAGTAACTTGTAAAAGTGAAGTAATAAAGTACTAAACTTCTATAGTGGACATAGGCTCCAACGAGCCGAACCACTATAAATATTGTATGCCTGTTCTCTAGCATTTTTTGCCCCGTATACTTACATCGCAACTCACTCTTTTTTCATTCTGGACGTTTGTTTTCACTATCGTGGAAAACTCAAGTGTTGGGACCAACTTTTGGATGTTAACAAATATTATCAAGAACGATTTGCTAATGGATCTTTTACATTATAACTATCAGTTTTGTATCAAGAAAACTAAATTCATTTCATATATTTACTTATGTATTATACAGTGATTATTAACTAAACTGTAAAACTAATTTCACGTCTTTATTTTATTTACTCAAAAACATACAATTGTTTTCTTACTTATTAGTTGGCCGGATATTTAATTTATTTAATAAATTTAAATTAGACTGATTAGTACTTTCTCTTCTTTCTAAATTTTTTAAAAGACAAAAGTTGGCAATGTTTATATGTCTTAAAAGGCTTAGGGTGAATTTGGTTTACATTTTTTAATTTTGAGTTTTCGCATATAAAAAAGTACTGACGGTGCACACATATCATTCAAAACGATCTTTTTACAAAATGAAGTTAACACACAAAACCAAAAACAACTTTTTATTATTTTTCATATATTAAGAAATGACAGAAGTACGATAACAAATTCATCCATCCACCATCCCGCGGTCCCCTCTGTCACTCCTTCCGCCTTTGATCCAACACCTCCGATATACTTCAAATCTTCCCAACTTTAATATTAACATTGAAAACTAAAAACTCAAAACATAAAATAAACCAAACACTACCTTAGTTTTTAGGCAAGGTGATACAATCATCCAGAATAAGGTTATAGTCAAGCACCCTATAGAGTGTAAACAAGAAAAATGTCCCCTCTGGCGTTGAATATGATACTCATCGCTTAATTGTGGTTTGAGTCCTTTTAAACAATTCCTTAAACCTTTATATAAATTTTCAGGATCATGAGTTTTTAATAGTCACTTATAACTAACTTGATAAATTTTCATGAAAGCTGTTACTATACTTGGATTTAACAGTCCCTAAATCCATAGAAACTTCAGTGATCTTATGGAAATCATCCAAACCCAGATTGGTTGTACCAATTGGAGAATTGAACCAAAATCTACCCATATCAATTTTCCTAAAATATGCCTGAACTGTACTTGGATTTACTCTTCATCAATTTGCCTAAAATCTATCCATTTCTTTTCATCATCTCATCACCTAATTTCTTCAAATCTGAACATCTCATCACCTAAAATCTATCCATATCTTAACCCAATGAATCCACTCATAAAATAACGCATCTAACTTGCTCCAACTCCTTAGTGAGTTGCCTTTTCGTTCATTTTTGGAGAAGATCAAAATTTTGAAGGTCGGAAGAATTTTAGAGTCCCTGGAATTTGCAAAAGCAACAGGTTTCAGATCCAACAACAATAAGGGATAGTAAGGATTGGTGGTTTCAACGTTGGATCCCACTATAGTCCTATCGTTGACCCCTGCTAAGTCGCCTTTAAAGATCTAGATGCGGAGATTGGCAGTTTCTAATTGGATTTATCAAAAAAAGGAGATTTTTGAATAATAAAAATTGAAGAGAAGTAGGAATGAGTAGAACATGGAGAGAAATGGGGAGCGTGGAATGCGGATGGAACACAGAAGGGAAAGCAAACATGAAATTTGGCTTCAGACGAAATTGACTTGCATTGACAGTGGGCAAACCTCTCTAACATTCGGCTTGATTAAAAAAGAAAAAACAAAGCATTTTATACAAGCAGATTTTTAACTAGAAGGAAGATAAATGACTTGGAAGGAGAGTATTTTCTGCGTTAAGGAGATGCGTAAATCATACAACTTGGGTTTTAAAGAAAATTAGAGTTTGGGCCTTGGCCCAAAAACGACTATTTAAAAAAAGGATTTAAAACTAAAACTTGGATAATACATATCTCATTATTTCGGAACCCGTTTAACATGTGATTTTCGACATTAGATTCCTATTTGAGTGTAAAACACATCTTTGTAATCAAGTGACCAACATGTGATAGTTTAATTTAATGATAAATTATAGTTGTTTGTGTATAACTACGACGTGTAGTAATAATAATTTATAATGAACATTCATCAGCAGAATAAAACTTCACTCTACTATAATTAAGTTAAGTTGGTTATATTGGACATCTAGTTAGTAAAATAAATCATCATTTTGCTATTAAATTAATCTGGACATGTGTTGTTTTGTTAGTTAATCACATTGTTTGTTGACTATCATTTGATAATATAAATTATTTACATAATCATTATTGGAAAATAGGCATAAGGGCAAACTTTGAAAAAAAAATAGCTTATAGGACACCAAGTTTTATTTTTATGTTGAAGGGCAAACTTAAAAAAAAATAGACTGAAGGATAGTGCTAGATGTAACTAGTATTTTGTGTAGTGTAAAACTGAAAATAATGCTAAATATAACTATAATTTTATTATAGTGTGAAAACTGAATGTAATGCTAGTTATATTTAACATTTTCCTTCAACCTATTTTTTTCTTCAAAATTTTCCCTTTAGGATAAAAACAAAACTTGATGTCCTTCTGCCTATTTTTCTTCAATGTTTGTCTTTTTACCTAATTACTTCTATCCGTTAATTATGCAAATCCATATATTACAACCTAAATGTCATTGTGGAATTTAATGATAACTTATTTAAGGATCAATGGGATGGATAAGCTTGTTTCTAAGATTATGATAAGTTATTGTTTTTGAAATCAATCTTAGTTGTATTTCAAATTGAACAAATTATTTAATTGGTTAATTATAGTTTTAATTACTAATTATATTAACAATGATTTAGTAGTTGATTATTACTTAATTAATGAATGTTTAAGGAGTTGATTATTACTGAATTAATAATTGTCTTCAAGGTTAACTATTATTTTGATTAATAATACTTTAATAAAGTACTCTTTTAACAAGTAAATAACATATGTTAATTAATTTTGTAATTAACGATGGCTTGGAATTTTACAATTATTTTAAATAAAGAAAGTTAAGATAATTAATTGCTGAATAAACAAGATTTAATTAAATAAGTTTCTTTATTAGTATTAATTTAAATTGATTAATTATTTATATGGGATGTTTGAATTTAACTAATCAATTTTTTAATTGATGTTTAGGTAAATTAGTTAATCTAATAATGATATTTAAGTTAACTGAATTAACTTAAGAAACGTTTTAATAACTATTATAAGCAAACGATTTTAGTTTTTAGTAATTAACTTAAGAAATTCTTTAATAACTATTAATCTACTCCTCCTCTCTCAGCATATGGAGAATAGTTGTTAGGTATTATAGTAGCTGAAGCGGCTTTGCTTCACTCTTGGTTTTCATGTACAGTAAGCTGGACACTTCAATCTAGTACATGTGATGTTCAGTCCACTTTAAAAATCGTAGCTGATTGTCTACTAACAATCACCTATACCAAACTGTATTTTATTATTAGTAATAATAAAGGTGTTTGCGGTCACCTTAAAAACCGATCGACTTTGCCAAAAAAAAGGATTTTGCTTTTATAAAAGATATTTACTTAACAATTTTATTAAGCAAAAGAGTTTATAAATAAAAAGATATTTGAGAAGTTAAGTAGTTTATAAAACGTTATTCAAAAGGATTGTACATATGAGTTGTGAAATCATGTATTTGATACTCATATTGAGATAATGAGCATTTATTTATCTTAAAGATAAAAATATTGTCTAGTCAAGGTCTAAGAGTTAATAATATCCCAACTTGAAACAGCTACACTATTATCTAATGGATAGTATTCACTTGACATCGAGATTAATATTTTGGAATAAAATATAATTCCATAACAAATTTGTGAACATAAGTGAGTCATGAAAAAGCGTTAGATTTTATAGTAGTCAATGTTTTCAAAGGAAAATTATTTGACCTAGCTAATTCAAATTTCAAACGAGAACTTTTCTTAAGTATTTATTATTATATATTTGCACCAAAGGGTTAAGTATATGAATTATTTTGAAACAAAATAATTAAGGAGATTTAAATTAATAAGAGATTAAATACACGAGGCTTAGTAATTTCCTTGGGTAATTTCACATGATTGTTTTGTATCAGTTTGATAGTTATAATTAGCTATCGAACTTGGTTTAAATTAGTTTTCTGTCATTTGAGTTTTCTCAAGCTGCTTTTCCAGAGTCCAGACTAACCTAGGCGTTATTTTGCGATAATTCTCAGATCAAACCGAGCACATTTATATATTAGGTATGGATTGCTTTGGGGCTTCAGGAGAGGAGCCGAAGGTTCAAGACGTATTTTCGTATTCTATATTATTTCATAGTATATGTCATTGTTGAGATTATTTGAGTTTGTGGGGACAAGCTATTATACTACAATTCTATTTGTAAATTTAGTACTTTGATGCGTTTATATGAATTTTATTTTTTTGTATAAAGATTATTATATTATAGATTATTCGTTCTGTTATGAGATTTTGTTCTATCATCTTTTCTTTTCCCTAATTCTCTTTCATTCGAGCACTTGGTTATTCATCATGTGAATACCATGGATGTATTAATGTTAATTTCTTAAGGTCGAAAAGGTGAGTTGTTATAGCGAATGTGGCGATCACACTTGAATGCAAACTCTAACGAAGAAGGTACTTTTATATAGCTATTAATGGCCCACTATTAACTAAGATGCAACTGATTATACATGACGCAGTGATAAATGCTTGAGTATTGCAAATATTCCAAGAGCCCTGCCAATAGAAATCACTCAAATGGTCAGCCATGTGTCGTTCACAAATTGGGATATCGACATCATCGGCCAACGACCAATGTCTAAAAGTGGTGTAATGCCTGCCATTTTCATACTTGATTACTTCACCAAGTGGGCTAAAGTCGAGCCATCAACTCTGATATCAACCAAGAAAGTGTTCAAATTTATAGTCTGAAGCATCATTTGTCGCTTTGGTCTTCCCAAGACAATCATAGCTAACAACAGAGTTTACATCGACAGTTTGAAATTCAAGGACTTCTTCTGATATCATTGCATTGAAATGTAATTCGTGGCATTCCCTCATTTTAAACCCAATGGACAAGTTGAAGCATTTAGTAAAATCATTAAGTTCATTATAAAGAAGCATTTAGAAAATGCTAGAGGTAGGTAGGTTGATGAAATCCCTTTAACTTTATGTGAATACATAACCACCCATAAGTCCGCGATTGACCATACCATATTCGCCCATGCTTAGCGTGTGAAGTCATCATCCTAGTTGAACTAGAGTTTTACTCTTATTGAGTAACATAATATGACTCCAAAGCTAACAAAAATTTCCTCTTAGAATATCTATACATGATTGATGAGAAGTGACAATAAACTGACTTCGGAGCTATTGCCCATAAACTTGACTCGTCCGATACTATAACACCAATGTTCAACTAGGAACTTAGACATTGGTGATCTTCTTTTGAAAGTAGTCTTCCCTAGTTACGGTCACTCGGGCCCGATATGGGATTGACTATACATCATTAAGCAAAGGATTAGAGATGGAACTTTTCAAGCTAATGAATGTTTATGGTGCCAAGTTGCCAAGAGCATGGAATAACCAAAAATTTATAATGTTGTTTCACTTAGTATTTAATTCATTCTTTTGTTTTCAATTAATAGTTTATTTCTACAATTTGTTTCCAAGAATGTAATGAGGCAAGCAATGTCAAACTCCTTTTTAGTTACAACAAAATCTCTTGGTTCTCTAAATTTGTAGTGTGTTAGTACATAGTATAGTATTAGTGACATAACCGACTTAAATCTACGTATATTTAATGCCAATGTAACGGTATCCAGAATATGGTACCAGTAAATTATCATAATTCCAAGATTGGATTAGTCGAGAATGAGCATAGCTCAGTCAATAGTTAATTAACTTTCACTTACGGTTCAATCAATAAAGTATAAATCAAGAGTCGATGTGAATCGACCACCTACTTAACGACTCTTGCCTTAAAACATGACATGGCCAAGTATAAAACTTAAAATGGATGTGAATTGACTATCCAATTGACTTCATCCCACGTTCCAATCGGAGAATTATATACTTGATGCATGCATTTGATCGTTTGCTTAATAATTTTATTCCATAATTCGACAGATGTATAAACTTCGAATAAACTCGACCAGAATGTTCATTTCCTTACTTTTACCTTCGATTTAGGGGAAAGAATGCTATTCATTGGTACGTGGTATTTGAGCATTTATTAAACCAACCCTAACCCTCCGAAAATAGATAGAAGTATAAACCGAGAACGAGATTGATCAAACCACCAACTCTAATTAAAGTTATAGAAAATAGTGTACAAATATGAACGGTGAAACGTAACGTCCACATGAACTCTGCTGCACTATAGCAGGGGAATAAGGGTAAATATTGAATATGACACTTGAATCCTAGGGCTTTTGTTTAAGTATCCAACGAGGCTTAAGGCTGCAATCAAAAGGAGGCCTTGAAAGTGGCTCAAACTATCGACGCTTAAACTACAAGCGAACAACTATAACTTAAGTATATACATCGAGGAATTAATTGCAAGTACATTTAATGGAAATTATGAATACTCGAATGCTTAAACAAATCAATGATGGATCAAGACAAGCTATACTTTTATTCGCAACTATAAATTAAGATGAAGTAAATATAAGTTTGATGTCCCGAATCTAACCAAAAGCAAGGTCGTACTTGCAAAAATACGGCCAAAAGAAAGCCAAAAAAACTGCATAAGCTATACAAAAGTATTCCCGAATCGAAGGCTATAATTCGTACTCACCCTTCATAGGTTTCTTAGGTGAAGAACCACTAAGGCCTTTCTCTCTCTTCTTCCTCTTAGAGCTCTTCTTCTCCTGCAAAGACAACCCATAGTTGTTGCATAATTTTATAAAGAAAAAAGGTCCACCTTATACTCTCTTGTAGGTTGGGATGCCAGTTTGTTATAACTGGGATCATCTAGTGCTAACACGGCAAGTGACTTCAATATGGGAATGACTAGATCTTCTTGAATGTTAATTCCAGTGCTTGTTTTGTGGCTATCTCCTCAATGAGATGTGGGTCGGTATGCCCAGTTTCTCTTTTATATGCAACCTCTCCCTCCTTAATCTCAAGCCGAGAATGGCTTATGCTTAAGTACACTAGCATATCAATAAGCGAGAATCCAACTGCAGGCCCTCACTAGTGAGGAAGCAAGGAGCCATTGAGAGCTGAAGTTTATTGTAGTTTAGACCGATGTAGGATAGGATCTTAAGGCTATATCAACACTATAAGGTAGTGAATACTTTTTATTTAAGTTTATGAATCATTTCAAAATCTTTTTGGATTTACTTGATAAGTATATACTAAATCATCACAAAATCAATCATATGAACAAAGAACAAGTAAATGCAGTAAATCAAAATGGAAAGAACACACTGGATTTTATATTGGTTCGGAGTTATCTTATATCCAATCCCACACAAATTCCATATGACAATTATCGTTATAAATTCAATTACATTTCTTGATTTCAAGGCTACAAGACGACATCTTCAGGTATCTCAGACGTCTGTAATAAGCTAACTTGATTTCCAAGCAAACAAACCACACCCTTATAAGTAGATGTTATAAGTTTTACAAGTATGCAGACTTGGATCTTTCGATCTTGATTACAATTACTTCTGTGATTCATAATTGCACGGATCTTGAGAGAATGATGATATAGTAATATAGAATCACATCAGAGCTGTATGACTTGGTTAGTTTGAAAATTGATAGAGTTTGGTTATAGATTACTAAGAAAAAGGGGGGGAGAGAGATGAGCAAAGCAAGGGTAAAATTATTACTAAAATTCATTTTTGGAAGAAGGGTATATATATTAGTGAAGAGAAGTGGCTGCTCGTGATAAGTTATGATGAAAAGACACTTCTATTCAAATTTCAATTTTAAAAAAAAACATTATATCGACATACCTTATATACTTATGTCAGCATATGTAGTGTATTTTTGAAAAATAATTTTTGTTAAGATATTTTGAAAATATAAAACTATACATGCTGATTTGAAACATTATGAAAGCATTTAAACGTTGTAAATGTTTATTTCAAACAAAATAATGCTTAAGGAAACGTATCAAAATAATTTATGGGACTTATATTAAAGTAAATTGTATATATTCAGAAATAACAAAAATCAATATATTGAACTTAAAATTTAAATATTAAATCAAACTTTAATATCAAATTAATTTTTTTGAGAAGGCTAGCCAGTATTATAGTGGTCGTGCCACTTTTACTATGATGAATAAGTGTTCGGTACATGTACAAAATAATAAACTAAGAATAGGAGTGTGATAGGAGCACCACAACTACTAAGTGACTAAAGCTAGCCCTCAACCATGGAGAAACCACTTGAATCATCACACGGAGAAACAACGTTGAGGTACTCGAAGAAAATCACCACAAGTTTAGGAACATAGCAAGGACTGGAGGTATGGAAAATGCAGTCCTTATCCCAGACAGTAATATATAACAAAGCCTTATCCACCTCACCCAGTTCCCTTTCCTAGATCGATGAGCCCAATATTATTATCCATGACTTGGTAAATCAATTTCCTCATATCATCATTAAGGTCATTTTTACTAATATACTTGTAGAGTATATCTTCATCGGGATCATACCTTATACTAGATTTCTCATGAACCCGGTAACGATCAGGAGGGTACCAAATAATTTCAATGGAATTAGAAATCACAGCAGACATATCAACCAAGTCAACCAACCAAATAGGAGGAATAACACTAGGGGCAGCCTTAGGGATACACTTCATAACGGGAAGTCAAGGAAGTGGAACCGAAGAGGGACAATAATGAAGAGAACCCAAGTACAAGCTTCCTAGAGATAACCAAAGAGGTGACATAGTGAGCAAATACCTGGTTTCCATCCATATCTAACCTGAACGTCGACGACATAATCTACATGAATTATAACTTTGGAAGATTCAAGAAGAGGTTTGTCTGGTGAAATTCAATTAAGGCTTTAACATAAAACAAATTTTATCTTATTACGGTGATAAAATCAAAACATTTAAGTTTCCCAATTAAGTTAAATAGCCGGCTTAAACAAATTAGAAATTGTAGAACTGAAGGTATGTGAGAGAAGTAAGTCCAAACCGGAATAGATAAAACATTTTCTCTAGCTCTGTAAACTATCAGGCTCCATGGAGTTATAATAAGTGGTTTATACCTAATCACAGTTGGCTCCAAACTCAGCACTCGAAGTCTTTCCTTATGAAGAGAAAACTTAAGGAAAAACATCAATCTGTCCATACTGACCTTGAGACTAACTCAGCACTCGAAGTCTTTCCTTATGAAGAGAAAACTTAAGGAAAAACATCAATCTGTCCATACTGACCTTGAGACTACCTCTGATTTGTAACACCTCATAATTTTAAAGGACATTATAACAATAAACTAAAGAATACCTAATTAAATATTGGGAATTAAGTAAAATAGACTGTACCATTATGTTCATATCAGAATTCTGCTTAAGATAGACTCCGAGTTTGCGTAAAACAGACATCGTATGAAGAAGTTATAAAGCTTTGAAGTATGTATATGTATAAGAGAAATATATATAAACAAACCAGTCCATAAATATTCAAAATAATTCAAAACACAAGGCGGGGGACGAACACGGGTAATCAACCCGTTGGGGGTCGACCCATGCCTATGGGGGTCGACCCTAGGGTTGACCCACACATAGGGGTGTCGACCCTTGGGTCGACCCCGGGGTCGACCCCACCCAAATCTGGGGCAAATCCAATTTCTGAATCTAGACGCTTTTCTTAATCTGATTCGTTGTCTTGAGGCTATAAATAGGACCTCATTTCTATTGTTTTTTTCATCCAAAACAATGGAGACAACGAGATGCTGCCCCAGCTCAGATTGAAATAGCCTATTCTTCTGCAGCAACGATTTATACGTATACAAGAATCTCTGCTACAACACCAACAGTCATTTCTCTGTTCTTTAGATCTAGTCCCTGTGAGTTCATGTTATTTTTAGATATAAACATTTAATAAGCAATCTTGACGTGTTTATAAGTTTGGATCTAAACCTATGCCTGTTAATAACCTGAATCATAATTAAACAGATCTGCCATTGTTGGAGAATAGTTTTGATGACAACAACCTTATTTCAATACTAATTGATTATAAAATATGTACTAACACTTTTGTATATAATATATATATATATATACACATACACATATGCAGGATTTATATACAAGAAATATCACTGAAGACTGTACAGTTTAAAGGTATTAGCGATTCAGAATTCAGAGATATTTCAAGACACATGAGTATTCAAAATTTCAAGAGTTCAAGACTAATATAGTTATAGAGTCTAGATTATGTAAGACTCTAAATAACACTCCAGGTTCAAATTCAAATTCAAATTCTGTTTTCCAAATTGTATTTTCAAATTCTATCTTCAATCTTCTCTACTTTATTTTCTATCTTTTCTATTTTTCTTACTTTACTTTTGTTTTCAAACTCAAGGATTATAAGTTTTATATGAGTTTTATATATTTATATATTTATATTTATATAGTTTTAAACTTTATACTTTTATAAATATGTTTACATAGTTTATATTTATGTTTTCGTATGATTTTCTACTTTATAATATTAATTTATAACACTATTTTTAATTCAAGAGTTATATTTATATCAAAACACTTGAAAAATGCTCAAAAATTAATTTTACACTAGGTGTATGTTGACATAAGAAAAACACTATATTGACATATAACTGTCATTTTTTTTCAATTTTGAAAGGAAGTGTCTTTTCACTAATTGCGATGGTTCTAAAGCATTGCAACCTTTCACACATTATAAAAAGGGCTTGAATTTAAATTTTTTTTCACTCCTTTTCTACTTCCACTCTCTTTCATTACACCATTATTTCTTATCATTTTTATGATTTCTACACCTATACTCTGCCAAATTCAATTCTGTTTTCACGAATCTTCTTCTCTCTACACTCTCTACTCATTACTCTCTGAATCACATGCTATTGAAGAGTTATAGGGCTTTTTGTTAATAGTTTGGGTGGTGTAAAGGAATCGGTGGTATCTCTTGTAGCCGTGAAATCAAGGATGGGTAATCGGTGGTATCCCTTGTAGCCATGAAATCAAGGAAGGTATACTTGATCAAGTATGTGGTTGAAAATGGTGGTATCCTTTATAGCCGTGAAATTAAGGAGGGTTATAATTGGATATTGATATAGTAATAAATCTATACGCAATCCAGCGTTGCATGGGACTGGACGTAGGAGCAATTCTGAACCAGTATGAAATCCGATGTGTTCCTTCCTTTTCTAATTTTTATTTCTATTTATTTTTGTGTCTGTGTTTGAATCTGTGTCTGTGACTGTGTTTATGGTGTTTAATTCATATAGTATTTCAGATAAGTTTTAGACTTTGATTGAATTCTCAAAAACACTATTCATCTCCCTCTAGTGTTTATTTTGCCTTAACGATCCATTCTGCAATCCCTAACAATTGGCATCAGAGCAAGGTCTTTCAAAAAGTTCATAATCTGATTTTTGAAAACTTTTAAATGGCAAATTTTAGAATTTTTGTTAACGCCAGTGTCAATTCATGCATAGTATCAATGTTGGAAGAGTCTGCATATAATCATAATGAAAAGGCATATGATCTACTAAAATATTTTTTAATTCAGGAAAAGATGTGTTTTATGACTTCAAAAGTTGAAAAGATGGGTAAAGTGGCTGTTGGCAATTCAAAATATGAAAAGGTGGTTGTTGGAAATTCAAATCCCAAACTGGTGTGTTATATGACTGTTGAGAATTCAAATTCTAGAAAGCAATTGGTGGAAATGAAAAAGGACAAATGGATACTGGACAGTGGCTGTTCAAGACATATGAAGGGAATCCAGAACTACTCAATAATCTTAAATATGAAGATGGTGGAATGGTGAACTTCAGAGATAACTCCAAAGGATACATTATTGGAATCGGCAATGTCGGTAATTCTGAAACTCCTACTATTTCTGATGTTTTATTAGTTAGGAATTTAAAACCCAACTTGCTAAGTATAAGTCAACTTTGCAATAAGGGTTATAAAATAAACTTTGAAAAGAATAAATGTTTTGTAGAAGATAGGAATTTAAAAGTTATATTCGAAGGAGATAGAAAGAAAAATATCTATATATTGAGTATGAAAATCTTCAGCAATAACCTATGTCTTATGGATAATACAGGTGACCCCTAAATTTGGCATAAGAGATTTGGTCATATAAACTTCAAAAACATTTCTATGTTTTCTAAACTAGATTCAGTTAGAGGATTACCCAAAATGAAATTTAGAGTCAATAACTTATGAGACGCTTGTCAATTCAGAAAATTAAAGAAAAGTTCATTTAAATCAAAAGTGGAAATCACTACATCAAAACTATTAGAGTTAATTTACATGGATTTATTTGGTCCATCTCAAGTTCAATGATAAACCATAATAGATATGTTTACGTAATAGTCGATGGTTTTTCTAGATTTATTTGGATTTTGTTTCTTAAAAATAAAAGTGATGCTTTTGATCAATTTAAAACTTTTTTTAAAAGAATTCAAAACTTATTATCACTAAAAATTAAAACAATACGTAGTGATCATGGCGGAGAATTCGAAAATAAATTTTTTGAAAAATATTGTAATAAAAAGGGAATAACCCATAAATTTTCAATTCCAAGAACCGCTCAACAAAATGGAGTAGTTGAACGTAAAAATAGGATGGTACAAGAATGTGCAAGAACTATGTTATCCAATAGTAACTTATCAAGGAATTTTTGGGCTGGGGTAGTTGCAACAACTTGCTATATTATTAATAGAATTTCAATTAGACCTTTAACTCATAAAACCCCGTACGAACTTCGGTATAACAAGAAACCAAAAGTATCATATTTTAAAATATTTGGAAGTTATTGTTTTATACTAAATACAAAAGATAATTTAGACAAGTTTGATTCGAAATCCGATAAAGGAATATTTATTGGATATTCAGAAAGAAGGCATATATAGTTTTCAATACTCGAGCCAATACCATAGAAGAAACATTAAACATATCTTTCGATGAAAACTGTAAAAGTATAATTCAAAATAGTGAAGATGATTGTGAAAATGAGGTTAACGAAATATATCATGAAGATAATCAACTAAATAAAAGAAGTAGATTACTTAGAGACCGTCCTGTAGAAAATGTATTAGGAAATATTGAATCCGTTGTGAGAACTCGCAATCAATCAAATAATATGAGTAATACTGTATTTATTTCAACTATTGAACTTAAAAATCCAAAGGAAGCATCTTCCGATGATTCATGGGTACTTGTTATGCAAGAAGAACTAAATCAGTTTACTAGGAATGATGTATAGGAACTTGTTCCAAGACCAGAGGATAAAACTATAATAGGAGCCAAATGGGTCTATAAAAATAAAATGAATGAACACGGTGAGGTCGTAAGAAATAAAGCACGATTAGTAGCACAAGGTTATACTCAAGAAGAAGGAATAGATTACGATGAAACTTTTGCCCCTGTAGCAAGACTAGAAGCTATTAGGACTTTACTAGCTTTTGCAAACCATAATAATTTCAAATTATATCAAATGGACATCAAAAGAGCTTTTCTAAATGGATTTGTTAAGGAAGACGTATATGTAGAGAAACCACCTCTATTTGAAGATGAAAAATTACCAAATCGTGTATATAAGTTAAAGAAAGCGTTATACGGATTAAAACAGTCTCCTAGAGGTTGGTATGATAGATTAAGAAATTATTTGTTATAATCAAGTTTTGAAATAGGTAAATTAGATAATACATTGTTTATCAAGAGAAATAATAAAGATATTCAATTAGTACAAATATACGTTGATGATATAATTTTCGGATCGACAAACGATAATATGAATAAAGAATTTTCAGATATTATTACTAAAGAATTTGAAATGAGCCATATGGGAGAACTATCATTCTTTCTAGGATTGCAAATTTGAAAATTAAAGAATGGAATATTTATTAATCAAGAAAAATATGCAAGAGATCTAATTGATAAATATAATCTGACAACGAATGGGAGACCAACACCTATGGAAACTAATATAGCTTTAAGTAAAGATGATACATCAAAAAACGTTGACCAAAAACTATATAGAGGAATGATAGGATCATTATTACATATAACCCCTAGTAGACCAAATATAATGCATAATGTATGTCTCTGCGCAAGATATCAATCGCAACCTAAGGAAACACATTTAAAAGCCGTAAAACGTATTCTAAGGTATGTAAAGCATACATCAGATTTTGGATTATTTTACCCTAAGGATAATTCATTCGAATTAGTTTCTTACTGTGACGCTGACTATGCGGGATGTAAATCCGATCGTAAAAGTACTAGTGGAACATGTAACTTCTTAGGACATTCACTAGTCTCGTGGTTCAGTAAAAAGAAAAATACTGTATCTTTGTCAACAACTAAAGCAGAATATATCTCTGCTGCTTTGGCTTGTTCCAAAGTAATATATATGCAACAAACTTTAACTGATTATGGATTAAATATAAATAAATCACCTATATACTGCGATAATACAAGTGCTATAAATATTTCTAACATTCTAACTCATCATTCGAGAACTAAACATATCGATGTAAGACATCATTTTCTAAGAGATAACATAAGTAAAGAAAAGATTTCACTTGAATTGATAGAAATAGACAAATAAATAGCAGATATATTAACAAAACCATTAAACGAATCAACATTTACTAAATTTAGAAGAGAATTAGGCATATGTTCATTAAGTGAGTTAGAATAATTAAATATACTATATTATATAAAAAATAACATAAGAAATTAGAAAAATAAAATTTAAAACTAAAGTATGTCGATGTACACTTTTTTATATGTCGACATATAAGTGCCAGAATTTTAAATTTAATTCCCACCAAAAGTTAGTTATATTAATTATTTAAATCTTCTACTTCGACTTTTCTTCTTCTTTTTCATTTCTCTTCTCTGTAAAATAAACAATGGCCTCCACTAATTTAAACAACCAAATCAATTCCGATTTGTCCACTGGACCATCAGAGGGTCCATTTCAACGATCTACGCTCTCTCGTGTCATCAAAATCGAAGAAAAAATGGTTATGCTATGCAAATCATGGCTGAGATACAAGTACTCCAGATTAGAATGAGTCAGGAGCAAAATAGACAAAGGAAAATAATAAGAAGCCTCCATAAGTTTATAATGGATAATGAGCTAATCCAATTATCATCGACGATGATAATCAAGCCATGAATGAGGAGGAATAACAAGAGGAAGAACTAGAAGAGGAAGAAGAACTGGTGGAGGAAGAAGAACCTAAAGAGACTCAACCAACGATTACGGAAGAAGATGATAAAGTTGTATGTGTAGGAGAGGTCTTATTTGACCAAAATGGGAATGTGATTGAAAGGAATGGAGAATTTTGTCTCCATTATTCAAATTGCCCAATTTAAAAATCTTCCATTATCAAGAATAATTAGAACTTAAGGTTTTCTTTGGTTTTCGTTTCCTTGCGTTCTTACGATAAATCGTGTTTGTATATATTCATGTATCATAATTTGTACAAACTCAAGTTTAATGCAATTTTTTTTTATGTTTGTAAGATAAGTGTTATAATTAGTTATGACTTTATAAACATAAAATAATAAGAATATAAGATTAAGGGGGAGTATATGTCATTAAACGATTATTTTATTTAGGAGGAGTATTCTACTTTGAATTAGTAATAGATTAAAGGGGGATATCATTAGATTGGTTACTTAATGTCTTATATAACTTATAATTATACAATTTAGGGGGAGTTGTTTTAGAATTTATTTTTTATAATGCCAAAGGGGGGTAAATTATAAAATATAGACATAGTTTATAGGATTCATATAGACAGGAGGAGTATTTGAAGGATCATCATCAACAGGTATATACATGTATGTTATTTTATAAACTAAGGTTGTCATCATCAAAAAGGGGGAGATTGTTGGAGAATGGAGTTTTGTTGACAACAACCTTATTTCAATATTAATTGATTATAAATTATGTACTAACACTTTTGTATAGAATATACACACACACATGCATGATTTATATACAGGAAATATCACTGAAGAATGTGCAGTTTAAAGATATTAGAGATTCAGAATTCAGAGATATTTCAAGACTCATGAGTATTCAAGATTTCAAGACTAATATAGTTATAGAGTCTAGATTATGTAAGACTCTAAATAGCACTCCAGGTTCAAATTCAAATTCTGTTTTTCAAATTTTGTTTTCAAATTCTATCTTCAATATTCTCTATTTTATTTTCTATCTTTTCAATTTTTCTTACTTTACTTTTGGTTTCAAACTCAAGGATTATAAGTTTTATATAAGTTATATATATTTATATATTTATATGGTTTTAAACTTCATAATTTTATAAATATGTTTATATTTATGTTTTCGTATGATTTCCTACTTTACAATATTAATTTATAACACTATTTTTAATTCAAGAATTTTTAGAATTATATTTATATCAAAGCACTTGAAAAATTCTCAAAAATTAATTTTACACTAGGTGCATGTCGACATAAGAAAACACTATATCGACATATAACTGTCATTTTTTCAATTTTGAAAGGAAGTGTCTTTTCACTAATTGTGACGGTTCTGAAGCGTTTTAACCTTTCACACACTATAATAAGGGCTTGAATTCGAATTTTTAATCACTCCTTCTTCTCCACTTTCACTCATCTAGTTATATGCCTACCTTATAATACTGTTATCTCTCTCGTCCAATTATATGTCTATTATGATGCTTTTACTTATTTATAAGCTAAAAGTAACTGGACTCGCCAGACTTTATGTTTGATCCATTTTGTTTCTTCTTCTCTCTCTTCCGTTTCCCCCCACGTACTCGAGGTGAGAATACTCAGGCTTGATTAGGATTATCTCTTTCATTCTGGTTGGAGCTGCTTAGACGTACTGCTTTGATTTCCTGTCTTCTCCGATATGGCTATATTTTGGGACTATGCTTTTTATATATTACTGTACTCTAATAGTAACAAGACAGAAATTGTAATGGGTTTTCTGTATTTTAGACTTATGATGTAATTGGGTTTTGGACTATGATGTTTTTTGTTTAATATAGTTTTAAATTCCTCTGTTATATTATTTTATATCTACCTTGTGATGTTTCTGCTTTTGTTTACCTATAACGCTTCACAAAACTTAATGCATTCTGATAAAGAGTGACATTAATGGACGTGGGGTGTCACATTTGGTATCGGAGATGAAGGTTGCCAGATCGGGTAAAAGATTTTGAAAATTATTTTCAAAAAGGTTTTAAAAGAAAGCATTTTCAAAAGAAAACTCTGTTTTGAAAAACATATACCCCAAAGCCATATGGAATATCTTTCGATTCTCTGTTTGAATCCCTTTTCTTTTTCAGCATGTCTGGCGAACCGATTCTTCCTGAGGGCGTTACGATATCGGCTTGGTTCCATAGGTATTTTGAGGCTATGGCGCTTGCCGAAGGCCAAGCAGACGCCCTTCCCCCAGCTACAGCTAATGTTCCTCCTCCTCCTCCGCTAGCGGATACTTTCTCCATGATATGCAAGGACTTCTGTGCAATGGGAGGAAAGCCATTCCGAGGAACTGAGACTTTTGTAGAAGGAAGGAATTGGCTTAAAGAGACGGAGAATTTATTTGGGATTTTTGAAGTTGATGACCACAGGAAGATTCAGTTGGTTGTTTGGCAGTTGAAAGATGAGTCTTCATTCTGGTGGGAAGTGACGCAAGCAAGGCGCCTAGTTGAGACTTGGGATGATTTCTGATAGAGATTCGAAACGAAGTTTCTTTCTCAAGCCGAGCAACGTATGCAAATGGAAAGGATTTTGGCACTTAAGCAAGGGGCATGTCTGTCAAAGAGTATGTTAATAAATTTAATCAATTGGCGAGGTTTGGAGCTAGTGAATACCCCGCACAAGAAAGCCTTGAGGTTTGCTAGAGGATTGAATGAACCCCTTCATGGGTTGGTTATGTCCTCATATTCCGATGGGAGCAACTTTTGAGAAACTAGTTGATATCTCATTGATGCAAGAAGAAGATAAAGGTGGAAAGAAAGAGGCTAAGATTGATGAAACACAAAACAAGAAAGTGTGGCCCAGGAAAGAATAACAACAACAACAACAAAAGAAGGGCGGAAAGAACGACAAAGCTCGAGATAAAAGGAAATGTCATAATTGTCGACGTGAGGGTCATTTGGTCAAAGACTGCAAAAGAAGGAAGAATGCTTGTTTCCATTGTGGAGAGGTCGGACACCTTATTAAGGATTGCCCGAAGAAGCAAGGACTAGGCCAAAGGGCAGGATCTTCTGGAGGACAGATGCATGCTCTCGTGGCTGGTGTGCCGGATAAGGGTAGGAAATTTTTTGTTGAAAGTTTGATTTCTCTTTACCATCATCCTGATAGAACTCTTTTTGATTCTGGCGCTTCACATTCTTTTATATCTGATTCTGTGTTTGAGTCTCTGCACCTTAGTACTAGTATGGTTTTGGATCCCGTGGTTGTCTCAAACCCCATTGGGGGTATGGCTCATCTGTTTATGATTTGTCGGGGTTTGAGAATATCTGTGTTGGGTGTCGAGTTTGAATGCGACACATATGTGCTTGGTTTCATGGGCTATGGTTTGATTCTAGGGATGGATTGGCTATCCGTGTATGGTACCATTCCAGACTATGAGAGGAGGGTCGTTAGACTTTTGACTTGCCACAGGAGGACCCTCGAGATTTCCTGTGACCCTAAGGGGTCTGTCATGCTTAGTTTCCTAGAGTTGCTTGATGCATCTATCGATGATTTATGATATGTACTAGTAGTCTGTGAGTATCCAGATGTTTTTGAGGAGGTTCGGGGATTACCTTCGAGGAGCGAGATTGATTTCCGTATAAACTTGGTGGACAATACAAAGCCAGTTACATTACCTGTGCGCCATATGGCTCTGAGAGAAAGGAGGGAACTCAACAAGCAAGTAGGGGAGCTACCTGAGAAAGGGTTGATTAGGCGAAACATATCTGAATGGGGTGCTTCTGCAATATTCGCCACTAAGGCGGATGGTTCGCTTCGCTTATGCGTGGATTACAGGGAGTTGAATAAGCTCACTAATAAAAATAGTCACCCACTCCCGAGGATAGATGATCTGTTTGACCAGCTTGTTGGTGCATCTGTCTTCTCCCAGTTAGACTTGGCCATGGGGTTTCATCAGTTGAGGGTGGCCGAGGACAGTATAAACATGACTGCCTTTAGAACTCCAGATGGTTTTTTCATGTGGCTTGTCATGCCCTTTGGGTTGATGAATGCACCCGCCTATTTTGTGGATCTGATGAGTAAGGTGTTTCGGGAGTTCCTAAATAAGTTTTTGTGGTCTTTATTGATGAATCTTGATTTTCTTGTAGAGTGAGGAAGAGCATGCCCGACATTTGAGGGAGGTGTAAACTCTTCCTGCGCACTAGCTTAAGGCGAAATTCTCCAAATGTCATTTTTGGAGAAAGGAAGTGAGATTTCTAGGGCATGTGGTCTCTAAGGATGGGATAACAGTTGACCCCGCGAAAGTAGTTGCAGTTTAAGATTGGCAGACCCCAAAGAACGCAACGGAGGTGAAGAGTTTTCTTGGTTTCGCAAGCTATTATAGGAAGTTCATTAAGGACTTCGCAAAGATATCAACCCCACTCACTAGACTAACGAAGAAGAATCTGACATTTTCTTGGGTTATAGACTATAAGGATGCTTTTCAGCGATTAAAGAGGGCTCTGACAACAACCCCAGTCTTGACTTTGCCTGATGAGAACAAGGTGTTCACAGTATACACTGATGCATGTGGTACAGGTCTTGGTGCGGTTCTAATGCAAGAGGGAAGGGTAGTATGTTATGGAGGTAGACAGTTAAGAGTTCATGAGAAGAACTACCCTACCCATGACTTAGAGTTAGCTGCCATATTATTCGTGCTGAAGACCTGGCGTCATTATCTACTTGGAGAGAAGTTTGAGTTATACACCAATCATAAATCTCTCAAGTACTTGTTCTCGTAGAAGGATCTCAATCTGAGGCAACAAAGATGAATGGAGTTCCTAGCGTCCTATGACTTTGAGATTGCTTGTATCTCTAGCAAGGGTAATGTGGCGGTGGACGCACTGAGTAGGCAGAGGATGACCTTGATTCCTCTATTAGTAGAGAAGCAAAGCTTAGAGTTTATATCGACTTTTGATTTTAGACCCTCCGCCGAGTTCACACCTGGTTTATTAGCATCATTAGAGGTGCGACCTACTCTGTTGGATTAGATAAGAACTTCGCAGCGAGAGGACCCTCAAATAGCATATATCTTGGATAGGCTCAGTAGAGGGGAGACTTCCAGTCACCTCAATAAATATTCCACAGATGATAGAGGTGGTTGCGATGAGATGGAAGGCTTTGTGTTCCCCGAGTTGGGAGTTTGTTGAAGATAGTTCCTAAGGAAGCCCATCATTCTAGGATGACTATCCATCCATGCAGTGATAAGATGCATAGAGATATGAAGAGGGTTTTCTTTTGGGTGGGATAAAGAGAGATGTAGCGGAGTTTGTTTCTCGATGTTTAATCTGCCAGCAAGTCAAGGTTGAGCAAAGGCAGCCCGGTGGTTTATTTCATCCTTTGGGGGTTCCATAATGGAAGTGGGAGAGCGTCTCCATGGATTTCATTGATGGTTTGCCTAGATCGAGGAAAGGCAACACCAGTATTTGGGTTATAGCTGACAGGCTTACAAAGAGCGCTCATTTCATTCCTATTAAGAGTAAGAGGACGGCAGCATGGTTGGCAGCATTTTATCTTCATGAGATAGTCCATCTACATGAAGTACCTTCTAGTATTGTGAGTGATCATGACCTCATTTTCACCAGTGAGTTTTGGAGGAGCTTGCAAGAGGCATTAGGTACACAGTTGTGTTTGAGCACCGCTTATCACCCTCAGACCGATGCACAGATGGAGAGGGTGAGTAGAGTTCTTAAGGATCTTTTAAGACTATGTATCCTAGACTTCGGAGGGACTTGGGAAGAGCATCTTTCTTTGGTAGAGTTCGCCTACAACAATAGTTATCAAGCTAGTATTGGCATGGCACCCTTCGAGGCATTGTACGGACAACTCTGTAGATCGCCGACTTATTGGTGGGGGTCTACAGAAAGGCTTCTACTTGGACCTGAGATGGTTAGAGAGACTTCAGAAATATTTATCTTATTCGAAGGCGCATGAAGACAGCTCAGGACAGGCAGAAGTCCTATGCAGATAAGAGAAGGGCCGATATTGAGTTAGAAGTAGGAGACATGGTTTTCATCAAGGTATCTCCTTTGAAGAATGTAGTTCATTTTGGATCTATAGGGAAATTGGCACCAAGATTTGTAGGGCCATTTCCTATAACAGAAAGAATTGGCCAAATGGCCTATAGGGTAAAGCTACCAGAGAGACTGGCTGGTGTTCATGATGTTTTCCACGTTTCTCATTTACGGAAGTGCTTGCATGATACCGCAGAAGTAGTTGAGCCGAGTATGCTTGAGGAAGTAGAGGTGGAATGGGAGGCAACGATTAGACGAGTTCCTACCCGTATTCTTGGATCAGAGGTTAAGAAGCTACGCAACCGAGAGGTCAAGTTGATGAAAGTTCAATGGGGGGAAGACCCCAAGAATGCAACTTGGGAGACTGAAGACAAGATTCACGCTTCGTACCCTTTTCTTTTCAAGTGTATGTTCTTAACTTCTTTTTCCAAAGCTTTTATTCGTACTTGTTTCTGTCATTTAAGTATATCATATCGATCGAATCTTCAACCTTTAGGTAGGGAACTCATGGACGTAAACATGTGTTTAAAGCATGTTATATTTGATGGATGCAAGTGGATGCAAGTGTTTACTAGTGGTTGCTCGTGGATAAATACACACACACATTAGGCACTAGATCGGCTCAATCACCATCGTACTGCATATGAATGCGTGTGCATATTTTTCTTCTTTTAATGGATGAAATTGGGTGTTTCATCATGAGGATGTTGCATTTGGATGAACGATTGTGCACCATATATAACTTACATGTTATACTAGGATTATTTGCATACATGTTGGATTCATGGCACTAACATACATTGCATTAAGGAGGTCAACTAAATCAGTAGTCCGCCTGATCTTTTGCATTAGTATATGGACATATACAAAAACCCTTGCATATGTTCATATAAGCATTAGAAATCTTTTAAGGACAATAGACGCCTGTGACTGATGGATGAGTAGATGGATGATGGATGTTAGGATATACATTCTTCTTAACTTGGAGATTTCAGGGACGAAATCTTTTAAGTAGGGGAGAATGTAACACCCCGTAACTTTAAAGAACACTATAATGATAAACTAAAGAATACTTAATTAAATATTGGAAATTAAGTAAAATGGACTGCACTGTTGCGTTGGTCTCAAAATTCTACTTAAGATAGACTCCGAGTTTGCGTAAAATGGACATCATATGAAGAAGATATTAAGGTTTGAAGTTTATATACATATAAGAAATATAAATATAAATAAATCATGTTAAGAAATCGAATATCAAAGAGCAGGAAGAGGAGGGAATTCAGCCCGTTAGGGGTCGACCCCAGCCAGACCTGGTGCATATCCGTTTCTGTGTACGTGGACTCGTTTCTTGACCAGTTCGTTGATATTAGGCACTATATAGGACCTCATTTCTATTGTTTTATTCAACAAAAACAATGGAGACAACGAGGTGATGCCCCAACTCAGATTAAAATAGCCTATTCTTCTGCAACAACAATTTATACGTTTTCAAGAATCTTTGCTACAAGATCAATAGTCAATTCTCTGTTCTTTAGATCCAATCACGGTGAGTTCATGTTATTTTTAGATATAAACAATTAAAAGTAATCTTGACATGTTTGTAAGCTGGATCTAAAAATGTGCCGTTAATAACCTGAATCATAACTAAACAGATCTGCCATTACTTGTACACCTGATCCTCTATTTAGTTATTGCATGTATGTCTTTATTATGTTTATTATGTCATTATGCCTATTTTGTCACCATATGCTTATTCTTTTAATTTGCCTAATCATGTCATCAAATGCTCATCCTATTAGTATGCTTATTTCTGTCATCATAAGCCTGTCTAATTATTATGCCTATTCTTGTTCGCTTCTTTCCCTCTTTCCCTTTTTATTTTTATAGCCAGGCTACCCTCGAGCCTAGCCTATCGCTGAAATATGATATGAACTTGTTAACATGTGATACTTAACCTGTTTAAATCTGTAGGGGTTACATAAACCTGTCAAATTGAGTAGGGGTTAAGTAAACTTGCTTGAATCAATGGGGGTTAAGTTAATCTTGTTAAAACTATGTGGGTGGGTTATGTATATAAACCCAACAAACTTAACATGTTTTACATGTGGGGGTTATGCAACCTTGTTAAACTGTTAGGCATAACCTGTCAAAATCCTAGTAGTGGGGATGCAAGCCTGAGGGAAACTTGTATCGTCTGTTGTGAGGGACCCGTTTCAGTTAGTAACCCATCTTGGTATCAAATGGGGAACCCCGAACTAGGTCGGGTTCTGGGCACGCTTACTGAGCTGATTATAAGAGGTCACTTATGTGAGGGTGTTGATGGCGCATTCAAACGGATTCATGTGCGTGCATGGGTCCAGTTTTCTTGGGGAAATTAAGACGCTATGACATCAGCAGATATGGCTATGCATCTTGAAAATAACGGGGTTGCCATTTTAGGAAGTGATACATCCTACTGTAGGGCCAACACAGGGTATCTACGGGATATGGAGCCAATCGATTGGGGTAGTAATTAGGGTACATCTAGTCTTTCTTGTTTAGGGGCCCATTATTATCGTTCGGGTAACACCTGTAATTTCTGTTGGGAAACCTGTTATTGTTGTTGGGGGTAAAACCCGTCAATAAAAGTACACTTAAGTCTATCATCTTGTTCTAGTTGGGATCATTCTATTCTTGTTATACTAGTATTGGTGCTGAGAAAAGTACTTGAGAAGCGCAATATATTCTGTCAAGTTTTTCTGTTTATCCTGCTCAGTTTGTTATACCTGCCTTATGATATTGTTATCTCTCTCATCTAGTTATATACCTGTCATGATGCTTTTACTTATTTATATGCTAAAAGTAACTGGACTCGCCAGACTTTATGTCTAACCCATTTTGTTTCCTCTTCTCTCTCTTCCATTTCTCCCCTAGGTTCTTAGGGTGGGAATACTCAGGCTTGATTAGGATTCTCTCTTTCATTCCGCTTGGAGCTGCTTAGATGTACTGCTTTGATTTCATGTCTTCTCCGATATGGCTATATTTTGGGACTATGATTATTATATATTGCTATACTCTGATGATCTTAGTAACAAGATAGAAATTGTAATGGATTTTCAGTATTTCAGACTTATGATATAACTGGTTTTAGACCATGATTTTTTCTATTTAATAAAGTTTTAAACTCCGCTGCTATTTTATATATGTCTTGTGATGTTTTTGTTTTTGTTTCTAGTTACCTATAACGCTTCACGAAACTTAATGCATTCTGATAAAGAGTGACATTAACGGACGTGGGTCTGTCACATGTACATTTTTAGATTAGGATACATCCAGCTATATCATTATCTTATTGCTGATCTAGTAGATAGGCGAAGGCCAGAGACATTCACGTTTCACTTACCAGTCGGTGAGATGACTATCACCTTGGGGGATGTAGCTGTTTTACTAGGATTGCCTGTTGATGGCAATGTTGTTGCATATGGTGGTGGAGGACTTGATTATTTGCAGATATGTCATGACCTACTTGGGCTAGATCCACCGACCGATTAAGTAAGGGGTGGTGAGTTCGTTGAGATCACGTGGTACCGTCATCTGTTGATGCATGATATTCCTGAAGATGCCACCGAGATTCAGATTCAACAGCGGGGTCGTTGCATTATACTGCACATTATTTTTTGCAGATTGATGTGCGATCACACTAAGACCCACATAGATTTCAGATGACTACCATATTTAGCTGATCTAGGGATGTGCGCTACATATTCATGGGGTAGTTCAGTGTTGATGTATACGTATCAGGAGATGTCTAAGCTCGCGCTGTTACAGTTTGGCACCATTGCAGGTTGCATAACTCTTGTTCAGGTTAGAACCGTATTTCTATAGTTTACTATTATACAATATGATGAATCATTCTCTTTTATTAATAATTTATTTTGAAACACAGGTTTGGTCCAGGACTTATCTTCCTGTAGAAAGACTCTCAGTGAGGCCTAATCCTATCGATCTATCGGTGCCGCTTGTGTCTACGTATACTTATTGATCATTTATTTAGTTAAACACAATATATATCATTTCTAATATACGTTCTTTAAAATCATGTAACAGGTGGGTAGGACGTAAAAGTACGCGACAAATACACTGATGAAGTGTGAAGTTCTATCGCAATGAGTTTGACGTCCTTGAATAAGATAAGGTTACATGGACACCATACATTCAGGAGGTACTTGGCACACTTCCACCCATGTGCACAGCCGCTAGGTACCTCTAGACTGCGAGAGTACCTATTATAGCCTATACAACCAATGCTTGGCGCCTTCCCGATAAGGATATGAGACAGTTTAGCATGATACAACATATACCAGACGATGCGCCTCCTTACTTATATGCCTACCATGCGCAAGACAATCCGACACTTGTTGCTATATGGAATAATTGCCATAACTGTATTAAGGTTGATAGGGAGTCCACTATTTCTATGGCGCAGTACATGAGGTGGTACTGGAATATTACACAACGGTATGTTCTTTAGCCCTCAGTTCGGCTTTAGCACATTATGTTCCCAGAGCACCACTAGAGAGGAATGTGGTAAGTTGATGTAGGTAGAATTATTTACAATTAATTACATTTATTTAATGTAATTGATTTTATTTTTTAAATGTATAGGCTGCTGGTATTAGCCGAGCATGGGAAGAAGTAAAAAAGGCTCCGCCAAAGGAAGATGAACGATGAATGAAAGACTATATGCACAAATATCCAAAAAAAATAGATGTGATCTTGTGTAGAAACAAACTTGATAGGCCAAGACCACCATCTCCTCCTCCTCCTCCAGCAAGCCCACCACCTTCTCATCAGGTCCAGCAGGCCCACCTCCTCCTCTAGGAGCTGCAGAACATGAAGAATTTGCACATGGTCCGTCGCAACCAGTATCTACATTACCACTTTAGCCTGTGCGCGACGACATAGAAGCAGTAGTAGTGCTTCGTCATCAAATTCCACACCACTGGTGAGGCGGCCGAGGCGAGACTAGTGCAGCGGTTCGTTAGCGCACGTATGTTTGGTGTAGAAGTAGTGTTTGTATAATTATTTGGTATGTTTGGATAGAAGTGGTGTTTGTATAATTATTTGATATATTCGAATATTTGGATTTTTCGTTTGGTTTATGTTGATTGGTTGTGTTTTGGATGCTATGTAGATGTTTGCTATTGATATTCGTATTAATTAAACGACGTTTGAATGTATAATTTATAATTTGATTAAAACGAGCTCGTAACGTCACAGTAGTTCGTAGTTTTAAGTTTTGAACTTCAAATGAATATATACGATTCGTTATAATTCAGCTTTCTTTGAAACAAGAAACGTTTGAATCTACTGAACTATATTTTTCTAATGGATGAGAAAAATGGAGATTTCATATTATAGATATTAAGTTATGTCCAAACCAAATTTTCAGAAAATCTCTATGGAATCATTTATAAAGCATAACGGTTTATTAAATAAATAAAAAGGTTTTTAATATAAATTGAACGTCATTTAACTTCAAATTGAAATAAAACAGTTGAGTTGATCCAGAATTGATCCAAAACTTGTGATTTGACTGCACTCTGCCATGAAATAGTTGAGTTGATGTGATAAAGTTGAGTTGACAAGTCTTAATGATTAAAGCCGCCATAAATCAGAGTATGAAGACAAATTCTCAAAATTCGTCTATATGAACTTTCTTTATTAACGAGTACCCAGCCTCTCTTCCTCTCTTCCTCTCTTTCATTATTATTTGCCTCAAACTAGATCTGATAAGCTGGTTTTTGAAGAATAGTTCAACAAGTCTTGTAGGTAATAAATTTGTTCACTTATTTGCTCTTCTCTTCCCTATATTGTTATGTACTCTACAACTTGACAATACTACTCATTTATTTCAAGTTTCCACCTTTCATCTAGGTCAAAATGGCTAATTGGGAATTCGATGATGAAACCATGGTTCAAATGTACGATGAGTATGAACGGAATAAGCAACCAACAGAAGATGTCAAATTTGTGCCCGAAACGCAATTGGAATTCCAAATAGAAGCTGCAGAAGTTGAGTCTGAATTCTTTAGTGCAACGCAACCAAATACTGCAGTCCAGCATATCAAACCGATTCAAAAATTCCTCTATGCTCGGTTGAGGGAAGTAATTGCTCGACATAACCTCGATAGGCCAAGCTCTAGCATAACGGGTCGTTCAGTCCTATACTATTACGGAGTCGAATGTAATGTGCTTGTTTCTGTTAGAGAATGCAGAATGGATCGTTAAGGCAAAACAAACACTAGAGGAGGGGGGAGGTGAATAGTGTTTGTGGGAATTTAAACAAAATCTAAAACTTATGTGAACTATGGGATGAATCAATCACCACAAACAAAATCACAGACACAGATTCAAACAAAAATACAAAATAAACAGAAATAAAATGCAGAAAAGGAAAGAACACACCGGATTTTATACTGGTTCAGATTGCTCCTACGTCCAGTCCCACGCAACGCTGGATTGCACAGAATTTTATTACTGTATCCAAATTCAATTACAACCTCCTTGATTTTACAGCTACAAGGGATACCACCAATTCCAACCTCCTTGATTTAGCGGCTACAAGGGATACCACTGATTCTATCCTCCTTGATTTAACGCCTACAAGGGATACCACTAATTCTAACCTTTACTCAACCCAAACAATTACAAACAACCCTATAACTCTTCAATAGCACTTGATTAGGAGAGTAGAGAGTGTAGAGAGAAGAAGTTTGATCAAAACGGAATTGAATTCGATAGAGTATAAGTGTAGAAATCATAAAAATGATTAAGAAAAATGATATAAAGAAAAAGGATGAAGTTAGAGAAGAAGAGATGATTAAAAATTTAGTTTTAACCCCTTTTTATAGAGTATGAAAGGTTGCAACGGTTCTGAATCATTTCAAATAGTGAAAAGACAATTCCTTTCAAAATTGAAAAAATGATAGTTATACGTCGACATGGTATTTTTGGTATATCGACATATCCTAGTGTAATTTTGTATTTTAGAGCATTTTCAAGTGTTTTGATATTAATATAATTTTGGAAATTTTTGAATAAAAATCTAGTGTTGTAAATTAATATTATATAGTAGAAAAACATATGAAAACATAAATCTAAACTATATAAATATATAAAGTATAAGAATATAAATATATAAAATTTAAGTTTGAAAAACAAAGAAGAATAATAAAGGAAAAAATAGAAAAGATAGAAAAATAAAATGGAGAGGATTGAGGATAGAATTGAAAATCAGAATTTGAAAATTAGAATTTGAACCTGGAGTGCTATTTAGAGTCTTACAAAATCTAGACTCTATAACTATATTAATCTTGAACTCTTGAAATCTTGATTACTCATGAGTCTTGAAATTTCTTTGATCTTTGAATCTCTATCATCTTTATAACTGTATAGTCTTCAGTGATATTTCCTGTATATAATTCCTGCATATATATATATATATATATGTATATATATATTCTATACAAAAATTGTTAGCATATATTTTATAATCAATGAGGTTGTTGTCATCAAAACTCCATTCTCTAACAATCTCCCCCTTTTTGATGATAACAACCTTAGTTTATAAAATATCATATCTGTATATACCTGTTGATGATGATTCTTCGAATACTCCCCCTGTCTATATGAATCCTATAAACTATGTCTATATTTAATAATTTCTCCCGCTTTGGCATTATCAAAAAGAAATTCTAAAACTACTCCCCCTTAAATCCTATAACTGTCTAAATAATTCCTATACTAAAGTAAAGTACCCCCCCCCCCCCGGAGTCCTAAATCTATAATCATAAAATACTCCCCCTAAATCCTATATCTATCTATACATATTCTATTATAATATTCTATATAACCATCCCTGATTCTATGATATCCTTATATCTCCCTCTAACTCTATGATTCTAAGCCTAAAAGATTATAAATCCCCCTAAAATTATGACTATACTAGTCTAATAGAAGAATAATAAACAAGGCAATCTAATCAATGTTTATAATTAATCCAAACAAGCAATTCAAACAATTAATTCAAGCAAGCAATTCATGCAATCTATTCAAGCAATCAGTTCAAGCAATCAACCAAATTGAATAATATATGTTAATAAGCACTTCTTGAACCTTCAACTAATCCTAAAAACTATTAAACTCCCCCTTAATCTAATATAAGACTAAACCTAGCCTATACTCTAATTCCCTTAAAACTATAACAAGACTTTAATTTAGACTAAGAAATAATTCTATGATATAAGTTAAAATGCATAATATATTTCTAACACACCACTAATGAAATTCAACCATGTAAAACAAGTCAATCAAGTTATTTATGTCAAACAAATCAAACAAGTTAATTAAGTCAAATAGTTCAACCAAGTCAATTAAGCCAAACAATTCAACCAAGTCAATTAAATCAAAGTAAATATGTTATGTGTTTAATTAATAATCCTACATATTTCTAATATAATAATTCCCTATATAGTATACTTGTTACGAGGAGTTAAAGTTAACATGTAATGCAATATGTTGGTAATAATGCAGTATGACATATGAAAAACAATATGAAGGGGTATATTGAATGAAATCCAATTTGTGATGTAAATGATTTGAGATGCATTTAATGATGTATGATATGAAATAAGATGGGTAATGATAATATGTAGAATTATTTGGTGATTATATCTTTTTTGGTAAAAGATATTCAAAATTCTACATAATTATAAATCAATCAAAGGTAATATTAATTTTTAGAATTAAGTCAATGATGCTAATGAAAGAAATTAAGAGTTTAATAAACTCATGATAGGTAGAAAAATATTCAAAATAATTATGGAGTTAAATAATATAGTAAGGTAAATATAGTAAGAATTGAAGATCTTTTTTAAAGAGAATATAAAATTATATAAAGTAGACTACAAACATATATTCATAATAGTATATATAAAAGCTGATTTTGAAAAGAACTTAAAATTTATCATAAGATATACAATAATCTTTTAAATTCGAACTTTAGAAATCCAAACATATTTATTTGCTAAAGAACAATCTATAACAAAATGAAGTAATATATAAAGCTATAATTCTTATATTTAAACTATATTTTTAAGACATAAAAATCATATATATATATTCCTTTATACCAAAATATTAAGTTAAATATATAGATCAAAATTAGTATGAAATTACAAATAGTACTTATATAATGTAACCCAAAATTGTTATTATATGTGAAAAATATAAAAGTTAAACTATGTGTGCTTAAACTAAAGATATATAAACTTATATTTTATAACAATATCAAATGTTGGAAAAGTTTAAATTATTTCAATCAAATTAATAATTTTATTACAAGATATAAAAAATAAGTAGATAGAAAGAGTTGATAACTAGAATTTGAACTTGCATTTTGTTTTTTAAAAGATGGAGGGAAGTTTGAAAGTTTAAGCTTTTAAAACTCAAAATTTGAATTTCATTTTATAAGCCTTTATGTCGACATATGTGCATAAATTTCAAAGAACATATGGTTTTGTGACTTTGGTTTTAAATTATCGATTTATATTTCAGGTTTAACTATTTCCTGAAATAATATTATTCCAACAAACATTCAAAAAATTTATTTTATTATTTTATTTGTTGTTTATTATTATATTATTATTTTTAATTTCAAATTTCAAATTTCAAATTTGAATTTCAAATTTCAAATTTGAATTTCAAGTTTAAGTTTTAAATTCAAAACAAAGCAAACAAACAAAGCAACCATTCAACCAAATAAAATTAATTAAGTCATACCCGATTTTTAGATTCTTTTCTTCGAAATTTTCTGAATTCTGAATTGATCTTCTGGAATTTGATGATGAGATCTGCTCTATTGCGACGGGCTCGTTTTTCTGATCAGGATAGTATATTCATTTGCTGAATTTGAACACCGTATGAGAAAGATATGGAAGATTTAGGAGTTCAACCAACTTGGCGCCAAAATTTGAATTTGAATTTTGTATTTTGAATGAATGGACACTTCTACTACTATATAAAGGCCCAAAAGTCATGTCTCTTCATAATCTCTTCTCATCTTCTTCTTCTTCTTCTTCTACTTCTTCTCGTTTTCCATTTTCAATCAAACTTTCAAGCGACATAACTTCTTCGTTTCTTGAAGGAATTGGACGAAATCAATGGCAAATTAAAGAGAAATCCAAGGACTACAATCTAGTAATAGTTTAGGGATGAATTTGAATTGTATTGGAGTGTATATAGTCGAAACAGTAAGAGAAAAACAGAAAATTCCGTAATAGTTTTTCTGATTTGGATAGCCAACTTCGAATCGCCATATCTCACTCAATTTTTATCGAAATTTGATGATCTACTCATCAAAATGACCGCAAAAACAAGAACTACAATCTGGAAAAGGATTTGGCACAAAAAGCCTAATATGTGGATGCAATTTGAAGATTATTGTCGGTAGTTCTGGTTTCCTTCTCTTTTTTATTCACCAAAACTTTATTTGATCATTACTTGATCAATTTTTGATGGATTCATATAAAACTAGCGGCATTACGAAGCAAATGACGAGAAGTACAGTATGAAGATATGTAACGATTCGAACTTTGCCCGGACCTGATCGATCGCAAAATCGACTATGACCATTCAAAACCCGAATACGCTAACTTTGGGTATACAACACATCAGAACAAATAACTACATAATTTTATAAACATTATAATAATGTTACATCAGGGTACAGAATATATCAGATTTTATCGAATAAATAATACAGCGGAAGATAATTTACAATGAATGTAATACACTGCAGCGGAAACAAATAAACTATCACAGCGGAAGGCTACCAATGCTCTGGACACGACATCAAGCTCGATCCAGAATCCTGCTCAATAAATAAGTATCTGCAAAGCAACCCACTCAACTACCCATGTGGAAAAGAGGGCACCCGAATTTGCAAAGTGAAACAAACTACGAGTCAGTCATGGGATTAGTATGAGAAATCTTACTTAACTTATCTAATAATAAGGCTAATTACAGGACCACGCCGCTGACGCGGAACGGGTTTACTCCATTGGATTGCCAATGCAAGAAATAAAGTAAATCGTTAAACAACGCAATGCTTTTTAGAAAAATGAAACCATTATAAGACTCAAGTTCCATCACACAATGCAACGCAAACCGGAGGATAGAGTTTTACCTTATAATGGTAAAAAATGCTTGATACGATAAAACGGATTTGATATTATTATTAGTGTATATATTTTCAAAAACATTTCAATCATAATGTATCAATCATAGACGGCATAACTACCATATATTATGTCTCCATACTAGTTATACAATCAAAACCGAATGGAGTCGTATTGGAAGTTGGATTTCCATCATGAACCAAGGCAAGGGATCGTCCTTACCAAATTCGAGACAATCTAGCCCATGTCTCAGGACGAGTACTCAGTCAAGCCCTTAGGATCGCCAGAGCCGGTCCACACATATGTTAGTGGATTAGTTATGCCTGAACAATACGTCTCCCTGCCCTATGAGGCATAAATAGAGCCACTATAGACTCAAATCCGAGGCACCTCGCTTTCCATCATCCACATAAGTAAAAAATATCCGGGCTTGTAAAACCAAGACACCACTTCTAGCTAGAAAGAAACGCATGCTCTCCCTGGGGTCCTTCCCCCGTTTCTGGTTCATACCGGGGTATGAGGCTCGCGAAGTATCGCTACACAAAGCTCTGCTAAATAAGGTTGTTCTTTGATCATCAACCACAAGGCTCTGCTTTTCAACAATAAACCTTGATCATTTGCATCTTAGCATGCCACATTGTCAATCCATACCATGCCATTGATTTCTGCCAATATATAACCTCTAAGCTCGTACGTCTCAAAGAAGGGTGTTAAGCAAGAGAATAAATTCTCCGCCACCAAACAGATATACATTTAGCAGAGATCAACGAATACAGCATAAAGGAATACAATGTCAGACATACCATCCATTTATAAGCCAGTTCTGGGTCTGGACGAAACTGGAGGCACCTTATTCCTTATCCCATATGTCCGATACAAGAGAGAGGTCCTTGCATATCCGGTCGATCTCCAAGTACGTTTGGACGATCACCACTATTACCTTATCTTGGGATGCCTCCCAAAATAAGACATCAGTAATCATCCAGACGATGTGAAGACCTCCGGTCTTCAACCACCGTCTTCATCTTTGACTCTTAATCGTCGTATTAATTATTCGGAATGGATTAAACCTGCTCTTTCCGAATAACTCACATATTTTATAATCTATAAACAAGTGCTATAAAACATATTATACGCCTCATTCCAATTCAAAATATTCTTTTATTTAAATATTCACATTATTAGGGAAAGGTTCCCTTTAATTTTATCAAAGATAACTTCCTTTAAATCTATTCTTTGATCTTCTTTTTAAAGATTCATTAAAACTCCATTTTGGTTTTAATATCAAAAATCATTATTTAATGATTATTCAACTTTAAGAAATGAATCTTGCCTTTAATTGAGTTAAACAACCAATGTCATTTAAAACACAGCCCACAATAAACCCAAAATCACCTTCCATTAAATATGGAACTTTCACAGAAATCAGATCAATATAAATTCCCGTATCAGACTAATAATATAAATGAAATAACGACAAAGCCTTTTAAATTCCATATATAGTAACGGTCTTCTTTTACAGAAGCTCATCTCGATTATTATTTAAACCGAATTCCATTCAATTCCAATTTAATATATAAAATTAGAAAACCTTACTTTGGAAAATTTCCATTTAAATCTTAATAAAAGATTTATAAATTCCAAACTATATTTTCACTATAAATTGGGTTAAAGAAGGAATGTCGTTAAAAACACAGTTCACAATAAACCCAATTTACATTTCATTTTATTCCAATTACTAAATATGATTGAAACTCTAATAATCTTAATTAAAAGATTTATTCTTTTCATACGGGGTTTAAGAACAGTGTTATTTAAGACACCATTCGCGACAAACCCAAAAATCCAATTTATCTTATTTAATTCCAATTTAATATTAATTAATTGGAAAACTTCATTAAATCTTAATTTAATGATTTATTCTAGTCAATAACTAGTTCATTTCGATAAAAATATATTTTTATCTTTTCAAATATGGAACTTTTCATCCAAATTCTTTTCAAATCATTTATTATGATTTTACATAAATTTTCCATATTTTTAATAATTTCATCAAGGCCCGTACGGTCGGTTCCCAATAACGGCCACCGAACTGCATCCATAGCGACCTTTTCCAAATTTGATTTGGACATAATTCCAAATCCAACCGTTAGATTTCAAAACTCTTATATTCATTGGATAGCGCTTTTCGATAGAACCCAACGGTTCCAGTTTTAGAGAATCCGACGGTCGGATCTCCCGTGATGTCAATTTGAAGTTAATGATCGAAATTCGTGGACGTTTCGCTGCACGGCGCGTTCTATTCAGGCCATTAAATATATATATATATATCGTTGATTTCCTTTTAAAACGTATTTTATAAAATATTTATAAATTCATTTTAAAATGATTTTTAGCTTCATTTTCAATTTTAAATCAAAATTGAATATTCTATATTTATATCATATTAAAATATTAATATTTTCAAATTATTGTATTTTGAAATCACTACTTTTTGATATTCATTATAAAATGAATAAAATCAATCGATAAACCCGTTCGGGTTAAAATGGCGTTTGCTACTTAACTCGGCTACATATTTTTATATTTTTGTACCCATCCAAAGATGGACATAAAAATTGTAACTTTATTCTTCACTAAATTTATTTTAAAATACTCTTTATTTTAAAATATTCTTTATGTTAAAATATTCTTTTAAAAATGTTCTTTATTCTGAATCGGAATGCGACTCAATCAATTACCATATAAATTTAGTTATATGGATTTCATACATTACATATATTCAACGATAATGATAAACAATCGTCAAACAATCCATTCACATCCAAAGTGAAGTTTATAACTATGTGAGCATTAAAATAAATAAATAACGCTCATCACAGACTGTCAATCCACCGATTGACAATTAATTAAATATTGGGACTAATGTACGTCAAATATCATCCCAATACCCGTGTGGGTTTTCAAACAACAACAATTTATATAAATAGATCATTGGTTAATAGATTTAACCAATTATAATTCAGTTTGAATTATTCCTTATATCGCTAACAAAATAATGATAATGTTTTAATCTCGCAAATTTTCTAATATCGCTAACATAATAATGATAATGTTAAACAATTGTACATCTTTCTACTTCTATAACATGTAAATGTTAATATCAGACAAATGAACATCTTCTATTTCTATAGCATGTAAATGTTGATATTAAACAAATGAACATTTTCTATTTAACCAATTTCCATTGTTTTAAATTATAAATAAATATTTATAATTTAATTTGAACAGAACATATATTCTAACAAGTAATTATTTTTATTCTTGTCTAACATGGTAGAGATGACATTTTTATTTCACAAAACATTATTCTAAATAAAAGACATTTTTATTTGACACAAACATATTCTAATTAAATGAATATTTATTTACACAAATACGATCTCTAACATAAATGACATGTTAATTTACCAAATATGATTCTAACATGCAATTTTAACTAAAATGACAATTTTATTCTAACATGACATTTTTAACTAAGATGACATTATTCAAAATAATGTATTTTTATTTCACCAAACATGTCCTAACTAAATGGCATTTTTGCAATGCTAACAATGTTAAGTGACACTATTTTTAATGAATCAACATTCATTTCATAAATGACATTTTCCTTTTTTTTAATTTCACTAACATATAAATGATAATGTTATAATTAACAAAACATAATCAAATGAACATTTTACTATGTTTCTAACATATGAATGATAATGTTTTAACTAACAAAATGAACATTTTTCTATGTAAAACAGTGCATGTTTTTAATCATTTCTAATATATAATAAAAATGTAAATTTTTATTGTTAAACAATTTTTCACAATTCCTATGCTCATATATGACAAATAAAAAGGGAATTTTATTTTCAATAATTTCAGTGTTCTTATATGACAAATAAAAAGATGATTTTTATTTTCAATAATTTCAATGTTCATATATGACAAATAAAAAGGGAATTTTATTTTCAATAATTTCAGTGTTCTTATATGACAAATAAAAAGATCGTTTACTTGTCATAACATTATCTTCATTTCTAATGACAAAATAAAAGACAACTTTATCAAATGAACATGTTTATAATTTTAGTGACAAAATAAAAAGATAATTTTGTCATATGAACATGTTTATAATTCTAGTGACAAAATAAGAAGATAATTTATTTACATGACAATATAAAAAGGTAATTTATTTTGTTGACAAATCTATTTCAACAAAACAATTAAAAATGATATTTTTATTTTGTTAACAATGATCTAATTCGACAAAATTGATATTTTTATTTTAACACAAATCTATTTGACAAAAGTATAATTTTTGTTTTAGCACTTTTCTATCTAACAAAAATGAATATTACACAAAAAAATGAATATTTGGTTTCACTACTTTTCTATATAACAAAAATGAATATTTTATTTCACTACTTTTCTATATAACAAAAATGATTATTTTCCTTCACTACTTTTCTATATAACAAAAATGGATATTTTGTTTCACTACTTTTCTATATAACAAAAATGGATATTTTGTTTCACTACTTTTATTCCAATATAACATCTCTAACAAAATGATCTTTTTACTTCAATATAACATATCTAACAAAATGATCTTTTTATTCCAATATAACGTCTATAACAAAATGATCTTTTTATATGACAATTCTAATTCAACATAAAAACGATATTTTTATATGACAATTCTAGTTCAACATAAAAATGGTATTTTTATATTATAATTTTAATACACAAAAAAAATGACATTTTATTTTTGATAATTCTAACACATCAAAAAAAATGACAATTTATTTTGTCGATTCTAATTTCAACAAAAATGATTATTTTATATTGTTGACTCTAATTTCAACAAAAATGATTATTTTATATTGTTGACTCTAATTTCAACAAAATGATTATTTTATTTTGTTGACTATAATTTCAACAAAATGATTATTTTATTTTGTTGACTCTAATTTCAACAAAAATGATTATTTTATATTGTTGACTCTAATTTCAACAAAATGATTATTTTATTTTGTTGACTCTAGTTTCAACAAAAATGATTAAACAATTCCTAATCAATCCCATTTCATCCAACGTTATCATCACAATCAAATAAATCAATTCACATCACATACCATATACAACTGATTTTTTTTTACGGTGTATAGATTCTTCAACGCAATAATAAATTATTTTTAAATTAAAAAGAAATCTCAAACACTACAACAAAATAGGGTTTCCATAGTGTTTGAAAAACGCTATTTTAGGCTAACATAGCGTTTCAGAGATCGCTACGGAACGACATGCTATAATAGACTATCAACTTCAAATAGCAAATAGTAAAACGCTATTAAAGAGCTATTTTTCATGGCATCTTTGTAATCCTATTAGAGGGAAATACTAAACGCTATGTTACATATTTTCATAGCGTTTTAGTGACGTCATAGGACATTAATGAACAAAATTACCCTGCTTTTGCATGGCTTTGGATAAACGCTGTGTTATGCTACACTTTTGTATAGCATTTTTAAAACCCTATAAAATGTAGTATCATTATTTTTGAATTCGCTTTTCCCCATATACAATATACTTTCAAATTTTATTAATGCTAATAAATATTATGTATTTTCACATATATTATGTCAAACATACATAAACTAAAGCATAACAGTTCATATCAAACAACCATCCATATACACTGTTCAAGCAACTTTTTCCATTTTCATACATATTACTCAAGTAACATTTCCTATATCCATCCATACATATAAAGTCTGCACAATATTCATACATAAAAAGCGTACCAAAATTACATTATAAAAGGATGTTGAGCACTCCCAACATGGTGCTACCTGTTTCAAAAGTCTTCAGTCACCTACAAAAATAGAAAAAAAGAATGAAATAGACATCTCAAAGACATGTACATTAATATCCTACAGCCTTGCTCTGTACTCTTCTTCAAAATTTCAAATGTTCAGTCAAACCTAGACATTTCTAAAGTAACATAGTCCAAAGTAACCCCATGACTCTACCTCCATACATGAAATTATACCATAAAACTGGACACAATAAGATGTCCAGAACATGTAAACATGTTACAAACTGCATAATACTCTTAATTCATTCAAATTCAGATCGATAAAGGATATAACACATACAGGACTCAACAAACATCACACTCACACTAAAAGGCAATATCAGCAATGACAACCGTAAACACACTACGAACCTAATGGATATTTTCCTTCATATGTCATTCGCGTTCGTGATAAGTTACTTGAATATTTTTCTTTAGGTATTTTATGGTGATATGTGTAGCTATGGGTACAAACCTGATAGTGTCTATCATACTCCTTTTTCTACATATCCAACTATTCAACATAATACTCAGTTGTAAAGCCAACAGCCTTACAAGTATCGTGCACCTTATCTTTAACCACCTTCATTTTCAGCATAAAATCTACCTTTAAAATTTTAGTAGTGTCAATGGAGAAAAAATAATTTTATAGGGACACTTATATCCTTGAAAGTGAATATACAGTTCGTATGAACCATTAATTGTATAAATCCATATTATCGTCAATGTAAACAAAGTAATAAGTATCATAAGTGTAGGTCGTATATGACAGGTGTGCAAGAATTTAGGAAATAATTTTACTTTCAAACATTGTGTTACGTCGCTCGAGGGAAAATAGATCTAAATGATTTTATTTATTGACGTATAATGCATGGTCGATGAATCAGAATACTAGTTCCGATGAATAATTAGTTGCAGAATTCTATAATATCATCATTATGAATAATGCACCACTTGTATCTTAATTTGAAGTTATTTTGAAATGGAAACAGAGGGAAAAAAGATGGACAATATAATATAAATTTAAAAGATACCTGGGTTGAGACCAGGGCCAGCTCAAGCATCCAGGTTGCCCTGGGCAACATGTAGAGTAAACAAAATGAAATGCAAAAAAGTGAAAAAAAATGTTGCCCTGGCAAAAAAAAAAAAAGACAACCTGGATAAGAAAAAAAATTGCAGATGCATATATGCCTCTTCATCACCCTTTCCTACAATTTTCCTCTGGGACAACATATTTACTGGGTGATTATGCAATGTTTCCTAGACAATTGAGGAAGAAAGTCAGATGTGTTACTGCAAAACAAGTAATAAACCAAGATATAGTGAAGTTGCATGATGATAGTGTGAGATAAACTGCATAGGAAGAAGAATAGTAGAAACTGGTAAAAAAAGGTTGTTTCTTACTGGAAGCCAAATACAAGTTATAAGCACTAGGACGACATTTATGGATATACAAAGAGATGGCAACAAATATGGAAGTCTATAATAAAACAATATGACCCATTTATAATATCATTACTAATAAGCACACAGTAATGAAGAAATTGCATCATTATAAAGTCCATGTTTATGTACCTCCCAAACAAGGATGCTTTAGTAAATACCTTCAATATTGATCCAAATATCAGGAATGCTTTAATAATTTCAAGCTAATGAACCATAACCTGAAAAATAAAAAAAATGAGCAGATAATACTTTCTTTTTCCACTACATTTGCGAACTCCTAGCCATCCATCACATCCTATACCACCTGCATTGTTCATAACCTGAGCTAACACACATGCACCTTTGCATGGACAAGCCATGGCACAACCTCCTCACAGGCGAACACTACACACTCCTGCACACATAAACTCTCGCACACTTGAGTTACCGAGGAGAGTAAAATTTGCAAAATATGTCATGTGTGTTTGATAGGAAGTGGTTCCTTGTGTACAAATAAGAAACTGCCGTATATCTGAAAGCTCATGTTAAATAACCTTCGAGACCTCAGGAATTTTACTTGGCAGATTTTAAAAATAGGCATGTGTCCGCAATTCATCAAAAATTCAAACATTTTCGAATGCTTGAATATTCATGCTGACAATAACGAGTGTCCTAAATATCTGAAATAATAGATCAGGCTAAACCTAGAACGGATTTATGAAGCCGACTCATGTTTAAAATTTGTTCTTATTCAAAAATTGTACATATGCATAGTAAAATTGTGTAGTAATTCACTTTAAGCTCTATTTTATATTCTGAATTTTTTATGCTTTAATCCTTGAAACATGGCAACTGCAATTGTTTTTTTTATTTTTTTATTTTTTTTGGGTTTGCAATTGGTTTGAGTTGTATATGGATAGCTAGGCTCAGAGTACATATCTTAGAGATAAAGTTAAGGAGCTTGGGTTGAATAGTAGATCTGTGTACCTTTATAATTCATGGGTCGGTTTGATAGGAATTAGTTTCATCTATTTTATTATTCAATGGAATGACATTTTTTATGCAGCCTATTATGAATTGTACAGTCTGGTCATCAAATATAATATGCACTTGATATTATAAGGGAAAGTTCAGTTAAAGTCCATATCAAGTTTGAAAATACACAAAACATCCTAGTCAAAAGAAGTACACAAATTAGGTTTATTTTTTCGAGAATCATCAAAAAACGTCGAAAACTTTTAAAATTTAAAATATAATTCAATTTATTCAAGCTTTATGCTTAAATTTGCAAAACCTTAAAACAACAATTTTACTAAGTGTTCACCACAAAACACACTTAATTTTAAGTAACATTTATTAAAATATGTTTCCTCAAAAAACATTTATCAATATATTAAACCTATATCATTTTATCATTCTTTCCTAAAAATAAAACCTTATTTTCCATGTAACATTTGTTTCTAGAACTACTCTTACAAAAATTTGGGAATCCCTTGTATTCCATTTTCCTGGAAAATTTTCTTCCTCTTCCTTTTTCCAGAACCTAACATGTATAAAAAATTCCTTTGCATCAACCAAATATTCTACACAGAATTCAAATGTTTACGTTTCAAATGAACAAGCACTATTATAAAATTAATTTTGGCCATTTGATTACTTTTGCCAAAATATAGATTTGCATTTAAAACTAAAATTTTCATTTATCATTCATTTTTCTTTTAACTACTTTTATTCACAAATGTGTGTGTGTATGTTTCAAGAAACCAGTCAATAATGTCACTTCATTTTCTTTTTCTTCTATAAATATACATTTTAATTCATTTTTAATTTTTTCTTATGGAAAATTAGGAGTTGTGAATACTAGAGTTCATTTTAATAGAATGAACATGTGAAGTTGAGAATGATTTAATATTCCTATCCATATATATACTCACTAATTATTCCATAAGTAAATAAATATATTTTTTCCATCTAAATTTATTTCTCCGAATGATTTCAGAAATTTTTATATTTTATGTACTTCTTCTCATACTGTCGCAACATATCGTTATTTATAAAATAGGTAGCATATTTTTTTGGAAAGCTTTTTTAATCCTAAATCAAATCTATTTCATGTGTACAGTTGTATTCACAAGTAGGCCAAAGAGCAGTAGCAGATAAACATCAAAACCGGTCTACAAAACACCAACTCACTTACAAGAACTAAATACAGACCACCCCTTGGGTCAAGTAACACAAACTAAACCCAAACCCAAACTATAGACCTACCCATAACAAAGGAACAAACTCACTCGAACTTTCCCCATGTGTCAAAGCTCATCCATCGAAGATGTTGGATAAATGAAAAAATCGCACTGGAGAACAAAATCGCTCTACATTTGTTTTGCATAGGGATACAAGAACAAAATACGAGGATATGGTTCAAATACAAGAGCATGCTGAAAAGAACGTGCACATCTAGTCTAGTATTTTAAAATAATGGTATTCCTAAGTATGTATCATCTGTTCAGAACAGTAGTGTATACATGCTTTGTATAAAAAATTAGCTTAGAAGGTGCATAAAGATATTCCTAAAAGCAATTAGAAGCATTTTATATAGAGGTGGTGGACGATGATGGGACAAATAAAAATAACATCCAAAATATATGCAGATGCAAAAGAGTGAAATTAAAATTGTCAAAAAGGGTGTGATGGGTTGTTAAGAGGGAAAAAATGACACAAAAAAAACCTTTAAAAAAGATGCAAAAAAAGTTGGCTTAAGGTTAAGTATATTACCAAATGAAGACACTTGGTGCTGAATATCAGAAATCTCTCTCATTGCCTTCTGTAGTTTTCATGCGTAGTAAATGTAATCAATAGTGCTAATAATGACAGCCATGGTAAAACTGTCTTCTGCTCTGTGCATAGAGTGTCATGGAAAGCTTCCATGTGGTAATTGAGGAAAACGACGCAGCCAGCCTAGACAAAAAGTGCGACTGCTTGATGCCCTTTAGGTCCTGCTGTGTTTTTGAACCCCACCCAATGCACATGAACCCATCTCCCATAACAGCTGTAATAATATGAAATTCCCCCCTTAATATTTACTGCATGTTTCAGTATAAAACTGACTGCCTTCCTAGCCAAACTTATACAAGTGCCTACCGAATGTGGCTATTAAAAATGTTAGTGTTCCAATGCTAAAGTTCTTTGATCCGGTCACGATTGTCTTTTCTGATCCATCTCAGTACATGGTAACATTTTTAACTCTCTTTTGATAGTCACTTGCTCATCGTATACACTAACCTTCACATAAATCACGTATCTACACATTAATATTTTTTTGTTATTGCTACATTTGAGTTTTCATGAAATAATTGATGAAGGTAATTCAAATTAGTAGCTCATTTGGACAATGCATACTGAGTTTTAAAATGGTGACTTTAACTCAGATCGTGTTTTGATAACCATCAACACATCCTACCTTAAAAACAATATAAGGTTCTAATTAAAAAAAAAACAGTTTTTTTTAGAATGAGTTCATCGGTAATAAAGACTGAATGTTATTCAATTAAAAGGACAGTAATACTCATTTTAAATTGTGTGTTACTCAATTTTGAAACTTGAGTATCACTCTATTTTAAAATTTGGGTATGCTTAGTTTAAAAAGAGAAAACCAAGTTATATATATATATATATATTTCAGACATATTTTTTTCTAAGTAAGCTTAATTTGAAAAAGAAAAAAAAAACTAAGTTATATACTTCTAAACATGAGTATTTTCCTGGTACACGAATTAAACATTATAAAATCACATTCCACCGAAATTTCTATTAGTCCTTAACTCTAAATGGCTTTTAACCAAACATAATCATCGCAAACGTATGCTACAACTCAGGATAAAATGGCAAGATGAAAAGATAAATATCAGATGCATAAGTATTTAACGTACGCTACGAGGAAACTCAAATTTGATTTGTCGTTCGATTAAAGGAAAAATCGAGGTATTAGAGTATGGAAAGTAATATTAATTAAGTTATAAGACATTTCAAGAAATACAGTATTTGATTAGGAAACTTACGATTCTGTGGTGTTGTTTGGCTCTTTATTTGCCTCTAGTGTTTTGTTCACGTCATCTTCAGTTAATGCATTAGGGATTGTAAAAGCCTGCTTCTTAAATATTGCTTCAAATTTTTCTTCAACAAATCTACAAGTACCACATACAATATAAAAGAAGTCATCAATATAATTTCATTTGTTGCGAATAAAAAATAAATCATTTATACAATACAAAACATGCTTTACCGTTGTTAATTTTTATTTTCTTCAGGATATCATTGATTAATTTACCTGCCTTCAAAATCATAAGCACCAAAATCACTCCCATTTTTGTATTTGTGTACGTTTTCCACATATATTGGGAGAAGGGGACTCATCATATGTGATTGCTATATATATATATATTCATCAGCATCAACTCATTAAACAAACCACATCCAAATACTTAACAGCAGTTATCAAGCAATAAGCAATACAAAATTCTCAACTAAAGCAGAGCTTTTGCTACCCACACCACGACATCAAAATTAAAGGCACATTAAATATTCATAGAGGCAGCCTCACCCTCCTGGGCTCCACCCTGTCCTTCATCGGCTGGCGCATTGGAGGGCACATCAGCTGCCACCTCAGCATCGCCAATTTCCTGAGAATCTATGAGCTGCTGAATGGTGCTCTGGTCAAGGACGTGGAATGATTCATCAATCCCAAGCACAACAACAGTGCATATGGAGCTGGTGAGCTTCTCTCCTTGTAAAGTTTCTTTGATAGCAAAGAGTGCATATTTGATTAGGTCATCGCGCGAGTAATCAGAAAACTTCTCGAATCTCCTTTCAAGGAATGTTTTTGCAGCTTGGGAGCGTGACCCAATTGCGAAAGCTTGGTACTCGAAGTAGCTGCCACTCGGGCACTTGTAGTAGAGGTGGTCACCCAACTTGTCTAGGCCTGCCACTAGGAGGCCTATGCCGTATGGCCTTTTCCACGACCTTTGCGTGCATACCTAAGCTTTGTCAGACAACTGCACAACAAGCCTTCCAACAGCCAAAGGACTCTCGTAGACGAACTTGTAATTCACACACTCATTCCTCATATATCTCAACAAAAACCTACCATCTGCTGTCAATCCAGTGATCGCAATCCCAATATGGTCATCAATTTTGAAAATCTTCTTCTAATGCGATGATAGCTCGGAACTAGCTTTGTTGACGCTCGCCAAAACACAGTGGGTTTTGGATCGGAGCCCTATTGCTGCCGACCCTTGTTTCACTGCTTCCATAGTGTACTCGACTTGGAACATCGTCCAGCCAGCTACCATGTTGTGACGTCAGTGTCACACTGGTTTCTAAACATCCTTTTGACTATAAGTAAATACATACGATGCATTTAGATAATTAGATCACGTTCTGGTCTGAAGAAATTGTATTGTTAAATATATCTTAAAGATACTTTTCCCTTGGCATAAATATTTTGTAGCCTTTTATGAATTGTAGGCACTAAATATTGCTTTATTTTTCTGCTATTTTTTTGCTACTAAATAGTCGTAAGATAACTAGTTATGCACCAAGTTAAAAGAAACAACTTGAACCTATCGCTTTTATTTATTTGTTTTTTTTAATTTAGAATCAACCATGTAATCTCAACTCAAATGAATACATATATGTTTTGATGCTACGATTTTAAAAGTTGCCGTCCTGCATCTACAAATTTGATAAATACTTCTGATTATTAATCATTAAATTATTACAGTTACAAAACAAATGGAAACAGGAACATACATCCATAGTTTTGGAGCTCATGAGTCCATGAATAGAAATAGAACCAGCACTAACTATTGCAACACTGCATCCAGTAGCTTGAAGCCCTAATTTTAATCAAAACAAAACTGTCAAACTATTATTTATGTTACCCAATGGCGATATTTTTGTATTGTAGAAAGAAAATACCAAATTTCGAGATGTAAATGCTAGATTTGTTATTTTCTGTATCATCTCGGCAAGTATCTACTATTTTCCCGCTAAAACTATAAGCTGATTTCTTGACAACCAAACTATACATTGAAAAGTAAGCTGAAATACGTTAATTAAAATTGGAGAGAAATTCTCGTATAACATGTGTTTTCGTTTTACTAATACATTAATTCAGATTATTAGCTAAAAGTTTCTGAAACACACTTAACTGCATGCCAATTTTGGGTTAAATAATTAAAATAATAAATAAATAAAGAATCGTAAGAATACAAGCCATAAAAAAATGTATAATAAAGATTTTAATACCTCTCAAGCCCATTCAAATTAGATAGATGCGAGATCAGCTTTTGATGATAGGGGAGATTCAGCGATTCACGATTTTGCATTTTAGGGATTTTGTGATTTGACGTTGAGATTAGGGATCGATTGTAGACGATGGAGAGAAATGTGATTTTAGAATAAGGATTTTGTTGATTTCTGTAGCTAAGGGCAAAAGAGCTAATTATTTTAGTTCCGAAAAAAAATCCCATGAAGAAAAAAAAATCCCGCCTTTCTCTCTGTATAGCGTTCAGTACAATGTATTTGTTTACCAAATAGCGTTGACTACCTCACGTGTCCGAGCGTTAAAAGAAGCTAGGAGGAGAACGCTATCCGTTATTGCTATCACAACCCCATTTTGTTGTAGTGAAATTGGGTTTTGAATTATTCTAAATTTTAGATCGCTCTATTTAAGATCTGGTCAGTTCTATGTTGTAGATATCATCATCACGGTTCCAACGCTTTGAAAATCGTTCGGTTTCGATAAGATCTGAATAAGATATGACATTTTAAAGATTTGATTACATTTAACTACATAATATATTAATTAATTAATAATTAATTTACAATTACATTCTCATTTCAATTCTGGAACTAGGAAAATCACAACGTACACTTGCTCAGGACCTTCCCTCGACTTCCGTACCTCCCACAGGCCGCCGACGCCGGATCCGATCCCACCACGACGAAGACCCCTCGCCGCCGCCTCCACACCTGAAGCGCCGACGAACTCGCCGCCTCGGTCCCCCCCAAAAACACCGGTGAATGGCAAGTCTTCAAGACTAAAATTCGAGCTGACCATCTCATGAAATCTCATCAAACCCGTACGGTCTTGAAGGTCTTAGATTGCTCTCTAATTTTCCCTTTAGAACTGAAGTCTAATTCTTCCTTGATTAAGAATAATTAACGAAATGTTTTGGGACATTTTCGGCCATCTGTTTTTTAGTGGCGGCGGGTTGGTTATGAATTAGGGTTAGGTTATGAAAGGGTATTTATAGAATATGTATTTTAATATTATTCTAATATTTAATTCCAATTTTTATTTGTTTATTACTGATAACTCCAAATCTAGCCCAAAGAATATTGCCCCTAGCCAAATACCCCTATTGCAGACACAATGGAATAGGTCCCGTCAACCTGTTTGATCATCTCAGCCCATTTTTCTTTAATTTAAAGTATAAAACATTTAATTATTTAATTTGATCATACATTTTAATTTATCGGGGCCACATACTAACTCCAAAAATTCTAGAAAAATTATTTCTAGTTATGTTTTGACGATACTGTCCTAACAAAATTAATTTCGTCGAATTTGGAGACCATTTGAAAAATGGTCATTTCCTGGTCGATCCAAATTGATTGAAATTGACAAAACACATTTTCTTTTGCCACGCTCACATATTAATTCCAAAAATAATGAAAATTGGAATCTAGCAATAATTTGACATTCCAGATCCAACCAAAGTGGTTTCATCGAGAACGGAGGTCGTTAGCAAAATGGCTATTTATACGGGCTATATTTTATGTTAAATTCTATAACGATTATTCTGAATTTTAAACTGGGCATAACTTTTTATTCCCGCTATGAAATTTCAATTTTTCGGATTCGTTGGAAAGATATTTTTAAACAGATTTAAATATTTTTGGTTTTACTGAAATCCGATTTATTTTGCATCCCCTACATTTAGCCAAAGTTCGAATTCAAATTTTCAAACTACCGCGCTATTTCTAACTCCTTTTATAATTAAAGTAAATATATTCATTCTAACTTCGATTTAAAATAAATTATTTTAAATATTAAAATCCATTAAATTTTCTAAAATAAATTTTTTAAATTGGTTCCAAAATTCCGGGTTGTTACAATCTCCCCCACTTAAAATCTTTTCGTTCTCGAAAAGGAATGGAGCTGAAAGTTGTTTAACTAACCAACTCAACTTTCATTTTTTTTGTTGTTTCAATAATTTTATTAGTTGATTAACTTATCATATATTCAAAAATTATATTTTCTTAGATCGGATTGTATATATAATCACCAATATGTTAATTATAAACTTGTCCCTCTCAACTCATTCTAGGGCATTTCTAACCCCATCTCTAATGAGTTTTCTCATTCTAGGATACTACTGATCCCATCTCTAATTAGTATTCTTTTATAGGATATTTCCAATCCTACCTCTAATGAGTCTCTTGTTCAGTTCTAATGAGTTGTACCCCAAAGATTTGGATTAACCAAAGCTCCGATACCAACTGTCACGCTTCGAATTTTGCCCGGACCCGATCGATTGCAAAATCGACTAGGAACATTCAAAAAACGAATACGCTAACTTTGGGCATACGACACATTAGAACAAATAACAAAATACTTTTATAAACATTATAATAATGTTAAATCTGTGATAGCCCGTAACTTCCCCGGTGAGGAAAGCACGGATTGAATTGAGGACAAGACAAATCAGAACGCAAACAGAAGAACATTTCATTGTTAAATACAACAATTCCATCAGATACAAGAATATACAGAGTATAAATGAATAAAATACATTCGATAAATATCAGAGATTACAATAATTTACATAGCAGCGGAAAATAATACAAAACACAACTGAAAGTAATACACGGATACAGAGCTTTCCGAGCATCGTTCAAACTGTAAATCAGGATCCTGTGAATATAAATTTGCAAAACCAAAACTACTAGCTGCCCGTGCGGAAATTAAGGGCACCCAGAGTTTAGGTTAAAACAATAAAATCCAGGTCAGTCATGTGACTGGTGTGAGAACTAAAACAGTTACTATTTTAACTTTAAAAGAGAGTAATTCAAGGGACCACGCCGTATAACACGGAACGGGTTTCCTCCCAAGAATATCAGTGCATATAATAAAACAGCGCAATGCTTTTTAGAAAAATGAAGCTATTATAAGACCCATGCCCCATCACACAATGCAACGCAAGCCGGAGGATAGGGTTTTTACCTTATAATAGCCAAACATGCTTGGTACGTTTAAAACAAATCATTTGATACTATTATAAGTGCCTAGTGTCAAAAACAATTTCAATCATAAATATCAATCAAAGGCGGCATGAATGTCCCATACCACTATTTCGCCATACTAGGTTCTACAATTAAAACCGAAATATCTCGTATTGGAAATTGGATTTCCGTCATGAGTCGAGGCAAGGGGCAAGCTCCTCTCCGATTCGAGACACTCTAGCAAATGTCTCAGGACTACTCTCTCTGGATAGCCTCTGGATCTTCAGGGCCGGTCCTCCCTTACGTTTGAGGATTAATTATTCCTGAACACACGTTTCCCAGTCCTTTCAGACCTAAAATTGAGGCGCCTCGCATCCAACAACCACATAGGTGAAAAGTATACAAATGTCAGCCAGTTTAAGCACTGACACCACCACTAGCTAGAAAGAAACGTCGTGCTCTCCCTGCAGTCACTATCCCGTTTTTGACTCATACCGAGGGGTGAGGCTCGCGAATTCACGTTATACACAAAGCTGCGCCACACAGGCCGTGCTTTGATCTTCAACCACAAGACTTTGCTTTTCAATAGAAGCCTTGATCAATTTCCACTTAGGCGTGCCACACGGGCAATTCATGCCATGCGACTGATGTCCATCGATATACAAGCTCTGAGCTCGTACGTCTCAGAGAAGGGCGTTAAGCAAGAGAATAAATTCTCTGCCGCCAAACAGATGTATATTTAATATAGATCAATCAACACAGAATAAAATCCAATGTCAGACACACAGTCCATTTACAAGTTCTCTCTGGGTCTAAACGAAACCGGAGGCACTTTCCTCGCATATCCATCGATCTCCAAGTACGTTTGGACGATCACCAACTGATTCCCTCATCTTGGGTGTACAGCCCAATCCAGATCATCAGTAATCACCCAAACGATGTGAAGACTTCCGGTCTTCAACCACCGTCTTCATCTTCGACTTATCGTCGAATCGGTTATTCAGAATGGGTATAAACCCGGCCTTTCCGAATAACCCGCGTATATAATAAACAAATGTCATACAAACACAACATACACCTCATTCCAATTCATAAATTAGCAAGAGAACAATTCCCCAAATATTAACCCCGAAGGCCGAAACCAACATCAGATCAATACCTAGGAAACCATTCTACTTAACTAACCTCCAGTTAGTTTCTAAATTTCACATTCTTAGGGAAAGGTTCCCATTAATTTTATCAAAGATAAATTCTTCTAAATTTATTCTTTAATCTTCCTTTGAATGTCATTTCAAACCAAATTATGGTTTTTCAAACTAGTCGGGATTAGCGAACCACACCGAAGTAATTATTTATTTTATTTCCCAATCCCAACCTATTCATCCCATGGAGCAAAACTGGTAATACTCCATTCTCGCTCATTTTCCAAATTTGATAATTTAAATTATCAATTCACATTTCAATCTAATTATCGATTCATTAAAACTCCTTTTACTGGGTTAAAGAACTAATGTCATTTAAAACACAGTTCACGATAAACCCAAAATCACTTCCCATTGTTAATCGGGTTAAAGAACAGGTGTTATTCAAAACACCGCTCATGATAAACCCAAAGCCAATTTAAATTCAATTCCAATTAATATTATTTAATTGGTACACTTCATTAAATCTAAATAAAAAGATTTAATCTTTTCTCAACTGGGTTCAAGAACAGTGTTAAAGAAGACACCATTCACGACAAACCCAAATCACATTTGATGTTAAATACAAGGCTCTGAATAGAAAATATATCGGCTTATATTCAATATCAAATTCTACGACCAACAAATATCGTATTGGAAATAACGATATAAATATATCTTTCAAATTTCCACAACCATATCTGTATAATCATGGAATCCAACAACGAAATATTCCAAAGATAATTTCGATTCAAATCCATTTCAATTCATATATTGGAAATTTTGGTTATTTAAAACCCATTTCAAATCAACTTTATTTATTTTTTTAAAAAATAAATAGAATTATAATTCTAGTTCAAAACTAGTTCATTTCGATAAAAATCTATCTTTATCTTTTCAAATATGGAGTTTTTCATCCCAATTCTTCCCAATTCATTTCTTATGATTTTACACAAATTATTACTATTTTTAATAATTTTATCAAGGCGCGTACAGTCGATTTCCAACAACGGCCATCGAACTGCACTTACAACGACCTTTTCTGAAATTGATTTGGACATATCTCCAAATCCAACCGTTAGATTTCAAATTTCTAATATTCGTTAGAAAGCACTTTTTAATACGAACCCAACGGTTCCGGCTTTAGGAGAATCCGACGGTTGGATCTCCCGTAATGTCCGTTCGAAATCAATGGTCAAAATTCACGAACTGCCGCTGTGCGGCGCGTTCTATTCAGGCCATTATACTATATATATAATATATATAATATATATTTCGTTGATTTCTATTTAAAACGAATTTTATAAATAGTTTTAAATTCGTTTCAAAAACAATTTCAACTTCCATTTCAAATTCAAATCAAAATTGAATTTTTCCTTATAAATTCGTTTGGAATTCATTTCAATTCAATTCAAATTTGAATTCAATTTGAATTCATTTCAAATTGATTTTTATTATATTTCAACTCGTTTTCAATTCAATTTGAATTCATTTTCAATTCGAATTCATTTTCTATTCAATTCAATTCGAATTCGTTTTATATTCAATTCAATTCGAATTCGATTTATATTCAATTCAATTCGAATTCGTTTTGTATTCAATTCGAATTCGTTTTATATTCAATTTAATTCGAATTCGTTTTATATTCAATTCAATTCGAATTCGTTTTATATTCAATTCAATTCAAATTCGTTTTATATTCAATTCAATTCGAATTCGTTTTATATTCAATTCAATTCGAATTCGTTTCAATTTGATTTTTATTTAAATCGATTTTTAAATCTCTTTTCAATATTCATTATAAAAACGAATATAATCGATATAATTATTGTTCGCGTCAAAATAGCGCATTTCTAATCAACACGGCTTTATATTTTCAATACATGACTAATCTCAACAAATGAGTAATGTCAACACGTGACTATTTTTTTTATTTAATATATTTTATAAAATTTTGATTTCTATCATTAAATTTTTAATCAGACTCCAACCGTAAATTAGTAGGAGAACGATTCCCTAAGCATTAACCCCGAAGGCCGAAACCAACATCAGACCAATACCCAGGAGACCACTCATCTTATCTATTTTCCAGTTAGTTTCTAATTTTATATATGATAAAGATGTAAATTTTATTGTAAAAATACTTCGTTCAACACATGACTAATCTCAATGAATGAGTACTGTCAACACATGAATCGATATTTTATAATATTCTTTATTTTCTAAATTGGAATGAGGCCCAATCAATTACCATATAATGTTAATTATATGGATTCCATACAACACATGTATATAATAGCAACGATAAATAATCAACCATCATCCAAAGTGCACCACGCAACTGCATACGCATCAAATATAAATAATTAACGCTTATACGGTCTGTCGACTAATCGATCGACATACAATTCAATAATTGGGATTAGTGTACGCCAAATATCATCCCAGCACCCGTGTGGGGTTTCAAACATTCAAACACAAATTTTATTAGTGCAGTTGGGCGATGTGTAAAATTTATCGTCCAAATCAATATCAGTCAAATAGGTGTTCATAAACAAACCGTCCGGTTTGTAAATGAATATTTATTTATTCACATTCACGTTAAAAATTATATTTTTAACGATAATATATTTTTACCTATATAAATATTTTATTTCCTTTCCCATCACACAATCAATTCAATCAAATTTATCAACCAATAAATAAATCAATCACCAAACAATTAACTAAACAAACAAGCCGTCCATGGTCTGTGGACGACGGGTGTCGGGTGCTACTAAGCACCGTCTGCATCCTAGTATATATTTTAACTAGAAAAGGAAATTTAAAGTGAGAAGTTCTCACAGAGGGTTCCAGTCCGCTGTGCTTTGCTTTTGAACTGCTGAACCGTCTGGATCTATTTGAAATTCCAATGTAGTTCTTTTCACGCTGTTCACAATAAAAATTATATTTTTATCACTTCATTTCAATAAATAAAAATCATATTTTTATTTCTACTTCATATATATTTTTATTTCTACTTCATATATATTTTTATTTCAACATATATATAATAAAAATCAGATTTTTATTATCTCTACTCTATAAAAATTACATTTTTATTTCAACGCTGTAAAAATCATATTTTTATTTTACTTTCTACATAGTAAAAATCATATCTTTTCCCCAAATAAAAGTCAAGTCTTTTTACTCTATAAAGATCCAATCTTTAACAAAGAGAAATAAAATCTTTATTTCCATTCCTTTATAAACAATGCTATTTAATGGAAAACTGATTTGTTTAACTTTCTATATTTTTTTAAAAATCAATTCTTTTCGTTCTTTAAAAATCTAATCTTTTATGTTATTACATACATATAAAACTCATGTTCTTCTTCGCTATATTATATATTAAAAATCAAAATTTTCTACTATGTTTTCTATAAATAAAAATCAGTTTTTCTTAACAACAAAAATCGAAACTTTATATATAACTTTATCTAAAGAAAAAAAAGGAGTCAAATTTCATATAAAAGAAGTAAACAAACACTAACTTACAGTCAATCGGAGGAGGAGGGGGTTTCAGCGCGACCAAGTGTTTTGTGGAGGCGGCGCTGGCGGCCTTGAGGCGGAGGGGGTGCTGCTTTGGCCAGCGGCGGCTTCGGGTGGTGCGGTGGGTGGCTTCTTGCGAGATGGAGGTTCGCGGGGCTGGGGCTGTCGGGTTTGGGGATTAGGGCTAGGGGGTTTCAACGTGGATCGAGGAAGGAGATAGAGGGGGGGTTGCGGCAGCCTGGGGAGCCTCGCCAGAGGCGGCGGCGCCACCCATCGGAGGAGCGACGACTCCTCCGCCTCCTCCTTTCATTTTTCTTCTTTTTTTATTTCGATTAAACTATCGGGGAGAGAGAAACTGAGGGGTGGAGGAGTTATATATATATATATATATTTATATATATTATTTATTTTCTAGAGGGTTGACTTTTAAATTCGAACACCAATCGAGACCCAACGACTGTCGTCCCTAGCGTAATACCCCCATTCCGAACACAATGACATATGTATCGTAAGCTGATTTGATCGTTTCGATCAGTTTTCGCCAAAATCAACATATAACTCTATATATTGAATTTGAACGCACATTTCAATTTACCGGGGCCACATACTAACTCGAAAAATTCCCGAAAAATATTTTCTAGCTTCGTATCGACGATACGGTCTTAACAAAACTAATTTCGTCAAATTCTGAGACCGTTTGAAAAATGGCCATTTTCCAGTCGATTAAAATCAACTGAAACTGGTCAAACGCGTTTTCCTTTGCCACGCTCACATATTGATTCGAAAAATTACGAATTTTGAAACCTAGCAATAACTTGACATCACGGATCCAACAAAAGTGTTTTCGTCGAAAACCGAGGTCGTTTGCAAAATGGCTATTTTTAAGGGCCGAAATTCCATAGCGACTATTCTGAATTTTCAACTGGGCGTATCTTTTGATTCCCGCTATGAAATTTCAATTTTTCGGATTCGTTGGAAAGATATTCTCAATTAGATTCTAATATTTTTGGTTTCACTAAAATCCGGTTTATTTTGCATCCGGTATGTTCAATTGAAACTTGAAATCGAATTATCGAACTACCGCGCCATTTTCAATTCCTTTTATAATTGAAATTAAAATAATTATATTCTAACGATGATCTATATAAATATATACGTTCGAATTCTATTCAAATTAAATTTCTCGTCGATATTATTTAAAATAATTCATTTTAAATATTCAAAATTCATCAAAATTGCCAAAATAAAATTTTAAATTGGCTCGCATTTCCGGGTTATTACAAAATCAGAGTACTGAATATATCAGAGTTCATCGAATTAATAATACAGCGGAATATAATTTACAATGAATGTAATACAGTGCAGCAAAAACAAATAAACTATCACAACGGAAGACTATCAATGCTCTGGACACGGCATCAAGCTTCGATCTAGAATCCTGCTCAATAAATAAGTATATGCAAAGCAAGTCACTCGACTGCCCGTGTGGAAAAGAGGCACCCGAGTTTGCAAAGTGAAACAAACTACGAGTCAATCATGGGACTGGTATGAGAAATCTTACTTAACTTATCTAATAATAAGGCTAATCACAGGACCACACCGCTGACGCGGAACAGGTTTACTCCATTGGATTGCCAGTGCAAGAAATAAAGTAAATCGTTAAACAACGCAATGCTTTTTAGAAAAATGAAACCATTATAAGACTCAAGTTCCATCACACGATGCAAAGCAAACCGGGGGATAGAGTGAAGACCCGTAACTTCCCCGTAAAGGAAAGCGACGGATAGTTCGAGAACAAACCACAACAGAACGCATACAAAAGAACATTTCATTGTATATAACAACAATGCATCAGATTACAAGAATATACAGAGTATAAAAGAATATTACACAGAAATATCAGAGATTTAAATTACATTTAAATACATAGCAGCGGAAAATAATACAATACACAACTAGAAGAGATATACGGATACAAAGCTTTCCGGATATCGTTCCAGCTGTAAACCAGGATCCTGTGAATATAAATCTGCAAAACCAAAACTACTAGCTGCCCGTGTCAAAATAAGGGCACCCAGAGTTTAGGTTAAAACAATAAACTCCAGGTCAGTCATGTGACTGGTGTGAGAACTAAAACAGTTATTAATCTTTATTTTCAAAGCTAGGTAAATCAAGGGACCACGCCGTATAACACGGAACGGGTTTCCTCCCAAGAATACCAGTGCATAAAACAAACAGCGCAATGCTAAATAAAGAAAAATGAAGCTGTTATAAGACCCAGGTCCCATCACACAATGCAACGCAGCCGAGGATAGGGTTTTCCCTTATAACAGCCAAAGAATGCTTGATACGTTTAAAACAAATCATTTGATACTATAATAAGTGCATAGTGTATAAAACAACTTCAAATCATAAGTATCAATCGTAGGCGGCATAAGCGCCCCATCCCACTATGTCGCCATATATAGGATTACAACTAAAACCGCAAATGTCACGTATTTGGAAATTGGATTTCCATCTATGAACCGAGGCTAGGGGCAAGATCCTCAACCGATTCGAGACGCTCTAGCCCGCCCCTCAGGAACAGCCGCAACTGCCCCTTGGATCGTCAGGGCCGGTCCACACGGAGTGGATTATTATGCCTGAACAATACGTCTCCCCACCCTATGGGGTGTAAGTCTGGTCCGTCAGCCGACCAGAATGCATTCGGCCGAAACCGATATAACCGAGGCGCCTCGCAACCGCAACAACCACATAAGTCAAACTCGTCAGGGCGTGAAAAACCACTGACGCCACTTCTAGCTAGAAAGAAACGCAAGTCCTCCCTGAGGTCCGTCTCCCGTTTTTGGTTCATACCGGGTGTGAAACACGCGAGGTAAACGTTACACAAAGCTACGCCACAAAGGCCGTGCTTTGATCATCACCACAAGACTTTGCTTTTCAACAGAAGCCTTGATCATTTGCATCTTAGCATGCCACACAGGCAAACCATCCTATGCAACCGATATCAGTCACACAGAATGAAATCCGATGTCAGACACACAGTCCATTTACAAGTCCGTTCTGGGTCTGAACGAAACCGGAGGCACCTAGTACCCCGCATATCCATCGATCTCCAAGTACGTCTGGACGATCACTAACTGTTTCCATCTTCTTGGGTGTACAGCCCAATCAAGATCATCAGTTATCACCCAAGCGACGTGAAGACCTCCGGTCTTCTACCATCGTCTTCATCTTCGACTTATCGTCGTATCAGTTATTCAGAATGGGATAAACCCGGCCTTTCCGAATAACTCGCGTATATTTAAATAAGTGTTACACAAACACAACATACGCCTCATTCCAATTCATTAGTCACTAACCGTAAATTAATCAAGAGAATAATTCCCCAAATATTAACCCCGAAGGCCGAAACCAACATCAGATCAATATCCAGAAAACCATTCTGCTTGGCTAACCGACCGTTAGTTTCTAAATTTCACGTTCAAATCTAATTAAAGATTTAACTATCGCCTGGAGCAAAACTGGTGATACTCCATTTTCGATCTTTTCAATCTAATTAAAGATTCATTAAAACTCCACTTAGTTTTAATCATTATCTGGGTTAAAGAATCAGTGTCATTTAAAACACGATTCACGATAAACCCAAAATCACATTCCATTAATTATCGGGTTAAAGAACAAGTGTTATTTAAAACACTGTTCACGATAAACCCAAAAATCAATACCAATTCAATTCCAATTAAATAACATTTAATTGGTACACTTCATTAAATCTAAATAAAAAGATTTAATCTTTTCTCAACTGGGTTCAAGAACAGTGTTAGTGAAGACACCATTCACGACAAACCCAAATCACATTCCATTAATTATCGGGTTAAAGAACAAGTGTTATTTAAAACACTGTTCACGATAAACCCAAAAATCAATACCAATTCAATTCCAATTAAATAACATCTAATTGGTACACTTCATTAAATCTAAATAAAAAGATTTAATCTTTTCTCAACTGGGTTCAAGAACAGTGTTAGTGAAGACACCATTCACGACAAACCCAAATCACATTCGATATTCAATACAAGGCTCTGAATAGAAAATATATCGGCTTATATTCAATATCGAATTCTACGACTAACAAATGTCGTATTGGAAATAACGATATAAATATATATATCTTTCAAATTTCCATAACAACACCTGTGTCATCACGAATTACAACATCGAAATATTCCGAAGACAATTTCGATTCAAATCCACACCAATGCAATCATTGGAAATTTTGGTTATTTTTAAAACCCTTTTTGAATTCAATTTATTTATTTAAAAATAAATAGAATTATAATTCTAGTTCAAAACTAGTTCATTTCGATAAAAATCTATTTTTATCTTTTCAAATAGGGAGTTTTTCATCCCAATCCCCCCCAAATCTTTATTTCTACAGATCGTTCGAAAAAAAAAAAAACCCGCAACTTCCCCGTAAAGGAAAGCGTCGGATAGTTCGAGAACAAGCCACAACAGAACGCATACAGAAGAACATTTCACTGTATATTACAACAATGCATCAGATTACAAGAATATACAGGGTATAAATGAATATTACACAGAAATATCAGAGATTTAAATTACATTTAAATACATCGCAGCGGAAAATAATACAATACACAACTAGAAGAGATATACGGATACAAAGCTTTCCGGATATCGTTCCAGCTGTAAACCAGGATCCTGTGAATATAAATCTGCAAAACCCAAAACTACTAGCTGCCCGTGTCAAAATAAGGGCACCCAGAGTTTAGGTTAAAACAATAAACTCCAGGTCAGTCATGTGACTGGTGTGAGAACTAAAACAGTTATTAATCTTTATTTTCAAAGCTAGGTAAATCAAGGGACCACGCCGTATAACACGGAACGGGTTTCCTCCCAAGAATACCAGTGCATAAAACAAACAGCGCAATGCTAAATAAAGAAAAATGAAGCTGTTATAAGACCCAGGTCCCATCACACAATGCAACGCAGCCGAGGATAGGGTTTTCCCTTATAACAGCCAAAGAATGCTTGATACGTTTAAAACAAATCATTTGATACTATAATAAGTGCATAGTGTATAAAACAACTTCAAATCATAAGTATCAATCGTAGGCGGCATAAGCGCCCCATCCCACTATGTCGCCATATATAGGATTACAACTAAAACCGCAAATGTCACGTATTTGGAAATTGGATTTCCATCTATGAACCGAGGCTAGGGGCAAGATCCTCAACCGATTCGAGACGCTCTAGCCCGCCCCTCAGGAACAGCCGCAACTGCCCCTTGGATCGTCAGGGCCGGTCCACACGGAGTGGATTATTATGCCTGAACAATACGTCTCCCCACCCTATGGGGTGTAAGTCTGGTCCGTCAGCCGACCAGAATGCATTCGGCCGAAACCGATATAACCGAGGCGCCTCGCAACCGCAACAACCACATAAGTCAAACTCGTCAGGGCGTGAAAAACCACTGACGCCACTTCTAGCTAGAAAGAAACGCAAGTCCTCCCTGAGGTCCGTCTCCCGTTTTTGGTTCATACCGGGTGTGAAACACGCGAGGTAAACGTTACACAAAGCTACGCCACAAAGGCCGTGCTTTGATCATCACCACAAGACTTTGCTTTTCAACAGAAGCCTTGATCATTTGCATCTTAGCATGCCACACAGGCAAACCATCCTATGCAACCGATATCAGTCACACAGAATGAAATCCGATGTCAGACACACAGTCCATTTACAAGTCCGTTCTGGGTCTGAACGAAACCGGAGGCACCTAGTACCCCGCATATCCATCGATCTCCAAGTACGTCTGGACGATCACTAACTGTTTCCATCTTCTTGGGTGTACAGCCCAATCAAGATCATCAGTTATCACCCAAGCGACGTGAAGACCTCCGGTCTTCTACCATCGTCTTCATCTTCGACTTATCGTCGTATCAGTTATTCAGAATGGGATAAACCCGGCCTTTCCGAATAACTCGCGTATATTTAAATAAGTGTTACACAAACACAACATACGCCTCATTCCAATTCATTAGTCACTAACCGTAAATTAATCAAGAGAATAATTCCCCAAATATTAACCCCGAAGGCCGAAACCAACATCAGATCAATATCCAGAAAACCATTCTGCTTGGCTAACCGACCGTTAGTTTCTAAATTTCACGTTCAAATCTAATTAAAGATTTAACTATCGCCTGGAGCAAAACTGGTGATACTCCATTTTCGATCTTTTCAATCTAATTAAAGATTCATTAAAACTCCACTTAGTTTTAATCATTATCTGGGTTAAAGAATCAGTGTCATTTAAAACACGATTCACGATAAACCCAAAATCACATTCCATTAATTATCGGGTTAAAGAACAAGTGTTATTTAAAACACTGTTCACGATAAACCCAAAAATCAATACCAATTCAATTCCAATTAAATAACATTTAATTGGTACACTTCATTAAATCTAAATAAAAAGATTTAATCTTTTCTCAACTGGGTTCAAGAACAGTGTTAGTGAAGACACCATTCACGACAAACCCAAATCACATTCCATTAATTATCGGGTTAAAGAACAAGTGTTATTTAAAACACTGTTCACGATAAACCCAAAAATCAATACCAATTCAATTCCAATTAAATAACATCTAATTGGTACACTTCATTAAATCTAAATAAAAAGATTTAATCTTTTCTCAACTGGGTTCAAGAACAGTGTTAGTGAAGACACCATTCACGACAAACCCAAATCACATTCGATATTCAATACAAGGCTCTGAATAGAAAATATATCGGCTTATATTCAATATCGAATTCTACGACTAACAAATGTCGTATTGGAAATAACGATATAAATATATATATCTTTCAAATTTCCATAACAACACCTGTGTCATCACGAATTACAACATCGAAATATTCCGAAGACAATTTCGATTCAAATCCACACCAATGCAATCATTGGAAATTTTGGTTATTTTTAAAACCCTTTTTGAATTCAATTTATTTATTTAAAAATAAATAGAATTATAATTCTAGTTCAAAACTAGTTCATTTCGATAAAAATCTATTTTTATCTTTTCAAATAGGGAGTTTTTCATCCCAATTCTTCCCAAATCATTTCTTATGATTTTACACAAATTATTACTATTTTTAATAATTTTATCAAGGCCCGTACAGTCGATTTCCAACAATGGCCATCGAACTGCACTTACAGCGACCTTTTTCGAATTTGATTTGGACGTATCTCCAAATCCAACCGTTAGATTTCAAATTTCTAATATTCGTTAGAAAGCTCTTTTCGATACGAACCCAACGGTTCCGGTTTTAGGAGAATCCGACGGTCGGATCTCCCGTAATGTCCGTTTGAAATAAATGGTCGAAATTCGCGAACTGCCGTGGCGCGGCGCGTTCTATTCAGGCCATTATATTATATATAATATATATATAATATATATATCGTCGATTTCTATTTAAAACGAATTATATAAATAGTTTTGAATTCGTTTCAAAAACATTTTCAACTTCCATTTCAATTCAAATCAAAATTGAATTCTTCTTTATAAATCCGTTTTAAAAATTCATTTCTATTTAATTCAAATTTCAATTCAATTTGAATTCATTTCAATTCACTACATTTCGAAATCGTTTTCAATTCAATTCATTTCGAAATCGTTTTCAATTCAATTCATTTCGAAATCGTTTTCAATTCAATTCATTTCGAAATCGTTTTCAATTCAATTCATTTCGAAATCGTTTTCAATTCAATTCATTTCGAAATCGTTTTCAATTCAATTCATTTCGAAATCGCTTTCAATTCAATTCATTTCGAAATCGCTTTCAATTCAATTCATTTCGAAATCGCTTTCAATTCAATTCATTTTGAAATCGCTTTCAATTCAATTCATTTTGAAATATTTGATTTCAAAATTACTTTTTAATATTCATTTTAAAATGAATAAAATCGATATAAATATCGTTCACGTCAAAATGGCGTCACTCTAATCAACACGGCTTCATATATTGACATTTTCAAATATTCCATTTCGAATATTTCTATTTTAAATATTTCTATTTTAAAACTGGAATGAGGCCCAATCAATTACCATATAAAGTTAATTATATGGATTTTCATACAACACATGTATAATAGCCTTGAAAAATAATCAACCATCAACCAAAGTGCACTACACTGTATAAGCATCAAATATAGATATCTAACGCTTATAACAGCCTGTCAATCAATCGATCGACTTATTTAATCAATCAGGATGAGTGAACTTCAAATTTCATCCCAACACCCGTGTGGGGTTTCAAACAATCAAACACAGATTTTATTCGTGCAGTTGGGCGATGTGTAAAATTTATCGTCCCAATCCATATCAGTCAAATCAGTGTACATAAACAAACCGTCTGGTTTGTAAATGAATATTTTATTTTATTCACATTCACGTTAAAAACTATATCTTTAACGATAAAACATTTTATTTTAACCTATGAATTTCTATTCAATTCATTTATTAAATAAAATGATATTTTTATTTTTCTAACATATTTTAGAAAATTTCGGCGGCATAACGGCACGATACTAGAAACGGGACAAGGCCTAGCCTAATCCCCGGTCTAGTGAAGGCCCACGCCATTCACACATCAATCAAATTCACTTTCGTTATGCAAACCACAAAATTTGGAGTAAGGGTCTAACCTAGCCTTACTCCTTCGCCTTATAACGGCGCACGTCTAATCCTAACCAATTCATCGATTCGATTTTTCATACCACAAATCACATTCAAACCAATATCGCAATCAATCACCAATCAATCAAACAAACAAGTCCATGGTCTGTGGACGATTGTGTCGGGTGCTACTAAGCACCGTCTGCATCCTAGTATATATATATATAACTAGAAAAATAAATTGAAAGGTGAGAAATTCTCACCTATAGCTATCCTAGCTCCACGGCACTTCCAATGCAGGAAATCTTCACCGCTATCGCATCTTCGTCATTTTCGTTGCCCGTAGCCACTACATACATAAAAATCGAATTTTTACTTCGCTATTCAATATTTAAAAATCAAATTTTTAGTTCAAAGTTCAATATATAAAAATCGAATTTTTAGTTCAAAGTTCAATATATAAAAATCGAATTTTTAGTTCAAAGTTCAATATATAAAAATCGAATTTTTAGTTCAAAGTTCAATATATAAAAATCGAATTTTTAGTTCAAAGTTCAATATATAAAAATCGAATTTTTATTTCAAAGTTCAATATATAAAAATCGAATTTTTATTTCAAAGTTCAATATATAAAAATCGAATTTTTATTCGAAGTTCAATACATAAAAATCATATTTTTATTCGAAGTTCAATACATAAAAATCATATTTTTATTCGAAGTTCAATACATAAAAATCATATTTTTTTATTTCGAAGTTCAATACATAAAAAATCATATTTTTTCTACATTGCAAATTCAAATTCTATTTATATTCTATATATATTTTCAAAATAAATTCTTTTACAAACTCTATTTATTTTCATTTTAAAGACCCTATATTTTCAGATTTAAAAACCATTTATTTTCAAAATGAATTGCTATTTTTATTTTCAAAACAAATTTTTCTCTTTAACTGATTTTAAACTGATTTTCAATACAAAAAAAAACTGAATTTAAATACTTAAGAGAACAATTAGAAAACTGTTTTTATTTTTAGAATTTAAAAACTGTTTTAAACAGAAAATAAACTGATTTTATTTTTAGGATTTAAAAACTGTTTTAAACAGAAAATAAACTGATTTGTTTTAGGAATTTTAAAACTGTTTTGTTTTTTTAAAAGAGTTCTTAAAAACAGAATTTTTAAAAGAATTATAAAAACTGTTTTAAAAGAAAATAAAAACTGATTTTTCAAAAGGATTAAAACTGATTAGGAAAAAAAGATTTGATTTTTAGTTAAAGAAAAATATGATTTTTATATTTTTAAAGTATTAAAAATATGATTTTTATATTTTCAAGGTATTAAAAATATAGTCCTTACTATATAGATGATGTCAAAATATGATTTTTATATTTTTAAAGTATTAAAAATATAATCTTTATAGGATAGAGAATATAAAAATATCATCTTTGTATATGTAGCGAAATAAAAATCTGATTTTTTATTACGTTGAGATAAAGTGGTGATTTTTAAAGGCGAAAACTTTATTTTTGAAAAAGCTAAATCTTTATTTTAGAAAAGGCGAAATCTTTATGTGGAAAATAGCGTGATAAAAATATAATTTTTTTTCTATTTGACATAGCGAAATAGAAAAATAGAATTTTTATATATTGAACTTCAATAGAAAAATAGAATTTTTATATATTGAACTTCGATAGAAAAATAGAATTTTTATATATTGAACTTTGAAGTAAAAAGTCGATTTTTATATATTGAACTTTGAAGTAAAAATTCGATTTTTATATATTGAACTTTGAAGTAAAAATTCGATTTTTATATATTGAACTTTGAAGTAAAAATTCGATTTTTATATATTGAACTTTGAAGTAAAAATTCGATTTTTATATATTGAACTTTAAAGTAAAAATTCGATTTTTATATATTGAACTCTGAACTAAAAATTTGATTTTTATATATGGACCTTCGAAATAAAAATATGATTTTTAAATATTGAATAGCAAGGTAAAAATTCGATTTTTATGTATGTAGTGGCTACGGGCAACGAAGATGACGAAGATGCCATAGCGATGAAGATTCCTATCAATGAAGTGCCGTGGAGCTGGATAGCTATATGTGAGAACTTCTCACCTTTCAATTTAATTTTTCTAGTTATATATATACTAGGATGCAGACGGTGCTTAGTAGCACCCGACACAATCGTCCACAGACCATGGACTTGTTTGTTTGGCTGTTTGGTAATTGATTGAGATATTGATTTGAATGTGGTTTGTGGTGTGAAAAATCGAATCGATAAATTGGTTAGGATTAGACGTGCGCCGTTATAAGGCGAAGGAGTAAGGCTAGGTTAGACCCTTACTCCAAATTTTGTGGTTTGCATAACGAAAGTGAATTTGATTGATGTGTGAATGGCGTGGGCCTTCACTAGACCGGGGATAAGGCTAGGCCTTGTCCCGTTTCTAGTATCGTGCCGTTATGCCGCCGAAATTTTCTAAAATATGTTAGAAAAATAAAAAGATCATTTTATTTAAAGAATGAACTGAATAAATATTCATATGTTAAAATAAAATGTTTTATCGTTAAAAATATAATTTTTAACGTGAATATGAATATAGTGAAAGTGAATAAAATAAATATTCATTTACAAACCGGACGGTTTGTTTATGTACACCTATTTGACTGACATTGATTGGGACGATAAATTTTACACATCGCCCAACTGCACGAATAAAATCTGTGTTCGATTGTTTGAAACCCTACACGGGTGTTGGGATGAAATATGAAGTTCACTCATCCTGATTGATTAAATATGTCGATCGATTGATTGACAGGCTGTTATAAGCGTTAGATATCTATATTTGATGCTTATACAGTGTAGTGCACTTTGGTTGATGGTTGATTATTTTTCAATGCTATTATATACATGTGTTGTATGAAAATCCATATAGTTAACTTTATATGGTAATTGATTGGGCCTCATTCCAATTTGAAAAATAAAGAATAATATAAAATAAAGGTTCATGTGTTGACTATATTCATCCGTTGATATTAGTCATGTGTTGAACGAAATATTTTTATAATAAAATTTATTTCTTTATCAATATGAAATAACGGTTCATGTGTTGACTATACTCATCCGTTGATATTAGTCATGTGTTGAACGAAATATTTTTATAATAAAATTTATTTCTTTATCAATATGAAATAACGGTTCATGTGTTGACTATATTCATCCGTTGATATTAGTCATGTGTTGAACGAAATATTTTAACAAAAATAGTCACACACGGACGGTACTCATTCGTTGAGATTAGTCGTGTGTTGACAAAAAGAAATATTTGAAACAGAATATATAAAGCCGTGTTGAATAGTGATGCGCCATTTTGACGCGAACGATATTTATATCGATTTTAACGATTTCGAAATGAATTGAATATATAACGATTTCGATTTGAATTGAATATATAACGATTTCGAAATGAATTGAATATATAACGATTTCGAGATAAATTGAATATATAACGATTTCGATTTGAATTGAATATATAACGATTTCGAGATAAATTGAATATATAACGATTTCGAGATAAATTGAATATATAACGATTTCGAGATGAATTGAATATATAACGATTTCGAAATGAATTGAATATATAACGATTTCGAAATGAATTGAATATATAACGATTTCGATTTGAATTGAATATATAACGATTTCGAAATGAATTGAATATATAACGATTTCGAGATAAATTGAATATATAACGATTTCGAAATGAATTGAATATATAACGATTTCGAAATGAATTGAATATATAACGATTTCGAAATGAATTGAATATATAACGATTTCGATTTGAATTGAATATATAACGATTTCGAGATAAATTGAATATATAACGATTTCGAAATGAATTGAATATATAACGATTTCGAAATGAATTGAATATATAACGATTTCGATTTGAATTGAATATATAACGATTTCGAAATGAATTGAATATATAACGATTTCGAAATGAATTGAATATATAACGATTTCGATTTGAATTGAATATATAACGATTTCGAAATGAATTGAATATATAACGATTTCGATTTGAATTGAATGTATAACGATTTCGAATTGAATCGAATAGAAAACCAATTTGAATTGAATTGAATTGAATTGAAAAACGAATTCGAATTGAATTTAAAATGAAGTGAAATGAATTCAAATTGAATTGAAATTCGAATTGAATGGAAATGATTTTTAAAACGAATTTATAAAGAAGAATTCAATTTTGATTTGAATTGAAATGGAAGTTGAAATTTCTTTTGAAACGATTTCAAAACTATATATATAATTCGTTTTAAATAGGAATCGAGGAAATATATATTATATATATTATATATATAATATAATGGCCTGAATAGAACGCGCCGCGCCGCGGCAGTTCGTAAATTTCGACCATTTATTTCAAACGGACATTACGGGAGATCCGACCGTCGGATTCTCCTAAAACCGGAACCGTTGGGTTCGTATCGAAAAGAGCTTTCTAACGAATATTAGAAATTCAAAATCTAACGGTTGGATTTGGAGATACGTCCAAATCAAATTCGAAAAAGGTCGCTGTAAGTGCAGTTCAATGGCCATTGTTGGAAATCGACTGTACGGGCCTTGATAAAATTATTAAAAATATCAATAATTTGTGTAAAATCATAAGAAATGATTTGGGAAAAATTGGGGTGAAAAACTCCATATTTGAAAAGATAAAAATAGATTTTTATCAAAATGAACTAGTTTTAAACTAAATTTAAAACCAATTTATTTTTAAATAAATGAACAAGATTTAAAAGGGGGTTTTAAATAATCGAATTTCTAATATATTTGATTGAGTTTGAAATGGGTTTATCGTGAACTGTGTTTTAAATAACACCTAGTTCTTTAACCCAGTAAAAGGAGTTTTAACGAATCTGCAATTAGATTGAAATTCGAATTGATAATCTAAATTTCCAAATTTAGAAAATGAACGGGAATGGAGTATTACCAGTTTTGCTCCAAAGCGATAGTTAAATCTTTAATTAGATTTGAACGTGAAATGGTAATTAGTTTTACCGATAACACAGTGGTGTTAGATATGGAGTATTACCAGTTTTGCTTCATGGGATGAATAGGTTGGGATTGGGAAATAAAATAAATAACTACTTCGTTACGGTTCGCTAATCTCGACTAGTTGGAAAAACCATAATTTGGTTTTAAATGTCATCCAAAGGAAGATTACAGGATAAATTTTAAAGAATTTATCTTGGATAAAATTAATGGGAACATTTCCCTAAGAATGTGAAATTTAGAAACTAGTTGTAGGTTGGCTAAGAAGAATGGTTTCCTGGGTATTGATCTGATGTTGGTTTCGGCCTTAGGGGTTAATGTTTGGGAAATTGTTCTCTTGCTAATTTGCGGTTAGTGACTAATGAATTGGAATGAGGCGTATGTTGTGTTTGTGTAACATTTGTTTTTAATATACGCGGGTTGTTCGGAAAGTCCGGGTTTACACCCATTCTGAATAACCGATTCGACGATATGTCGAAGATGAAGACGGTGGTTGAAGACCGGAAGTCTTCACATCGTAGGGATAACTACTGACGATCCTGATTGGGCTGTACACCCAAGAGGATGGAAATAGTTGGTGGTTGTCCAGACGTACTTGGAGATGGATGGATATGCGAGGAAAGTGCCTCCGGTTTCGTTCAGACCCAGAACGGACTTGTAAATGGATTGTGTGTCTGACATTGGATTTTATTCTGTGTTGATTGATTTCTATTAAATATATATCTGCTTGGCGGCGGAGAATTTATTCTCTTGCTTAACGCCCTTCTCTGAGACGTACGAGCTCAGAGGTTATATATCGATAGATATCAATCGCATGGCATGAATTGCCTGTGTGGCATGCTGAGTTGCATGGATCAAGGCTTCTGTTGAAAAGCAAAGTCTTGTGGTTGATGATCAAAGCATAACCTACGTGGTAGCTTTGTGCATAGCGTGTATTCGCGAGCCTCACACCTCGGTATGAGTTAAAAACGGGATACGGACTGCAGGGAGAGCGCACGTTTCTTTCTAGCTTTGGTGGTGTCAGTGACTTACCAGCCCTGACATATATATACTTTTCACCTTTGTGGTTGTTGGATGAGGCGCCTCGATTATAGGTCTGTAAGGACCGGGAAACGTGTGTTCAGGAATACTAATCCTCTAACGTAAGTGAGGACCGGCCCTGAAGCATCCAGGGGTTACCCAGTGTGCGTAATCCCGGGGACATTTGCTAGAGTGTCTCGAACGCGGAGAGGAGCTTGCCCCTTGCCTCGACTCATGACGGAAATCCAATTTCCAATACGTGTATTGCGGCTTTAATTGTAGAACTAGTATGGCGACATGATATATGGTACCCATGCCGTCTATGATTTATATTTATGATTGAAATGTTTTGACACTATACACTTATTATAGTATCAAATGATTTGTTTTAAGCGTACCAAGCATGTTTGGCTATTATAAGGGAAAACCCTATCCCCCGGCTTGCGTTGCATTGTATGATAGGACCTGGGTCTTATAATAGCTTCATTTTTCGAAAAAGCATTGCGTTGTTTATTCTATGCACTGGTATTCTTGGGAGGAAACCCGTTCCGTGTTTTACGGCGTGGTCCCTTGAATTACTTTCTTTTAAAAGCAAAGTCTTAAATAACTGTTTTAGTTCTCACACCAGTCACATGACTGACCTGGAGTTTATTGTTTTAACCTAAACTCTGGGTGCCCCTATTTTCCGCACGGGCAGCTAGTAGTTTTGGTTTTGCAGATTTATATTCACAGGATCCTGGTTTACAGCTGGAATGATATCCGGAAAGCTCTGTATCCGTATATCACCTTCAGTTGTGCTTTATATTATCTTTCCGCTGCTATGTATTTAAATGTAATTTAAATCTCTGATATTTCTGTGTAATATTTATTCATTTATACTCTGTATATTCTTGTAATCTGATGCATTGTTGTAATAATAGCAATGAAATGTTCTTCTGTTTGTGTTCTGATTTGTCATGTTCTCAAACGTTCAGGGGTTTCGAACGGTTTAGATCGGTTTAACGACTGATTCAGATCGAGCGAAATTCCAGGCCGTCACATTTGGTATCAGAGCTTTGGTTTACAGAGCTCGAGAACAAGACACATTAGAACCATACGAAAGAATTCATCAGATATTGGATTAGTAATATCCAATTAGAATGACTCGTTAGAGATAGGATCAGTAGTATCCTAGAACGAGTGTGAAGAGTATATTTTTCAATTGAAAACCATTTTGTTTTGAAATTTAAATCGTTCTAAACGTATTTGAATATTTACTTATTTTGAATATGGACAATCGAGTATATATAGATTTTGCATATACGCGTCATGAACGTATATTCGAAGTTTTAATATATTAGATAGATATAGAATCATACTTTAGTGGCCCGAAGATGATTCTGATGATTGACTAGTCGTCATTAGTATTCATGTTCGAGTAACGAAGGTGTGATATCGATATATTTCCATTAGACTGGTGTGAGAACCAAAACTTATATAGTTAGAACACATTGTTGGGAATTGGCATCAAAAACATGATTTTCTTTATATATATCAAAATTATGAATTTGGAACTCTAATCCACTAATTGATTGATGATTGTGTTGTTTGTTTATTTGTTTGCTAAATTTTAATCATTTATGCCTAATATAACCAAATATTGAACTATATTGAAAATTGGTCGCATTTGCTTGCATATATGTACTTACATTGAACAGGTCATAGCAAGGAGGCTAGAGCCAGAGAATAAAATTTGTTTGCCCGACAAATAGGTACATGTTTATTACATAATTTCCTGTTTTGTTTGGGTGATGATGATTTTGTGAGCCTATTGGCTAGCCGCTTGGCTTTTTCTTTTTCTTTTTGAGATCTGAAGGACCGGGGAAGCTATTTGAAATTCCCCGATGCTCCCGGTGTAGGGGAGGTTATGGCGAGCTTTTTCAAAAATTTAGGGTGTTAGCCAAATTTTTGAAATTTTGGAAATTCTCAGAAACTGAAAAGTTGGAGAATGGAAGCCAGATCGAACATAGAATTGAATAATCAAACCACTTTCGACTTTGTTCCTTTTCGGGGACGAAAAGTTTTAAGTGGGGGAGATTGTAATAACCCGGAAAATCTGGGCCAGTTTAAAATTTTTATTTTGGCAATTACAGCGAATTTTCTATATTTAAAATAAAGTATTTTAAATAATATCGACGGGAAAATTTATTTTCAATATAATTCGACGTATATATTATATACGTCGTCGTTAGAATATAAATAATTATATATAATTATAAAAGGAATTGAAAATGGCGCGGTAGTTCGAAAATTCGATTTCTAATTTCAAATGAATATACAGAATTCAATATAAGTCAGAATTGAACGAAACAAGAAATATTTGAATCTGTATAACAATATCTTTGTAACGAAGTTAACAAACTGAGATTTCATTTTAGAAATGATGAGATATGTCCAGTTGAAAATTAGAAATAGTCGCTGTGGAATTTATATATATTTTAATATAATATATAGCCCTTAAAAATAGCCATTTTGCAAATGACTTCGGATTTCGACGAAACCAGTTTTGTTGGGTCCGTGATGTCGAGTTATTGCTAGATTTCAAATTTCATAAATTTTCGAATCAATATGTGAGCGTGGCAAAGGAAAACGCGATTGACCATTTTCAGTTGATTTTAATCGACTGGAAATTGGCCATTTTTCTAACGGTCTCAGAATTCGACGAAACTAGTTTTGTTAGGACCGTATCGTCAATACGAAGCTAGAAAATATTTTTCTGGAATTTTTCTAGTTAGTATGTGACCCCGGTAATTTGAAATGCACGTTTAAAATTCAATATAGTGATTTAAATGTAAATTCAACGGAAACTGATTCAAACAATCAAATCAACATGCGATACATATCCCATTGGGTTCGGAATGGGGGTAAAACGCTATGGACGACAGGCGGTGGGCCTCGTTTCGAGGTCATATGTAAAAGTCAACCTTTTTCAATTAAAAATAAATAAATAAATAAATTAAATAATATAAATTTCACATAACCCCCCCCCTTATTCTCGTTTTCACTCAGAAAAAAAAAAAAGAAAAAAAGAAAAAAATCGCGATCGCCCCCCCCGTTACCTCGACCGCCGCCTCCACCCTACATCTGCCGTCGCTTCCTCCATCACCTCCTTCTTTCTGTCGCCTCCGCGAGCCCCAGACCCCCGCTCCTCCTTCCTCTCGAACTCGCTGCGAACCCGACCCCCACTTCAGACGAGACAGCGAAACCCCCTCCGCCGCTACTGACAGCAACCCCCTCCCTCCCCGCGATCGACAGAGCGCCGCCCCCCCTAGACTGCGCCCTTCCTCCAGCGACGAAGCGAAGCCCCCCCCCTCGACAAAGCCGACAGCGCCCCCAGGTAGTTTATTTTATTTTATTTTATTTATTTTTACTTTTATATTGATTTTTAAAAACTGATTTTTTTAGGAATTTCAAAACTGATTTAGTTTTTTTTATTTACAATTAGAAAACTGTTTTTATTTTTAGAATTTAAAAACTGTTTTAAACAGAAAATAAACTGATTTTATTTTTAGGATTTAAAAACTGTTTTAAACAGAAAATAAACTGATTTGTTTTAGGAATTTTAAAACTGTTTTGTTTTTTTAAAAGAGTTCTTAAAAACAGAATTTTTAAAAGAATTATAAAAACTGTTTTAAAAGAAAATAAAAACTGATTTTTCAAAAGGATTAAAACTGATTAGGAAAAAAAGATTTGATTTTTAGTTAAAGAAAAATATGATTTTTATATTTTTAAAGTATTAAAAATATGATTTTTATATTTTCAAGGTATTAAAAATATAGTCCTTACTATATAGATGATGTCAAAATATGATTTTTATATTTTTAAAGTATTAAAAATATAATCTTTATAGGATAGAGAATATAAAAATATCATCTTTGTATATGTAGCGAAATAAAAATCTGATTTTTTATTACGTTGAGATAAAGTGGTGATTTTTAAAGGCGAAAACTTTATTTTTGAAAAAGCTAAATCTTTATTTTAGAAAAGGCGAAATCTTTATGTGGAAAATAGCGTGATAAAAATATAATTTTTTTTCTATTTGACATAGCGAAATAGAAAAATAGAATTTTTATATATTGAACTTCAATAGAAAAATAGAATTTTTATATATTGAACTTCGATAGAAAAATAGAATTTTTATATATTGAACTTTGAAGTAAAAAGTCGATTTTTATATATTGAACTTTGAAGTAAAAATTGCTCTGATACCAACTGTGAAGACCCGCAACTTCCCCGTAAAGGAAAGCGTCGGATAGTTCGAGAACAAGCCACAACAGAACGCATACAGAAGAACATTTCACTGTATATTACAACAATGCATCAGATTACAAGAATATACAGGGTATAAATGAATATTACACAGAAATATCAGAGATTTAAATTACATTTAAATACATCGCAGCGGAAAATAATACAATACACAACTAGAAGAGATATACGGATACAAAGCTTTCCGGATATCGTTCCAGCTGTAAACCAGGATCCTGTGAATATAAATCTGCAAAACCCAAAACTACTAGCTGCCCGTGTCAAAATAAGGGCACCCAGCGTTTAGGTTAAAACAATAAACTCCAGGTCAGTCATGTGACTGGTGTGAGAACTAAAACAGTTATTAATCTTTATTTTCAAAGCTAGGTAAATCAAGGGACCACGCCGTATAACACGGAACGGGTTTCCTCCCAAGAATACCAGTGCATAAAACAAACAGCGCAATGCTAAATAAAGAAAAATGAAGCTGTTATAAGACCCAGGTCCCATCACACAATGCAACGCAGCCGAGGATAGGGTTTTCCCTTATAACAGCCAAAGAATGCTTGATACGTTTAAAACAAATCATTTGATACTATAATAAGTGCATAGTGTATAAAACAACTTCAAATCATAAGTATCAATCGTAGGCGGCATAAGCGCCCCATCCCACTATGTCGCCATATATAGGATTACAACTAAAACCGCAAATGTCACGTATTTGGAAATTGGATTTCCATCTATGAACCGAGGCTAGGGGCAAGATCCTCAACCGATTCGAGACGCTCTAGCCCGCCCCTCAGGAACAGCCGCAACTGCCCCTTGGATCGTCAGGGCCGGTCCACACGGAGTGGATTATTATGCCTGAACAATACGTCTCCCCACCCTATGGGGTGTAAGTCTGGTCCGTCAGCCGACCAGAATGCATTCGGCCGAAACCGATATAACCGAGGCGCCTCGCAACCGCAACAACCACATAAGTCAAACTCGTCAGGGCGTGAAAAACCACTGACGCCACTTCTAGCTAGAAAGAAACGCAAGTCCTCCCTGAGGTCCGTCTCCCGTTTTTGGTTCATACCGGGTGTGAAACACGCGAGGTAAACGTTACACAAAGCTACGCCACAAAGGCCGTGCTTTGATCATCACCACAAGACTTTGCTTTTCAACAGAAGCCTTGATCATTTGCATCTTAGCATGCCACACAGGCAAACCATCCTATGCAACCGATATCAGTCACACAGAATGAAATCCGATGTCAGACACACAGTCCATTTACAAGTCCGTTCTGGGTCTGAACGAAACCGGAGGCACCTAGTACCCCGCATATCCATCGATCTCCAAGTACGTCTGGACGATCACTAACTGTTTCCATCTTCTTGGGTGTACAGCCCAATCAAGATCATCAGTTATCACCCAAGCGACGTGAAGACCTCGGGTCTTCGACCATCGTCTTCATCTTCGACTTATCGTCGTATCAGTTATTCAGAATGGGATAAACCCGGCCTTTCCGAATAACTCGCGTATATTTTAAATAAGTGTTACACAAACACAACATACGCCTCATTCCAATTCATTAGTCACTAACCGTAAATTAATCAAGAGAATAATTCCCCAAATATTAACCCCGAAGGCCGAAACCAACATCAGATCAATATCCAGAAAACCATTCTGCTTGGCTAACCGCCAGTTAGTTTCTAAATTTCACATTCAAATCTAATTAAAGATTTAACTATCGCCTGGAGCAAAACTGGTGATACTCCATTCTCGATCTTTTCAATCTAATTAAAGATTCATTAAAACTCCACTTAGTTTTAATCTGTGACTGGGTTAAAGAATCAGTGTCATTTAAAACACGGTTCACGATAAACCCAAAGTCACATCCCATTAATTATCGGGTTAAAGAACAAGTGTTATTTAAAACACTGTTCACGATAAACCCAAAAATTAATATCCATTCAATTCCAATTAAATATTATTTAATTGGTACACTTCATTAAATCTAAATCAAAAGATTTAATCTTTTCTCAGCTGGGTTCAAGAACAGTGTTAGTGAAGACACCATTCACGACAAACCCAAATCACATTCATTAATTATCGGGTTAAAGAACAAGTGTTATTTAAAACACTGTTCACGATAAACCCAAAAATCAATATCAATTCAATTCCAATTAAATATCATTTAATTGGTACACTTCATTAAATCTAAATCAAAAGATTTAATCTTTTCTCAGCTGGGTTCAAGAACAGTGTTAGTGAAGACACCATTCACGACAAACCCAAATCACATTCGATATTCAATACAAGGCTCTGAATAGAAAATATATCGGCTTATATTCAATATCGAATTCTACGACTAACAAATGTCGTATTGGAAATAACGATATACATATATATCTTTCAAATTTCCATAACAACACTTGTATAATCACGAATTCCAACATCGAAATATTCCGAAGACAATTTCGATTCAAATCCACTCCAATGCAATCATTGGAATTTTGGTTACTTTTAAAACCCTTTTCGAATTCAATTTATTTATTTAAAAAAAATAAATAGAATTATAATTCTAGTTCAAAACTAGTTCATTTCGATAAAAATCCATTTTTATCTTTTCAAATATGGAGTTTTTCATCCCAATTCTTCACAAATCATTTCTTATGATTTTACACAAATTATTACTATTTTTAATAATTTTATCAAGGCCCGTACAGTCGATTTCCATCAATGGCCATCGAACTGCACTTACAGCGACCTTTTTCGAATTTGATTTGGACATAATTCCAAATCCAACCGTTAGATTTCAAATTTCTAATCTTCGTTAGAAAGCTCTTTTCGATACGAACCCAACGGTTCCGGTTTTAGGAGAATCCGACGGTCGGATCTCCCGTAATGTCCGTTTGAAATAAATGGTCGAAATTCGCGAACTGCCGCGGCGCGGCGCGTTCTATTCAGGCCATTATATTATATATATAATATATATATTATATATATCGTCGATTTCTATTTAAAAACGAATTATATAAACAGTTTTAAATTCATTTCAAAATCTATTTCAACTTCCATTTCAATTCAAAGCAAAATTGAATTCTTCTTTATAAATTCGTTTCAAAATTCATTTCTGTTCAATTCAAATTTCAATTCAATTTGAATTCATATTCAATTCAATTCATTTCGAAATCGTTTTCAATTCAATTCATTTCGAAATCGTTTTCAATTCAATTCATTTCGAAATCGTTTTCAATTCAATTCATTTCGAAATCGTTTTCAATTCAATTCATTTCGAAATCGTTTTCAATTCAATTCATTTCGAAATCGTTTTCAATTCAATTCATTTCGAAATCGTTTTCAATTCAATTCATTTCGAAATCGTTTTCAATTCAATTCATTTCGAAATCGTTTTCAATTCAATTCATTTCGAAATCGCTTAAAATTCAATTCATTTCGAAATCGAATAAAATCGATATAAATATCGATCACGTCGAAATGGCGTCAATCTAATCAACACGGCTTCATATATTCCTTTATTTTCAAATATTCTATTTCAAATATTTCTTTTTCAAAATAGTTGTTATTATCAAAATATTTCGTTCAACACATGACCAATCTCAATGGATGAGTACTGTCAACACATGAACTTTTATTTTATAATATTCTTTATTTTTCAAATTGGAATGAGGCCCAATCAATTACCATATAATGTTAATTATATGGATTTTCTACAACACATGTATATATCAACAACGATGAATAATCAACCATCAACCAAAGTGCACTACACTGTATAAGCATCAAATATAGACATTTAACGCTTATAGCAGCTTGTCAATCAATCGATCGACATATTTAATCAATCAGGATGAGTGAACTTCAAATTTCATCCTAACACCCGTGTGGGGTTTCAAACAATCAAACACATATTTTATTTGTGCAGTTAGGCGATGTGTAAAATTTATCGACCCAATCAACGTCATTCAAATAGGTGTACATAAACAAACCGTCTGGTTTGTAAATGAATATTTATTTATTCACATTCACGTTAAAAATTATATTTTTAACGATAACACATTTTATTTTAACATATGAATTTCTATTCAGTTCATTCGTTAAATAAAATGCTATTTTTATTTTTTTTTCTAACTTATTTTAGAAAATTTCGGCGGCATAACGGCACGATACTAGAAACGGGACAAGGCCTAGCCTTATCCCCGGTCTAGTGAAGGCCCACGCCATTCACACATCAATCAAACCATTCAATTCACCAAACAATTCAATTTCAAATCAAATCATATAACTAACCTATGCAACCAAACAAACAAGTCCATGGTCTGTGGACGATTGTGTCGGGTGCTACTAAGCACCGTCTGCATCCTAGTATATATATATAATTAGAAAAGAAAACGAAAGGTGAGAAATTCTCACATTATAGCTATCCTAGCTCCACGACACTTCTTTTATAGAAATCTTCATCGCTATCGCACCATCGCCATCTTCGTTGCCCGTAGTCACTATATATATAAAAATTGAATTTTTACTTCTATTCAATATTTATAAAAATCATATTTTTACTTCGCTATTTTCTATATAAAGATCTCGCCTTTTCAAATATTTCGCCTTTTCTAATTTAAAGATTTCACCTTTATAAAAATCGAATTTTTATTTCAAAGTTCAATATATAAAAATCGAATTTTTTGTTCAAAGTTCAATATATAAAAAATCGAATTTTTATTTCAAAGTTCAATATATAAAAATCGAATTTTTAGTTCAAAGTTCAATATATAAAAATCGAATTTTTAGTTCAAAGTTCAATATATAAAAATCGACCCCTGGTCTTGAACCCAGTTGAGAAAAGATTAGATCTTTTTATTTAGATTTAATGAGGTGTACCAATTAAATGATATTTAATTGGAATAGAATTGATATTGATTTTTGGGTTTATCGTGAACAGTGTTTTAAATAACACTTGTTCTTTAACCCGATAATTAATGGAATGGGATTTTGGGTTTATCGTGAATCGTGTTTTAAATGACACTGATTCTTTAACCCAGATAATGATTAAAACTAAGTGGAGTTTTAATGAATCTTTAATTAGATTGAAAAGATCGAGAATGGAGTATCACCAGTTTTGCTCCAGGCGATAGTTAAATCTTTAATTAGATTTGAACGTGAAATTTAGAAACTAACTGTCGGTTAGCCAAGCAGAATGGTTTTCTGGATATTGATCTGATGTTGGTTTCGGCCTTCGGGGTTAATATTTGGGGAATTATTCTCTTGATTAATTTACGGTTAGTGACTAATGAATTGGAATGAGGCGTATGTTAAATTTGATTGATTGATGGTTTGGATTGTGCTCGACCAGTTTATGAGCAGAATATGCCTTTACATTTAGCATTGGGTTGGGTTGAAAATATCTGTGTGCTAACGCCTTGTGAAAGACTTCACGATTTGACGATAAGGTGTTTAGCGATGTTGTGTTCATTTCAAATTTAACGAATGATTGTGAAATGATATTTTCCTTAAGTGAAAAGAAATGTATTCCCGATTTTGGACAGGGAATGTTTTATAAAAATGTTTTATAAAACAGAAAGGATTTCGAGGCCCAAAACCCGATGATTTCTAAAGTGATTTAGAAATGTATTATATGTTACATTGTGATTATTATGTTGTGAAATGATTTTCCCTACTTCGGGATATGAAATGATTTAGTATGTGACTAAAGATTCGGGTAACCCTGAGACTAAAAGTATGGGTGAGAGGGCGGTGTATGCTCTCCTGAGTGGGAGGTGCATCGTCGGTGTAGCCTACTCCTATGTGGGGTAGGTGCACATATATATATCGAGTTGCGAGGTGCGTACCCTTTGCCTTGTCGATGGGGAGCACGATATTTGGTTGCATACTTGTTTGTATGCATTGTTATGTTTTGGAATTCACATTTCCAAATGATTTGATTTGAGATCCCGAAGTGAAATCTACTTTGATATAGAAAGTTAGATATGTATTTCAAATGATTTGAAATAAGAAATCGGGAATAAAATCCAAAGGAATAATTTCTGTAAATTGAATTGGATTTGGAAAATCTAAGTGTGGTGATTAATCTAAATGGGTAGATAGGGATATTGCATGTTGATTGATGCATAGTAGATCCATATATCTATATTGATTGTTGTTTATACACTGGCTTTCATGGGGGTAAACCCGTTCCGCGAAAGTGGCGTGGTCCCGTGATTTGCCTTATTTTTGAACAAAGTTAACAACTGTTTTTGAGTTCTCACACCAGTCCCATGACTGACTCGTAGTTTGCTTTTCCCTTGCGAACTCGGGTGCCCCTATTTTCCACACGGGCAGTCGAGTAGTTTTATTTTGCAGATGTTTTGAGCAGGATTCTGGATTGAAGCTTTAAGCTGTGTCCAGGCATTTGCAGTCTTCCGCTGTGTAGTTTATATTTCCGCTGTGCACTGTTTTACATTTATGTAAATTTATCTTCCGCTGTGTATTATATTTCGATATACTCTGATATTCTGTACTCTGATGTAACATTATTATGATGTTTATTGAAGTCTTCTGTTATTTGTTCTGATGTGTTGTATACCCAAAGTTAGCGTATGCGGGATTCGAACGGTCTTGGTCGGTTTAACGATCGATTAGGTCCGGGCGAAATCCGTGTCGTTACAACGATATTGTTTATTGAAGTCTTCTGTTATTTGTTCTGACGCGCCGCCCCTTTTTGCTGACCACCACCGCACGACGCAGCTCCCCCGCCACCTCCCCAAGCTCCGCGCCTATCCACTCCTTCCTCCCCTCTTTCCAGTAAGCGCACCCCTCTGTGTTCGATGAAACCTCAAACCGCGCTTCGACCCTCCCTTGGACCAACCCGCGTGGTGGTGACGTTCCAATCAGCGACAGTTTTCAGATTTTCACTGAAGAGGTGATTATTTTTAAGTTAGATACATCATGTTAGTTAAATCCAGTTTTTATTATTTAAATTAGCATAGTTATTTTCAGTTTTCCCTTTTAAATATAAAACTGAATTTTTATATCAATGATATTGTTTTAAATCAGTTTTTGCATATAATAATTTATTTTAAAGAGGAGATTTTTAATATGGGAAAAAGGAGATTTTTAATATGTGAAAGGCGAGAATTTTAGATATGAAAGACGGGTTTTTTATTTATTTATAACAAAGGCGATATTTTTATATAATAGAAAAGATAAAAATATAATTTTTATATTATACAAAGGGTAAAAATATAATTTTTATATTATAGTAGGGTATTAAAAATATAATTTTTTATACTAGTGGCATATTAGAAATATGATTTTTATATTTTTAAAGTATTAAAAATATGATTTTTATATTTTTAAAGTATTAAAAATATAATCTTTATAATGTATAGCATAGTGAAAATTCGATTTTTATATATTGAACTTCGAACTGAAAATTCGATTTTTATATATTGAACTTTGAACTAAAAATTCGATTTTTATATATTGAATAGCGAGGTAAAAATGTGATTTTTACGTATGTAGTGAAAGCAGCAACGAAGGTGACAAAAAGGCGAAACGACGAAGACTTCTGCAAAAGGAGTGCCGTGGAGCTAGGATAGCAATAAGTGAGAACTTCTCACCTTTCAATTTCTTTTTCTAGTTATATTTATATATATATATATACTAGGATGCAGACGGTGCTTAGTAGCACCCGACACAATCGTCCACAGACCATGGACTTGTTTGTTTGACTGTTTGGTGATTGATTGCGATATTGATTTGAATGTGGTTTGTGGTGTGAAAAATCGAATCGATAAATTGGTTAGGATTAGACGTGCGCCGTTATAAGGCGAAGGAGTAAGGCTAGGTTAGACCCTTACTCCAAATTTTGTGGTTTGCATAACGAAAGTGAATTTGATTGATGTGTGAATGGCGTGGGCCTTCACTAGACCGGGGATAAGGCTAGGCCTTGTCCCGTTTCTAGTATCGTGCCGTTATGCCGCCGAAATTTTCTAAAATATGTTAGAAAAATAAAAATAATCATTTATTGAATAAATGAACTGAATAGATATTCATATGTTAAGATAAATTGTTTTATCGTTAAAAATATAATTTTTAACGTGAATGCGAATAAATAAAATATTCATTTACAAACCGGACGGTTTGTTTATATACACCTATTTGAATGACATTGATTGGGTCGATAAATTTTACACATCGCCCAACTGCACAAATAAAATCTGTGTTTGATTGTTTGAAACCCCACACGGGTGTTGGGATGAAATATGAGTTCACTCATCCTGATTGATAAAGTATGTCGATCGATTGATTGACAGGCTGTTATAAGCGTTAGATATCTATATTTGATGCTTATACAGTGTAGTGCACTTTGGTTGATGGTTGATTATTCTTCAATGCTATCTTATACATGTGTTGTATGAAAATCCATATAATTGACTTTATATGGTAATTGATTGGGCTTCATTCCAATTTGAAAAATAAAGAATATTATAAAATAACGGTTCATGTGTTGACTATACTCATCCGTTGATATTAGTCATGTGTTGAACGAAATATTTTTATAATAAAATTTATATCCTTATCAATATAAAATAACGGTTCATGTGTTGACTATATTCATCCGTTGATATTAGTCATGTGTTGAACGAAATATTTTTATAATAAAATTTATATCCTTATCAATATAAAATAACGGTTCATGTGTTGACTATATCTTTATTTTCACGATTGGAATGAGGCCCAATCAATTACCATATAAAGTTAATTATATGGATTTTCATACAACACATGTATATAATAACATTGAAAATAATCAACCATCAACCAAAGTGCACTATATTGTAAAGGCATCAAATATAGATATTCAACGCCTATAGCAGCCTGTCAATCAATCGATCGACATATTCAATCAATCAGGATGAGTGAACTTCAAATTTCATCCCAACACCCGTGTGGGGTTTCAAACAATCAAACACAGATTTTATTTGTGCAGTTGGGCGATGTGTAAAATTTATCGACCCAATCAACGTCATTCAAATAGGTGTACATAAACAAACCGTCTGGTTTGTAAATGAATATTTATTTATTCACATTCACGTTAAAAATTATATTTTTAACGATAACACATTTTATTTTAACATATGAATTTCTATTCAGTTCATTCTTTAAATAAAATGCTATTTTTATTTTTCTAACATATTTTAGAAAATTTCGGCGGCATAACGGCACGATACTAGAAACGGGACAAGGCCTAGCCTTATCCCCGGTCTAGTGAAGGCCCACGCCATTCACACATCAATCAAATCAATCTCATTTTGCAAACCACAAAATTTGGAGTAAGGGTCTAACCTAGCCTTACTCCTTCGCCTTATAACGGCGCACGTCTAATCCTAACCAATTTATCGATTCGATTTTTCACATCACAAACCACATTCAAACCAATATCACAATCAATCACCAAACAGTCAAACAAACAAGTCCATGGTCTGTGGACGGGTGTCGGGTGCTACTAAGCACCGTCTGCATCCTAGTATATATATAACTAGAAAAATAAATTGAAAGGTGAGAAATTCTCACTGATAGCTATCCAAGCTCCACGGCTCTTCATTTGCAGAAGTCTTCATTGTTTTCGCATCTTCGTCAGCTTCGTCGTCTTTAGCTACTACATATATAAAAATCGAATTTTTATTTCTAAGTTCAATATATAAAAATCGAATTTTTATTTCTAAGTTCAATATATAAAAATCGAATTTTTATTTCTAAGTTCAATATATAAAAATCGAATTTTTATTTCTAAGTTCAATATAAAAAAAATCGAATTTTTATTTCTAAGTTCAATATATAAAAAATCGAATTTTTATTTCTAAGTTCAATATAAAAAAAAAATCGAATTTTTATTTCTAAGTTCAATATATAAAAATCGAATTTTTATTTCTAAGTTCAATATATAAAAATCGAATTTTTATTTCTAAGTTCAATATATAAAAATCGAATTTTTATTTCTAAGTTCAATATAAAAAAAATCGAATTTTTATTTCTAAGTTCAATATATAAAAAATCGAATTTTTATTTCTAAGTTCAATATATAAAAATCGAATTTTTATTTCTAAGTTCAATATATAAAAATCGAATTTTTATTTCTAAGTTCAATATATAAAAATCGAATTTTTCTATCGAAGTTCAATATATAAAAATTCTATTTTTCTATCGAAGTTCAATATATAAAAATTCTATTTTTCTATCGAAGTTCAATATATAAAAATTCTATTTTTCTATCGAAGTTCAATATATAAAAATTCTATTTTTCTATCGAAGTTCAATATATAAAAATTCTATTTTTTATTGCTTTAAAAATATAAAAATATGATTTTTACTTTTGACTTCTTAAAGAAATCAGTTTTTATATCTTTTAAAAATCAGTTTTCCCAAACTGAAAAATAAAATCAGTTTTATCTTTTTATTTAAAATCTGTTTTAACTTTTTATTTAAAATCAGTTTTATTCTTAAAATCTTTTCTAAAAATTTCAGTTTTTATTCTTTTTAAAAAAAACCTGTTTTAATACTTTAAAAAATCTGTTTTAATCTTTTTTTAAAAAATCTGTTTTAACTTTTTATAAAAAAATCAGTTTTAACTTTTTATAAAAAAATTCAGTTTTAAAAATCTTTTCTAAAAATTTCAGTTTTTAATTTTTTAAAACCTTTTCTAAAACTAGCTAGGTTATTTCAATTAAAATAAAATAATAATATAGAAAAAGATTACCCTTTTTTTTTTTTCTTCTGGAGAACGTCGGACAGGGTTCTGACCTCAGAAATCTCCCTCGCCGGCCACCAGGGGTCGTCGGCCCTTCATACGACCCCGCCTTGTCAAAGCCTCCGCCTTCCTCCTCCGACGCTGGGAGCATCAGCGAACTCGAGCCCCCCACCAGTAGCCTCGATCGCGGTGGTAATCAAAAGCATCCAGGGACGAGGGCAGCTGATCGGCGGCGCCTTGGTGATCGACGATGAGGTGGAGCGGAGGCTGAGCGCAATTTGTGGATCGAAATTGTCTTCGGAATATTTCGATGTTGGAATTCGTGATTATACAGGTGTTGTTATGGAAATTTGAAAGATATATATCAATATCGTTATTTCCAATACGACATTTGTTAGTCGTAGAATTCGATATTGAATATAAGCCGATATATTTTCTATTCAGAGCCTTGTATTGAATATCGAATGTGATTTGGGTTTGTCGTGAATGGTGTCTTCACTAACACTGTTCTTGAACCCAGTTGAGAAAAGATTTAATGAAGTGTGCCAATTAAACGATATTTAATTGGAATTGAATTGGTATTGATTTTTATCTTTTGAACTTCGAAAGAAAAATATAGTTTTTAAGATTTGAACTTTAAAAAGAAAAATATAGTTTTTATCTTTTGAACTTCGAAAGAAAAATATAGTTTTTAAGATTTGAACTTTAAAAAGAAAAATATAGTTTTTATCTTTTGAACTTCGAAAGAAAAATATAGTTTTTAAGATTTGAACTTTAAAAAGAAAAATATAGTTTTAATCTTTTGAACTTCGAAAGAAAAATATAGTTTTTAAGATTTGAACTTTAAAAAGAAAAATATAGTTTTTATCTTTTGAACTTCGAAAGAAAAATATAGTTTTTAAGATTTGAACTTTAAAAAGAAAAATATAGTTTTTATCTTTTGAACTTCGAAAGAAAAATATAGTTTTTAAGATTTGAACTTTAAAAAGAAAAATATAGTTTTTATCTTTTGAACTTCGAAAGAAAAATATAGTTTTTATGTTTTGAACTTCGAAAGAAAAATATAGTTTTTATCTTTTGAACTTCGAAAGAAAATTCGATTTTTATATATTGAACTTTGAAATAAAAATTCGATTTTTATATATTGAACTTTGAAATAAAAATTCGATTTTTATATATTGAACTTTGAAATAAAAATTCGATTTTTATATATTGAACTTTGAAATAAAAATTCGATTTTTATATATTGAACTTTGAAATAAAAATTCGATTTTTATATATTAAATAGCGAAGTAAAAATGTGATTTTTACGTATGTAGTGAAAGCAGCAACGAAGGTGACAAAAAGGCGAAACGACGAAGACTTCTGCAAAAGAAGTGCCGTGGAGCTAGGATAGCTATATGTGAGAACTTCTCACCTTTCAATTTAATTTTTCTAGTTATATATATACTAGGATGCAGACGGTGCTTAGTAGCACCCGACACAATCGTCCACAGACCATGGACTTGTTTGTTTGGCTGTTTGGTAATTGATTGCGATATTGATTTGAATGTGGTTTGTGGTGTGAAAAATCGAATCGATAAATTGGTTAGGATTAGACGTGCGCCGTTATAAGGCGAAGGAGTAAGGCTAGGTTAGACCCTTACTCCAAATTTTGTGGTTTGCATAACGAAAGTGAATTTGATTGATGTGTGAATGGCGTGGGCCTTCACTAGACCGGGGATTAGGCTAGGCCTTGTCCCGTTTCTAGTATCGTGCCGTTATGCCGCCGAAATTTTCTAAAATATGTTAGAAAAATAAAAATAATCATTTATTGAATAAATGAACTGAATAGATATTCATATGTTAAGATAAATTGTTTTATCGTTAAAAATATAATTTTTAACGTGAATGCGAATAAATAAAATATTCATTTACAAACCGGACGGTTTGTTTATGTACACCTATTTGAATGACATTGATTGGGTCGATAAATTTTACACATCGCCCAACTGCACAAATAAAATCTGAGTTTGATTGTTTGAAACCCCACACGGGTGTTGGGATGAAATATAAGTTCACTCATCCTGACTGATTAAGTATGTCGATCAATTGATTGACAGGCTGTTATAAGCGTTAGATATCTATATTTGATGCTTATACAGTGTAGTGCACTTTGGTTGATGGTTGATTATTCTTCAATGCTATCTTATACATGTGTTGTATGAAAATCCATATAATTGACTTTATATGGTAATTGATTGGGCCTCATTCCAATTTGAAAAATTAACAATATAAAATAAAGGTTCATGTGTTGACTATATTCATCCGTTGATATTAGTCATGTGTTGAACGAATTATTTTTATAATAAAATTTACATCTTTATCAATATAAAATAAAGGTTCATGTGTTGACGGTACTCATTCGTTGAGATTAGTCATGTGTTGAACGAAATAATTTAACCAAAAATAGTCACACATGGACGGTACTCATTCGTTGAGATTAGTCGTGTGTTGACAAAAAGAAATATTTGAAATAGAATATATAAAGCCGTGTTGAATAGTGATGCGCCATTTTGACGCGAACGAAATATATAACGATTTCGAAATGAATTGAATATATAACGATTTCGAAATGAATTGAATATATAACGATTTCGATTTGAATTGAATATAAAACGATTTCGAATTGAATGGGATAGAAAACCAATTTGATTTCAAATTGAATATATAATGAACTTGATTCAAATAGAAAACGAAACGAATTTAATTTGAATAGAAAATGAATTTGAATCGAATAGAAAATCAATTTGAATTGAATTGAATTGAATTGAATTGAGAAACGAATTCGAATTGAATTTAAAATGAAGTGAAATGAATTCAAATTAAATTGAAATTTGAATTGAATAGAAATGAATTTTAAAACGAATTTATAAAAGAAAATTCAATTTTGATTTGAAATGAAATAGAAGTTGAAAATGGTTCTTGAAACGAATTTAAAACTATTTATATAGTTCGTTTTAAATAGGAATCGACGAAATATATATTATATATATTATATATATAATATAATGGCCTGAATAGAACGCGCCGCACCGCGGCAGTTCGCGAATTTCGACCATTTATTTCAAACGGACATTACGGGAGATCCGACCGTCGGATTCTCCTAAAACCGGAACCGTTGGGTTCGTATCGAAAAGAGCTTTCTAATGAAGGTTAGAAATTTGAAATCTAACGGTTGGATTTGGAATTATGTCCAAATCAAATTCGAAAAAGGTCGCTGTAAGTGCAGTTCGATGGCCGTTGATGGAAATCGACTGTACGGGCCTTGATAAAATTATTAAAAATAGTAATAATTTGTGTAAAATCATAAGAAATGATTTAGAAAGAATTGGGATGAAAAACTCCATATTTGAAAAGATAAAAATAGATTTTTATCGAAATAAACTAGTTTTGAACTAGAATTGTAATCCTATTTATTTTTAAATAAATAAATTGAATTCGAAAGGGGTTTTGAAATAACCAAGATTTCCAATGATTGCATTGGAGTGGATTTGAATCGAAATTGTCTTCGGAATATTTCGATGTTGGAATTCGTGATTATACAAGTGTTGTTATGGAAATTTGAAAGATATATATATTTATATCGTTATTTCCAATACGACATTTGTTAGTCGTAGAATTCGATATTGAATATAAGCCGATATATTTTCTATTCAGAGCCTTGTATTGAATATCGAATGTGATTTGGGTTTGTCGTGAATGGTGTCTTTACTAACACTGTTCTTGAACCCAGTTGAGAAAAGATTAAATCTTTTTATTTAGATTTAATGAAGTGTACCAACTAAATAACATTTAATTGGAATAGAATTGATATTGATTTTTGGGTTTATCGTGAACAGTGTTTTAAATAACACTTGTTCTTTAACCCGATAATTGATGAATGTGATTTGGGTTTGTCGTGAATGGTGTCTTCACTAACACTGTTCTTGAACCCAGTTGAGAAAAGATTAAATCTTTTTATTTAGATTTAATGAAGTGTACCAATTAAATGATATTTAATTGGAATTGAATTAGTATTGATTTTTGGGTTTATCGTGAACAGTGTTTTAAATAACACTTGTTCTTTAACCCGATAATTAATGGAATGGGATTTTGGGTTTATCGTGAATCGTGTTTTAAATGACACTGATTCTTTAACCCAGATAATGATTAAAACTAAGTGGAGTTTTAATGAATCTTTAATTAGATTGAAAAGATCGAGAATGGAGTATCACCAGTTTTGCTCCAGGCGATAGTTAAATCTTTAATTAGATTTGAACGTGAAATTTAGAAACTAACTGTCGGTTAGCCAAGCAGAATGGTTTTCTGGATATTGATCTGATGTTGGTTTCGGCCTTCGGGGTTAATGTTTGGGGAATTATTCTCTTGATTAATTTACGGTTAGTGACTAATGAATTGGAATGAGGCGTATGTTGTGTTTGTGTAACACTTTTAGAATATATACGCGAGTTATTCGGAAAGACCGGGTTTATCCCATTCTGAATAACTGATACGACGATAAGTCGAAGATGAAGACGATGGTCGAAGACCGGAGGTCTTCACGTCGTTTGGGTGATAACTGATGATCTTGATTGGGCTGTACACCCAAGAAGATGGAAACAGTTAGTGATCGTCCAGACGTACTTGGAGATCGATGGATATGCGGGGTACTAGGTGCCTCCGGTTTCGTTCAGGCCCAGAACGGACTTGTAAATGGACTGTGTGTCTGACATTGGATTTCATTCTGTGTGACTGATATCGGTTGCATAGAGTGGTTTGCCTGTGTGGCATGCTAAGATGCAAATGATCAAGGCTTATGTTGAAAAGCAAAGTCTTGTGGTGATGATCAAAGCACGGCCTTTGTGGCGTAGCTTTGTGTAACGTTTACTTCGCGAGTTTCACACCCGGTATGAACCAAAAACGGGAGGGACATCAGGGAGGACTTGCGTTTCTTTCTAGCTAGAAGTGGCGTCAGTGGTTTTACACGCCCTGACGAGTTTGACTTATGTGGTTGTTGCAGTTGCGAGGCGCCTCGGTTATATCGGTTTCGGCCGAATGCATTCTGGTCGGCTGACGGACCAGACTTACACCCCATAGGGTGGGGAGACGTATTGTTCAGGCATAATAATCCACTCCGTGTGGACCGGCCCTGACGATCTAAAGGGTTGATGCGTTCTGATCCTGTGGCTCGGGCTAGAGAGTCACGAATCGGTAGAGGATCTTGCCCCTAGCCTCGGTTCATAGACGGAAATCCAATTTCCAAATACGTGACATTTGCGGTTTTATTTGTAAACCTATATATGGCGACATAGTGGCATGGGACGCTCATGCCGCCTATGATTGATACTTATGATTTGAAATTGTTTTATACACTATGCACTTATTATAGTATCAAATGATTTGTTTTAAACGTATCAAGCATTCTTTGGCTGTTATAAGGGAAAACCCTATCCCCCGGCTTGCGTTTGCATTGTGTGATAGGACCTGGGTCTTATAACAGCTTCATTTTTCTTTATTTAGCATTGCGCTGTTTGTCTTATGCACTGGTATTCTTGGGAGGAAACCCGTTCCGTGTTTTACGGCGTGGTCCCTTGATTTACCTAATGATTTAAAATAAAGATTAACTGTTTTAGTTCTCACACCAGTCACATGACTGACCTGGAGTTTATTGTTTTAACCTAAACTCTGGGTGCCCTTATTTTGACACGGGCAGCTAGTAGTTTGGGTTTTGCAGATTTATATTCACAGGACCCTGGTTTACAGCTGGAACGATATCCGGAAAGCTTTGTATCCGTATATCTCATTCTAGTTGTGTATTGTATTATTTTCCGCTGCGATGTATTTAAATGTAATTTAAATCTCTGATATTTCTGTGTAATATTCATTTATACCCTGTATATTCTTGTAATCTGATGCATTGTTGTAATATACAATGAAATATTTTTCTGTATGTGTTCTGTTGTGGCTTGTTCTCGAACTATCCGACGCTTTCCTTTACGGGGAAGTCGGCGGCTGGACCACAGGCTGGAGGCGGCGGTTCGATCCAGGTTAGGGCTTCAGAGGGGGTTGGCTGTGGTTTCTCGAACGGAGAGAAAAAAAGGGAGGGTGGAGGAGAAAGGAGGCGTGGATGGAAGGGGGCAGCGTCGGTGGGACCACTGCGGTGGCGTGCAGGCGAGGGAAGGGGCTGAAGAAGTCGGGCGGCGGCGGATTCTGGCTTCCGTCGCTCTTTTGGGTTTTTTTTTTTTTTTTATAAATTGAGCTTTGACCGAGTCAGAAGGGAGAGGGTGTGAGGGAGTGTTTATATAATTATTTTATTTAATTTAATTTTCAATTAAAAAGTTGACTTTTCTTTTGAACCCCAAACGAGGTCCAACGACTGTCGTCCATAGCGTTTTACCCCCATTCTGAACACAATGGGATATGTATCGTAGGCTGATTCGACTGTTACAATCAGTTTTCTTTGAATTTACATTTAAATCACTAAATTGAATTTTAAACGTACATTTCAAATTACTGGGGTCACATACTAACTAGAAAAATTCTAGAAAAATATTTTCTAGCTTCGTATTGACGATACGGTCCTAACAAAACTAATTTCGTCGAATTCTGAGACCGTTTGAAAAATGACCATTTTCCAGTCGATTAAAATCAACTGAAACTGGTCAAACGCGTTTTCCTTTGCCACGCTCATATATTGATTCGAAAAATTAAGAAATTTGAAACCTAGCAATAACTTTACATCACGGACCCAACAAAACTGGTTTCGTCGAAATCCGAGGTCATTTGCAAAATGTCCATTTTTAAGGGCCTTATATATATAAAAATATATATAAATTCCACAGCGACTATTTCTAATTTTAAACTGGACATATCTTATCATTCCTAAGATGAAATCTCAATTTGTTAACTTCGTTACAAAGATATAGTTATACAGATTCAAATATTTCTTGTTTCGTTCAATTCTGACTTATATTGAATTCTGTATATTCATTTGAAATTAGAAATCGAATTTTCGAACTACCGCGCCATTTTCAATTCCTTTTATATTTATATATAAATATTTATATTCTAACGACGACGCGTATAATATATATGTTCGAATTATATTCAAAATAGATTTCACGTCGATATTATTTAAAATAATTCATTTTAAATATTCAAAATTCGCTAAAATTGCCAAAATAAAAATTTCAAACTGGCTCGCATTTTACGGGTTGTTACAATCTCCCCCACTTAAAACTTTTCGTCCCCGAAAAGGAACAAAGTCGAAAGTGGTTTGATTAATCAACACTACGTTCGATCTGGCTTCCTTTCTCCAACTCTTTAGTTTCTGAGAATTTTCAAAATTTCAAAAATTTGGCTAACACCCTAAATTTTCGAAAAATTTCGCCATAACCTCCCCTGCAATGGGAGCATCGGGGAATTTCAAATAGCTTCCCCGGTCCTTCAGGTCTCAAAAAGAAAAAGAAAAAGCCAAGCGGCTAGCCAATAGGCTCACAAAATCATCATCACCCAAACAAAACAGGAAATTATGTAGTAAACATGTACCTATTTGTCGGGCAAACAAATTTTATTCTCTGCTCTAGCCTCCTTGCTATGACCTGTTCAAAGATATATATGCATATGCAAGCAAATGCGACCAAATTTCAATACAAGTCAATATTTGATTCAGTTAGGCATAATGGTTTAAAATTAGCAAACAAATGAACAAACAACACAAACATCAATCAATTAGTGAATTTAACGTTTCAAATTCATAATTTTGATACATATACAAAAATCTTGTTTTTGATGCCAATTCACAACAATAGGCCCTATCTAATTTTTGGTTCTCACACCAGTCTAATGGAAATATATAGATATCACACCTTCGTCACACGAATATAAATTCTGACGATGAGTACTCAACCATCAGAATCATCTTCGGGCCACTAGAGTATGATTCTATATCTATCCAATATATTAAAACTTCGAATACACGCGGATCAGACGTATACGCAAAATCTTTATATACTGGACTGTCCAACTCAATATAAATAGATAATCAGATACGAATAATTGATTTAAATTTTCAAAACAAAAATTGTTTTCATTTTAAAAATATACTCTTCACACTCGTTCTAGGATACTACTGATCCTATCTCTAACGAGTCATTTTAATTGGATATTACTAATCCAATATCTGATGAATTCTTTCATATGTTTCTAATGTGTCTTGTTCTCTGGCTTTGTAAACCAAAGCTCTGATACCAAATGTGACGGCAAGGAATTTCGCTCGGTCCGAACCAGTCGCTAAACCGATCCAGGCCGTTCGAAACGCCCTATCGTTTGAGAACAGGACAAAACAGAACGCATACAGAAGAACATTTCATTGTATATTACAACAATGCATCAGATTACAAGAATACACAGAGTATAAAAGAATATATATTACACAGAAATATCAGAGATTTAAATTACATTTAAATACATCGCAGCGGAAAATAATACAATACACAACTAGAATGAGATATACGGATACAAAGCTTTCCGGATATCGTTCCAGCTGTAAACCAGGATCCTGTGAATATAAATCTGCAAAACCAAAACTACTAGCTGCCCGTGTCAAAAATAAGGGCACCCAGAGTTTAGGTTAAAACAATAAACTCCAGGTCAGTCATGTGACTGGTGTGAGAACTAAAACAGTTATTAGTCTTTATTTTCAAAGTTAGGTAAATCAAGGGACCACGCCGTATAACACGGAACGGGTTTCCTCCCAAGAATACCAGTGCATAAAACAAACAGCGCAATGCTAAATAAAGAAAAATGAAGCTGTTATAAGACCCAGGTCCTATCACACAATGCAAACGCAAGCCGGGGGATAGGGTTTTCCCTTATAACAGCCAAGAATGCTTGATACGTTTAAAAGAAATCATTTGATACCATTATAAGTGCATAGTGTATAAAACAACTTCAAATCATAAGTATCAATCATAGGCGGCATGAATGCCCCATACCACTATGTCGCCATATATAGGTTTACAAATAAAACCGCAAATGGCACGTATTTGGAAATTGGATTTCCGTCTATGAACCGAGGCTAGGGGCAAGATCCTCAACCGATTCGTGACTCTCTAGCCCGAGCCACAGGCAAGCGCGCAGGCAAGCCTTTAGATCGTCAGGGCCGGTCCACACGGAGTGGATTATTATGCCTGAACAATACGTCTCCCCACCCTATGGGGTGTAAGTCTGGTCCGTCAGCCGACCAGAATGCATTCGGCCGAAACCGATATAACCGAGGCGCCTCGCAACAGCAACAACCACATAAGTCAAACTCGTCAGGGCGTGTAAAACCACTGACGCCACTTCTAACTAGAAAGAAACGCAAGTCCTCCCTGAGGTCCGTCTCCCGTTTTTGGTTCATACCTGGTGTGAAACACGCGAGGTAAACGTTACACAAAGCTACGCCACAAAGGCCGTGCTTTGATCATCACCACAAGACTTTGCTTTTCAACAGAAGCCTTGATCATTTGCATCTTAGCATGCCACACAGGCAAACCATCCTATGCAACCGATATCAGTCACACAGAATGAAATCCGATGTCAGACACACAGTCCATTTACAAGTCCGTCCTGGGTCTGAACGAAACCGGAGGCACCTAGTACCCCGCATATCCATTGATCTCCAAGTACGTCTGGACGATCACTAACTGTTTCCATCTTCTTGGGTGTACAGCCCAATCAAGATCATCAGTTATCACCCAAACGACGTGAAAACCTCCGGTCTTCGACCATCGTCTTCATCTTCGACTTATCGTCGTATCAGTTATTCAGAATGGGATTAACCCGGTCTTTCCGAATAACTCGCGTATATATTATAAAAGTGTTACACAAACACAACATACGCCTCATTCCAATTCATCAGTCACTAACCGTAAATTAATCAAGAGAATAATTCCCCAAATATTAACCCCGAAGGCCGAAACCAACATCAGATCAATATCCAGAAAACCATTCTGCTTGGCTAACCGACAGTTAGTTTCTAAATTTCACATTCAAATCTAATTAAAGATTTAACTATCGCCTGGAGCAAAACTGGTGATACTCCATTCTCGATCTTTTCAATCTAATTAAAGATTCATTAAAACTCCACTTAGTTTTAATCTTTTGACTGGGTTAAAGAATCAGTGTCATTTAAAAACACGTTTCACGATAAACCCAAAATCACATTCATTAATCGTCGGGTTAAAGAACAAGTGTTATTTAAAACACTGTTCACGATAAACCCAAAAATCAATATCGATTCAATTCCAATTAAATATTATTTAATTGGCGCACTTCATTAAATCTAAATAAAAAGATTTAATCATTTCTCAATTGGGTTCAAGGACAGTGTTAGTGAAGACACCATTCACGACAAACCCAAATCACATTCCATTAATTATCGGGTTAAAGAACAAGTGTTATTTAAAACACTGCTCACGATAAACCCAAAATAGTTGTTATTATCAAAATATTTTGTTCAACACATGACCAATCTCAAAGGATGAGTACTGTCAACACATGAACTTTTATTTTATATCAATAAAGGTGCAAATTTTATTACTAAAATATTTCGTTCAACACATGACCAATCTCAATGAATGAGTACTGTCAACACATGAACTTTTATTTTAAAAATATACTCTTCACACTCGTTCTAGGATACTACTGATCCTATCTCTAACGAGTCATCCCATTGGATATTACTAATCCAATTATCTGATGAATTCTTTCGTATGGTTCTAATGTGTCTTGTTCTCTAGCTTTGTAAACCAAAGCTCTGATACCAAATGTGACGGCAAGAAATTTCGCTCGGTCCGAACCAGTCGCTAAACCGATCCAGGCCGTTCGAAACGCCTTATCGTTGAGAACAGGACAAAACAGAACGCATACAGAAGAACGTTTCACTATATATAACAACAGTGCATCAGATTACAAGAATATACAGAGTATCAATGAATAAAACACAGAAATATCAGAGATTTAAATTACATTTAAATACATAGCAGCGGAAAATAATACGATACACAACTAGAATGAGATATACGGATACAAAGCTTTCCGGATATCGTTCCAGCTGTAAACCAGGATCCTGTGAATATAAATCTGCAAAACCAAAACTACTAGCTGCCCGTGTCAAAATAAGGGCACCCAGAGTTTAGGTTAAAACAATAAACTCCAGGTCAGTCATGTGACTGGTGTGAGAACTAAAACAGTTAATCTTTATTTTTAAAGCTAGGTAAATCAAGGGACCACGCCGTATAACACGGAACGGGTTTCCTCCCAAGAATACCAGTGCATAAACAACAGCGCAATGCTAAATAAAGAAAAATGAAGCTGTTATAAGACCCAGGTCCTATCACACAATGCAATCGCAAGCCGGGGGATAGGGTTTTCCCTTATAACAGCTAAAGAATGCTTGATACGTTTAAAACAAATCATTTGATACTATTATAAGTGCATAGAGTATAAAACAACTTCAAATCATAAGTATCAATCATAGGCGGCATGAATGCCCCATACCACTATGTCGCCATATATAGGTTTACAAATAAAACCGCAAATGGCACGTATTTGGAAATTGGATTTCCGTCTATGAACCGAGGCTAGGGGCAAGATCCTCAACCGATTCGTGACTCTCTAGCCCGAGCCACAGGCAAGCGCGCAGGCAAGCCTTTAGATCGTCAGGGCCGGTCCACACGGAGTGGATTATTATGCCTGAACAATACGTCTCCCCACCCTATGGGGTGTAAGTCTGGTCCGTCAGCCGACCAGAATGCATTCGGCCGAAACCGATATAACCGAGGCGCCTCGCAACAGCAACAACCACATAAGTCAAACTCGTCAGGGCGTGTAAAACCACTGACGCCACTTCTAACTAGAAAGAAACGCAAGTCCTCCCTGAGGTCCGTCTCCCGTTTTTGGTTCATACCTGGTGTGAAACACGCGAGGTAAACGTTACACAAAGCTACGCCACAAAGGCCGTGCTTTGATCATCACCACAAGACTTTGCTTTTCAACAGAAGCCTTGATCATTTGCATCTTAGCATGCCACACAGGCAAACCATCCTATGCAACCGATATCAGTCACACAGAATGAAATCCGATGTCAGACACACAGTCCATTTACAAGTCCATCCTGGGTCTGAACGAAACCGGAGGCACCTAGTACCCCGCATATCCATTGATCTCCAAGTACGTCTGGACGATCACTAACTGTTTCCATCTTCTTGGGTGTACAGCCCAATCAAGATCATCAGTTATCACCCAAACGACGTGAAAACCTCCGGTCTTCGACCATCGTCTTCATCTTCGACTTATCGTCGTATCAGTTATTCAGAATGGGATTAACCCGGTCTTTCCGAATAACTCGCGTATATATTATAAAAGTGTTACACAAACACAACATACGCCTCATTCCAATTCATCAGTCACTAACCGTAAATTAATCAAGAGAATAATTCCCCAAATATTAACCCCGAAGGCCGAAACCAACATCAGATCAATATCCAGAAAACCATTCTGCTTGGCTAACCGACAGTTAGTTTCTAAATTTCACATTCAAATCTAATTAAAGATTTAACTATCGCCTGGAGCAAAACTGGTGATACTCCATTCTCGATCTTTTCAATCTAATTAAAGATTCATTAAAACTCCACTTAGTTTTAATCTTTTGACTGGGTTAAAGAATCAGTGTCATTTAAAAACACGGTTCACGATAAACCCAAAATCACATTCATTAATCGTCGGGTTAAAGAACAAGTGTTATTTAAAACACTGTTCACGATAAACCCAAAAATCAATATCAATTCAATTCCAATTAAATATTATTTAATTGGTACACTTCATTAAATCTAAATCAAAAGATTTAATCTTTTCTCAGCTGGGTTCAAGAACAGTGTTAGTGAAGACACCATTCACGACAAACCCAAATCACATTCATTAATTATCGGGTTAAAGAACAAGTGTTATTTAAAACACTGTTCACGACAAACCCAAAAATCAATATCGATTCAATTCCAATTAAATATTATTTAATTGGCGCACTTCATTAAATCTAAATAAAAAGATTTAATCATTTCTCAATTGGGTTCAAGAACAGTGTTAGTGAAGACACCATTCACGACAAACCCAAATCACATTCCATTAATTATCGGGTTAAAGAACAAGTGTTATTTAAAACACTGCTCACGATAAACCCAAAAATCAATACCAATTCAATTCCAATTAAATATCGTTTAATTGGCACACTTCATTAAATCTAAATAAAAAGATTTAATCTTTTCTCAACTGGGTTCAAGAACAGTGTTAGTGAAGACACCATTCACGACAAACCCAAATCACATTCCATATTCAATACAAGGCTCTGAATAGAAAATATATCGGCTTATATTCAATATCGAATTCTACGACTAACAAATGTCGTATTGGAAATAACGATATAGATATATATCTTTCAAATTTCCATAACAACACCTGTATAATCACGAATTCCAACATCGAAATATTCCGAAGACAATTTCGATTCAAATCCACTCCAATGCAATCATTGGAAATTTTGGTTATTTTCAAAACCCTTTTCGAATTCAATTTATTTATTCAAAAATAAATAGAATTATAATTCTAGTTCAAAACTAGTTCATTTCGATAAAAACCTATTTTTATCTTTTCAAATAGGGAGTTTTTCATCCCAATTCTTTCTAAATCATTTCTTATGATTTTACACAAATTATTACTATTTTTAATAATTTTATCAAGGCCCGTACAGTCGATTTCCATCAATGGCCATCGAACTGCACTTACAGCGACCTTTTTCGAATTTGATTTGGACATAATTCCAAATCCAACCGTTAGATTTCAAATTTCTAATATTCGTTAGAAAGCTCTTTTCGATACGAACCCAACGGTTCCGGTTTTAGGAGAATCCGACGGTCGGATCTCCCGTAATGTCCGTTTGAAATAAATGGTCGAAATTCGCGAACTGCCGCGGCGCGGCGCGTTCTATTCAGGCCATTATATTATATATATAATATATATAATATATATTTCGTCGATTTCTATTTAAAACGAATTATATAAATAGTTTTAAAATCGTTTCAAAATCTATTTCAACTTCCATCTCAATTCAAAGCAAAATTGAATTCTTCTCTATAAATTCGTTTTAAAGTTCATTTCTATTCAATTCAAATTTCAATTCAATTTGAATTCATTTCAATTCGCTTTCAATTCCATTTGAATTCGTTTTCAATTCAATTCATTTCGAAATCGTTTTCAATTCAATTCATTTCGAAATCGTTTTCAATTCAATTCGAATTCGTTTTCAATTCAATTCATTTCGAAATCGTTTTCAATTCAATTCATTTCAAAATCGTTTTCAATTCAATTCGAATTCGTTTTCAATTCAATTCATTTCGAAATCGTTTTCAATTCAATTCATTTCAAAATCGTTTTCAATTCAATTCATTTCAAAATATTTCAATTCAATTCGAATTCGTTTTCAATTCAATTCATTTCAAAATCGTTTTCAATTCAATTCGAATTCGTTTTCAATTCAATTCATTTCGAAATCGTTTTCAATTCAATTCATTTCAAAATATTCGATTTCGAAATCACTTTTCAATATTCATTTTAAAATGAATAAAATCGATATAAATATCGTTCACGTCAAAATGGCGTCAATCTAATCCTCACGGCTTCACATATTTCTATTTTCAAATATTCTATTTCAAATATTTCTTTTTCAAATATTTCTTTTTCAAAACTGGAATGAGGCCCGATCAATTACCATATAAAATTAATTATATGGATTTTCATACAACACATGTATATAATAGCATTGAAAATAATCAACCATCAACCAAAGTGCACTACACTGTATAAGCATCAAATATAGATATTCAACGCTTATAACAGCCTGTCAATCAATCGATCGACATATTTAATCAATCAGGATGAGTGAACTTCAAATTTCATCCTAACACCCGTGTGGGGTTTCAAACAATCAAACACATATTTTATTTGTGCAGTTAGGCGATGTGTAAAATTTATCGACCCAATCAACGTCATTCAAATAGGTGTACATAAACAAACCGTCTGGTTTGTAAATGAATATTTATTTATTCACATTCACGTTAAAAATTATATTTTTAACGATAACACATTTTATTTTAACATATGAATCTCTATTCAGTTCATTCTTTAAATAAAATGCTATTTTTATTTTTCTAACTTATTTTAGAAAATTTCGGCGGCATAACGGCACGATACTAGAAACGGGACAAGGCCTAGCCTTATCCCCGGTCTAGTGAAGGCCCACGCCATTCACACATCAATCAAATCAATTCATTATGCAACCCACAAAATTTGGAGTAAGAGTCTAACCTAGCCTTACTCCTTCGCCTTATAACGGCGCACGTCTATTCCTAACCAATTTATCGATTCGATTTTTCACACCACAAACCACATTCAAACCAATATTGCAATCAATTACCAAACAGTCAAACAAACAAGTCCATGGTCTGTGGACGATTGTGTCGGGTGCTACTAAGCACCGTCTGCATCCTAGTATATATATATATAACTAGAAAAATAAATTGAAAGGTGAGAAATTCTCACCTTTAGCTATCCTAGCTCCACGGCACTTCATTGATAGAAATCTTCATTGCTATCGCATCTTCGTCATCTTCGTTGCCCGTAGTCACTATATATATAAAAATCGAATTTTTACTTCAAAGTTCAATATATAAAAATCGAATTTTTATTTCAAAGTTCAATATATAAAAATCGAATTTTTATTTCAAAGTTCAATATATAAAAATCGAATTTTTATTTCGAAGTTCAATATATAAAAATCGAATTTTTATTTCAAAGCTCAATATATAAAAATCGAATTTTTATTTCGAAGTTCAATATATAAAAATCGAATTTTTATTTCAAAGTTCAATATATAAAAATCGAATTTTTATTTCGAAGTTCAATATATAAAAATCGAATTTTTATTTCGAAGTTCAATATATAAAAATCGAATTTTTATTTCAAAGTTCAATATATAAAAATCGAATTTTTATTTCGAAGTTCAATAGATAAAAATCATATTTTTATTCCTACCTCATTATAAAAACCCCATGCTAAATTTAATTTAAAACAATGTACATTTTTATATTTCTAAACAAAATATATTTTCCTAAACAAGGTATATATATATTTTGTCTTAGCAAAGTTTTTATATTTTTCTTTAACAAATTTATATATTTCTTAATCAATGCTATCTACAAATTTAAAAACCCATTCTAATTTTATTTTCAAAAGAGTTCTAATTTTATTTCTAACCCAAAAAAAATCAGTTTTTATTTTTAACTAAAAAAAATCAGTTTTTTATTTCTTTTTACAAAAATGCAGTTTTTTTAAAAATTCTTTTTTTCAGTTTATAAATCATTATTAAATCAGTTTTTTTAACATTTTTAAAATTCAGTTTTTTAACATTTTTAAAATTCAGTTATTAACATTTTTAAAATTCAGTTTTTAACATTTTTAAAATTCAGTTATTAACATTTTTAAAATTCAGTTTTTAACATTTTTAAAATTCAGTTTTTAAACTTATTAAAAAAAAACAGAAATAACTTTAAATAAAAATCAGTTAAACTTAAAATAAAAATCAGCTAAATAAAACATAAAAATAAAAACTTACTGTAAGCGAAGATGGGGGCGTCGGCTTCAGGGCGATGGAGAGCTAGGGGGGATTCCTGCCGAGAGTTCAACGGAGGAGGGGGGGGGGGGGGTTCGCGGGTTGTCAGGCGCGGTGGCCTGGAGGTGGGGCCAGGAGGGTGAGGCTTTGGGGTCGCGTCGGGTTTTTGGGTCCAGGGGGGGGCTTCGGTGGGAGTTCGTCGAGGGAGGGAGGGCTTCGGTGGTGGGCTGCGGCTCTTTAGGGGGGGGGCGGCGCTGCTAGGGTTCCGTCGATGCCTTTCTCCCTCTTTTTTTTTTTTTTTTTATTTTTTATTTTTAGAACTGACTGTCGGGGAAGAAAAGAGGGGGGGGGGGGCCTATATAAAAGAAGAGGTTTTTTTTTTTTTTTTTACTTAATTACTAAAATGTTGACTTTTACATACGACCCCTAAACGAGGTCCACCGCCTGCCGTCCATAGCATATTACCCCCATTCCGAACCCAATGGGATATGTATCGCAAGTTGATTCGACTGTTTCGATCAATTTCTGTCTAATTTACATTTAAATCACTATATTGAATTTTAAACGTACATTTCAAATTACCGGGGTCACATACTAACTAGAAAAATTCCAGAAAAATATTTTCTAGCTTCGTATTGACGGTACGGTCCTAACAAAACTAGTTTCGTCGAATTCTGAGACCGTTAGAAAAATGGCCAATTTCCAGTCGATTAAAATCAACTGAAACTGGTCAAACGCGTATTCCTTTGCCACGCTCACATATTGATTCGAAAAATTATGAAATTTGAAACCTAGCAATAACTTGACATCACGGACCCAACAAAACTGGTTTCGTCGAAATCCGAGGTCGTTTGCAAAATGTCCATTTTTAAGGGCCTGAATTCCATAGCGACTATTCAGAATTTTCAACTGGACATATCTTTCAACTTCTAAAGTGAAATCTCAGTTTCTCAACTTCGTTAGAAAGATATCCTTATACAGATTCAAATATTTCTTGTTTCGTTCAATTCCGACTTATATTGAATTCTGTATATTCATTTGAAATTAGAAATCGAATTTTCGAACTACCGCGCCATTTTCAATTCTATTTATAATTATATATAAATATTTATATTCTAACGACGACGCGTATAATATATACGTTCGAATTCTATTCAAAATAAGTTTCTCGTCGATATTATTTAAAATAATTCATTTTAAATAATCAAAATTCGCTAAAATTGCCAAAATAAAAATTTTAAACTGGCCCAGAATTTCCGGGTTGTTACAATCTCCCCCACTTAAAACTTTTCGTCCCCGAAAAGGAACAAAGTCGAAAGTGGTTTGATTATTCAGCTCTACGTTCGATCTGGCTTCCATTCTCTAACTTTTCAGTTTCTGAGAATTTTCTAAAATCTCAAAAATTTGGCTAACACCCTAAATTTTTGAAAAATTTCGCCATAACCTCCCCTGCACCGGGAGCATCGGGGAATTTCAAATAGCTTCCCCGGTCCTTCAGATCTCAAAAAAGAAAAAGAAAAAGCCAAGCGGCTAGCCAATAGGCTCACAAAATCATCATCACCCAAACAAAACAGGAAATTATGTAGTAAACATGTACCTATTTGTCGGGCAAACAAATTTTATTCTCTGGCTCTAGCCTCCTTGCTATGACCTGTTCAATATTAGTATATGTACATGCAAGCAAATGCGACCAATTTTCAATACAATTCAATATTCGATCAAATTAGGCGAAATGGCTAAAAATTAGCAAACAAATAAACAAACAACACAAACATCAATCAATTCGTGAATTAGAGTTTCAAATTCATAAATTTGATACATATACAGAAATCATGTTTTGATGCCAATTCACAACAATGTGTTCCTAACTATATAAGTTTTGGTTCTCACACCAGTCTAATGGAAATATATAGAAATCACACCTTCGTCACTCGAAAATAAGTGCTGATGATGTTTCGAACCACCATCAGAACCTTGTCGGGCTACTAGAGTGCGGTTCTATATCTACCCGGTATATTAAAACTTCGAATATACGCGGATCAGACGTATACGCAAAATCTATATATACTGGATTGTCCAAATCAATATAAATAAATAATCAACTACGAATAATTGATTCAAATTTTCAAAACAAAATTTTGTTTTCATTTTAAAAATATACTCTTCACACTCGTTCTAGGATACTACTGATCCTATCTCTAACGAGTCATCCCATTGGATATTACTAATCCAATTATCTGATGAATTCTTTCGTATGGTTCTAATGTGTCTTGTTCTCTAGCTTTGTAAACCAAAGCTCTGATACCAAATGTGACGGCAAGAAATTTCGCTCGGTCCGAACCAGTCGCTAAACCGATCCAGGCCGTTCGAAACGCCTTATCGTTGAGAACAGGACAAAACAGAACGCATACAGAAGAACGTTTCACTATATATAACAACAGTGCATCAGATTACAAGAATATACAGAGTATCAATGAATAAAACACAGAAATATCAGAGATTTAAATTACATTTAAATACATAGCAGCGGAAAATAATACGATACACAACTAGAATGAGATATACGGATACAAAGCTTTCCGGATATCGTTCCAGCTGTAAACCAGGATCCTGTGAATATAAATCTGCAAAACCAAAACTACTAGCTGCCCGTGTCAAAATAAGGGCACCCAGAGTTTAGGTTAAAACAATAAACTCCAGGTCAGTCATGTGACTGGTGTGAGAACTAAAACAGTTAATCTTTATTTTTAAAGCTAGGTAAATCAAGGGACCACGCCGTATAACACGGAACGGGTTTCCTCCCAAGAATACCAGTGCATAAACAACAGCGCAATGCTAAATAAAGAAAAATGAAGCTGTTATAAGACCCAGGTCCTATCACACAATGCAATCGCAAGCCGGGGGATAGGGTTTTCCCTTATAACAGCTAAAGAATGCTTGATACGTTTAAAACAAATCATTTGATACTATTATAAGTGCATAGAGTATAAAACAACTTCAAATCATAAGTATCAATCATAGGCGGCATGAATGCCCCATACCACTATGTCGCCATATATAGGTTTACAAATAAAACCGCAAATGGCACGTATTTGGAAATTGGATTTCCGTCTATGAACCGAGGCTAGGGGCAAGATCCTCAACCGATTCGTGACTCTCTAGCCCGAGCCACAGGCAAGCGCGCAGGCAAGCCTTTAGATCGTCAGGGCCGGTCCACACGGAGTGGATTATTATGCCTGAACAATACGTCTCCCCACCCTATGGGGTGTAAGTCTGGTCCGTCAGCCGACCAGAATGCATTCGGCCGAAACCGATATAACCGAGGCGCCTCGCAACAGCAACAACCACATAAGTCAAACTCGTCAGGGCGTGTAAAACCACTGACGCCACTTCTAACTAGAAAGAAACGCAAGTCCTCCCTGAGGTCCGTCTCCCGTTTTTGGTTCATACCTGGTGTGAAACACGCGAGGTAAACGTTACACAAAGCTACGCCACAAAGGCCGTGCTTTGATCATCACCACAAGACTTTGCTTTTCAACAGAAGCCTTGATCATTTGCATCTTAGCATGCCACACAGGCAAACCATCCTATGCAACCGATATCAGTCACACAGAATGAAATCCGATGTCAGACACACAGTCCATTTACAAGTCCATCCTGGGTCTGAACGAAACCGGAGGCACCTAGTACCCCGCATATCCATTGATCTCCAAGTACGTCTGGACGATCACTAACTGTTTCCATCTTCTTGGGTGTACAGCCCAATCAAGATCATCAGTTATCACCCAAACGACGTGAAAACCTCCGGTCTTCGACCATCGTCTTCATCTTCGACTTATCGTCGTATCAGTTATTCAGAATGGGATTAACCCGGTCTTTCCGAATAACTCGCGTATATATTATAAAAGTGTTACACAAACACAACATACGCCTCATTCCAATTCATCAGTCACTAACCGTAAATTAATCAAGAGAATAATTCCCCAAATATTAACCCCGAAGGCCGAAACCAACATCAGATCAATATCCAGAAAACCATTCTGCTTGGCTAACCGACAGTTAGTTTCTAAATTTCACATTCAAATCTAATTAAAGATTTAACTATCGCCTGGAGCAAAACTGGTGATACTCCATTCTCGATCTTTTCAATCTAATTAAAGATTCATTAAAACTCCACTTAGTTTTAATCTTTTGACTGGGTTAAAGAATCAGTATCATTTAAAAACACGGTTCACGATAAACCCAAAATCACATTCATTAATCGTCGGGTTAAAGAACAAGTGTTATTTAAAACACTGTTCACGATAAACCCAAAAATCAATATCAATTCAATTCCAATTAAATATTATTTAATTGGTACACTTCATTAAATCTAAATCAAAAGATTTAATCTTTTCTCAGCTGGGTTCAAGAACAGTGTTAGTGAAGACACCATTCACGACAAACCCAAATCACATTCATTAATTATCGGGTTAAAGAACAAGTGTTATTTAAAACACTGTTCACGACAAACCCAAAAATCAATATCGATTCAATTCCAATTAAATATTATTTAATTGGCGCACTTCATTAAATCTAAATAAAAAGATTTAATCATTTCTCAATTGGGTTCAAGAACAGTGTTAGTGAAGACACCATTCACGACAAACCCAAATCACATTCCATTAATTATCGGGTTAAAGAACAAGTGTTATTTAAAACACTGCTCACGATAAACCCAAAAATCAATACCAATTCAATTCCAATTAAATATCGTTTAATTGGCACACTTCATTAAATCTAAATAAAAAGATTTAATCTTTTCTCAACTGGGTTCAAGAACAGTGTTAGTGAAGACACCATTCACGACAAACCCAAATCACATTCCATATTCAATACAAGGCTCTGAATAGAAAATATATCGGCTTATATTCAATATCGAATTCTACGACTAACAAATGTCGTATTGGAAATAACGATATAGATATATATCTTTCAAATTTCCATAACAACACCTGTATAATCACGAATTCCAACATCGAAATATTCCGAAGACAATTTCGATTCAAATCCACTCCAATGCAATCATTGGAAATTTTGGTTATTTTCAAAACCCTTTTCGAATTCAATTTATTTATTCAAAAATAAATAGAATTATAATTCTAGTTCAAAACTAGTTCATTTCGATAAAAACCTATTTTTATCTTTTCAAATAGGGAGTTTTTCATCCCAATTCTTTCTAAATCATTTCTTATGATTTTACACAAATTATTACTATTTTTAATAATTTTATCAAGGCCCGTACAGTCGATTTCCATCAATGGCCATCGAACTGCACTTACAGCGACCTTTTTCGAATTTGATTTGGACATAATTCCAAATCCAACCGTTAGATTTCAAATTTCTAATATTCGTTAGAAAGCTCTTTTCGATACGAACCCAACGGTTCCGGTTTTAGGAGAATCCGACGGTCGGATCTCCCGTAATGTCCGTTTGAAATAAATGGTCGAAATTCGCGAACTGCCGCGGCGCGGCGCGTTCTATTCAGGCCATTATATTATATATATAATATATATAATATATATTTCGTCGATTTCTATTTAAAACGAATTATATAAATAGTTTTAAAATCGTTTCAAAATCTATTTCAACTTCCATCTCAATTCAAAGCAAAATTGAATTCTTCTCTATAAATTCGTTTTAAAGTTCATTTCTATTCAATTCAAATTTCAATTCAATTTGAATTCATTTCAATTCGCTTTCAATTCCATTTGAATTCGTTTTCAATTCAATTCATTTCGAAATCGTTTTCAATTCAATTCATTTCGAAATCGTTTTCAATTCAATTCGAATTCGTTTTCAATTCAATTCATTTCGAAATCGTTTTCAATTCAATTCATTTCAAAATCGTTTTCAATTCAATTCGAATTCGTTTTCAATTCAATTCATTTCGAAATCGTTTTCAATTCAATTCATTTCAAAATCGTTTTCAATTCAATTCATTTCAAAATATTTCAATTCAATTCGAATTCGTTTTCAATTCAATTCATTTCAAAATCGTTTTCAATTCAATTCGAATTCGTTTTCAATTCAATTCATTTCGAAATCGTTTTCAATTCAATTCATTTCAAAATATTCGATTTCGAAATCACTTTTCAATATTCATTTTAAAATGAATAAAATCGATATAAATATCGTTCACGTCAAAATGGCGTCAATCTAATCCTCACGGCTTCACATATTTCTATTTTCAAATATTCTATTTCAAATATTTCTTTTTCAAATATTTCTTTTTCAAAACTGGAATGAGGCCCGATCAATTACCATATAAAATTAATTATATGGATTTTCATACAACACATGTATATAATAGCATTGAAAATAATCAACCATCAACCAAAGTGCACTACACTGTATAAGCATCAAATATAGATATTCAACGCTTATAACAGCCTGTCAATCAATCGATCGACATATTTAATCAATCAGGATGAGTGAACTTCAAATTTCATCCTAACACCCGTGTGGGGTTTCAAACAATCAAACACATATTTTATTTGTGCAGTTAGGCGATGTGTAAAATTTATCGACCCAATCAACGTCATTCAAATAGGTGTACATAAACAAACCGTCTGGTTTGTAAATGAATATTTATTTATTCACATTCACGTTAAAAATTATATTTTTAACGATAACACATTTTATTTTAACATATGAATCTCTATTCAGTTCATTCTTTAAATAAAATGCTATTTTTATTTTTCTAACTTATTTTAGAAAATTTCGGCGGCATAACGGCACGATACTAGAAACGGGACAAGGCCTAGCCTTATCCCCGGTCTAGTGAAGGCCCACGCCATTCACACATCAATCAAATCAATTCATTATGCAACCCACAAAATTTGGAGTAAGAGTCTAACCTAGCCTTACTCCTTCGCCTTATAACGGCGCACGTCTATTCCTAACCAATTTATCGATTCGATTTTTCACACCACAAACCACATTCAAACCAATATTGCAATCAATTACCAAACAGTCAAACAAACAAGTCCATGGTCTGTGGACGATTGTGTCGGGTGCTACTAAGCACCGTCTGCATCCTAGTATATATATATATAACTAGAAAAATAAATTGAAAGGTGAGAAATTCTCACCTTTAGCTATCCTAGCTCCACGGCACTTCATTGATAGAAATCTTCATTGCTATCGCATCTTCGTCATCTTCGTTGCCCGTAGTCACTATATATATAAAAATCGAATTTTTACTTCAAAGTTCAATATATAAAAATCGAATTTTTATTTCAAAGTTCAATATATAAAAATCGAATTTTTATTTCAAAGTTCAATATATAAAAATCGAATTTTTATTTCGAAGTTCAATATATAAAAATCGAATTTTTATTTCAAAGCTCAATATATAAAAATCGAATTTTTATTTCAAAGTTCAATATATAAAAATCGAATTTTTATTTCGAAGTTCAATATATAAAAATCGAATTTTTATTTCGAAGTTCAATATATAAAAATCGAATTTTTATTTCAAAGTTCAATATATAAAAATCGAATTTTTATTTCGAAGTTCAATAGATAAAAATCATATTTTTATTCCTACCTCATTATAAAAACCCCATGCTAAATTTAATTTAAAACAATGTACATTTTTATATTTCTAAACAAAATATATTTTCCTAAACAAGGTATATATATATTTTGTCTTAGCAAAGTTTTTATATTTTTCTTTAACAAATTTATATATTTCTTAATCAATGCTATCTACAAATTTAAAAACCCATTCTAATTTTATTTTCAAAAGAGTTCTAATTTTATTTCTAACCCAAAAAAAATCAGTTTTTATTTTTAACTAAAAAAAATCAGTTTTTTTTTTTCTTTTTACAAAAATGCAGTTTTTTTAAAAATTCTTTTTTTCAGTTTATAAATCATTATTAAATCAGTTTTTTTAACATTTTTAAAATTCAGTTTTTTAACATTTTTAAAATTCAGTTATTAACATTTTTAAAATTCAGTTTTTAACATTTTTAAAATTCAGTTATTAACATTTTTAAAATTCAGTTTTTAACATTTTTAAAATTCAGTTTTTAAACTTATTAAAAAAAAACAGAAATAACTTTAAATAAAAATCAGTTAAACTTAAAATAAAAATCAGCTAAATAAAACATAAAAATAAAAACTTACTGTAAGCGAAGATGGGGGCGTCGGCTTCAGGGCGATGGAGAGCTAGGGGGGATTCCTGCCGAGAGTTCAACGGAGGAGGGGGGGGGGTTCGCGGGTTGTCAGGCGCGGTGGCCTGGAGGTGGGGCCAGGAGGGTGAGGCTTTGGGGTCGCGTCGGGTTTTTGGGTCCAGGGGGGGGCTTCGGTGGGAGTTCGTCGAGGGAGGGAGGGCTTCGGTGGTGGGCTGCGGCTCTTTAGGGGGGGGGGCGGCGCTGCTAGGGTTCCGTCGATGCCTTTCTCCCTCTTTTTTTTTTTTTTTTTATTTTTTTTTTATTTTTAGAACTGACTGTCGGGGAAGAAAAGAGGGGGGGGGGGGCTATATAAAAGAAGAGGTTTTTTTTTTTTTTTACTTAATTACTAAAATGTTGACTTTTACATACGACCCCTAAACGAGGTCCACCGCCTGCCGTCCATAGCATATTACCCCCATTCCGAACCCAATGGGATATGTATCGCAAGTTGATTCGACTGTTTCGATCAATTTCTGTCTAATTTACATTTAAATCACTATATTGAATTTTAAACGTACATTTCAAATTACCGGGGTCACATACTAACTAGAAAAATTCCAGAAAAATATTTTCTAGCTTCGTATTGACGGTACGGTCCTAACAAAACTAGTTTCGTCGAATTCTGAGACCGTTAGAAAAATGGCCAATTTCCAGTCGATTAAAATCAACTGAAACTGGTCAAACGCGTATTCCTTTGCCACGCTCACATATTGATTCGAAAAATTATGAAATTTGAAACCTAGCAATAACTTGACATCACGGACCCAACAAAACTGGTTTCGTCGAAATCCGAGGTCGTTTGCAAAATGTCCATTTTTAAGGGCCTGAATTCCATAGCGACTATTCAGAATTTTCAACTGGACATATCTTTCAACTTCTAAAGTGAAATCTCAGTTTCTCAACTTCGTTAGAAAGATATCCTTATACAGATTCAAATATTTCTTGTTTCGTTCAATTCCGACTTATATTGAATTCTGTATATTCATTTGAAATTAGAAATCGAATTTTCGAACTACCGCGCCATTTTCAATTCTATTTATAATTATATATAAATATTTATATTCTAACGACGACGCGTATAATATATACGTTCGAATTCTATTCAAAATAAGTTTCTCGTCGATATTATTTAAAATAATTCATTTTAAATAATCAAAATTCGCTAAAATTGCCAAAATAAAAATTTTAAACTGGCCCAGAATTTCCGGGTTGTTACAAGTTTTACCTTATAATGGTCAAAAATGCTTGATACGATTAAATGGATTTGATATTATTATTAGTGTATATATGTTTCAAAAACATTTCAATCATAATGTATCAATCATAGACGGCGTAGCTACCATATACTATGTCGCCATACTAGTTATACAATCAAAACCGAATGGAGTCGTACTGGAAGTTGGATTTCCATCGTGAACCAAGGCAAGGGATCATCCTTACCAAATTCGAGACAATAAAGCCCATGTCTCAGGACAAGTACTCAGTCAAGCCCTTAGGATCGCCAGGGCCGGTCCACACATATGTTAGTGGATTAGTTATGCCTGAACAATACGTCTCCCCGCCCTATGGGGCGTAAATAGGGCCACTAGGGACTCAAATCCGAGGTACCTCGCTTTCCATCATCCACATAAGTAAAAATATATGGGCTTGTAAAACCCAGACACCACTTCTAGCTAGAAAGAAACGCATGCTCTCCCTGGGGTCCTTCTCCCGTTTCTGATTCATACCGGGGTGTGAGGCTCGCGAAGTATCGCTACACAAAGCTATGCTAAATAAAGCTGTGCTTTGATCATTAACCACAAGGCTCTGATTTTCAACAATAAGCCTTGATCATTTGCATCTTAGCATGCCACATTGTCAATCCATATCATACCATTGATTTCTGCCAATATATAAACTCTAAGCTCGTACGTCTCAGAGAAGGGTGTTAAGCAAGAGAATAAATTCTCCGCCACCAAACAGATTTATATTTAGCAGAGATCAACGAAAACAGCATAAAGGAATACAATGTCAGACATACCATCCATTTACAAGTCCGTTCTGGGTCTGAACGAAAACGAAGGCATCTTATTCCTCGTCCCATATGTTCAATACAGGAGAGAGGTCCTTGCATATCCGGTCGAACTCCAAGTACGTTTGGACGATCACAACTTGTTACCTTGTCTTGGGATGCCTCCCAAAATAAGACATCAGTAATCATTTAGACGATGTGAAGACCTCCGGTCTTCAACCACCGTCTTCATCTTCGACTCTTAATCGTTGTATTAATTATTCGGCTCGCATATTTTATAATCTATAAACAAGTGCTATAAAACACATTATATGCCTCATTCCAATTCAGAATATTCTTTTAAATAAATATTCACACTATTAGGGAAAGGTTCCCATTAATTTTATCAAACATAACTTTAAATCTATTCTTTGATCTTCTTTTTAAAGATTCATTAAAACTCCAATTTGGTTTTAATATCAAAAATCATTATTTAATGCTTATTCAACTTTAAGAAATGAATCTTGTCTTTAATTGGGTTAAAGAACCAATGTCATCTAAAACACAGTCCACAATAAACCAAAAATCACCTTCCATTAAATATGGAATTTCCACAGAAATCAAATTAATATATAATCGATATAAATTCCCGAATCGGACTAATAATATAAATGGAATAACGGCAAAGCCTTTTAAATTCCATATATAATAACGGTCTTCTTTTATAGAAGCTCATCTCGATTATTATTTAAATCGAATTCCATTCAATTCCAATTTAATATATAAAATTAGAAAACCTTACTTTGGAAAATTTCCATTTAAATCTTAATAAATGATTTATAAATTCCAAACTATATTCTCATTGTTAATTGGGTTAAAGGAATGGCGTTAAAAACACAGTTCACAATAAACCCAATTTACATTTCATTTTATTCCAATTACTAAATATAATTGAAACTCTAATAATCTTAATTAAAAGGTTTATTCTTTTCATACGGGTTTAGGAATAGTGTTATTTAAGACACCATTCACGACAAACCCAAAAATCCAGTTTATCTTATTTATTTCCAATTTAATATTAATTAGTTGGAAAGCTTCATTAAATCTTAATTTAATGATTTATTCTAGTTAATAACTAGTTCATTTCGATAAAAATATATTTTTATCTTTTCAAATATGGAATTTTTCATCCAAACTCTTTTCAAATCATTTATTATGATTTTACATAATTTTTCCATATTTTTAATAATTTCATCAAGGCCTGTACAGTCGGTTCCCAATAACGTTCACCGAACTACATTCATAGTGACCTTTTCCAAATTTGATTTGGACATAATTCCAAATACATCCATTAGATTTCAAAACTCTTATATTCATTGGAAAGCTCTTTTCGATACGAACCTAACGATTCCGGTTTTAGGAGAATCTGAAGGTCGGATCTCCCGTAATGTCAATTTGAAGTTAATAGTCGAAATTCGCAAACGGTCGCTGCGCGGTGCGTTCTATTCAGGCCATCAAATAAATATATATATCGTCGATTTCCTTTTAAAGCGTACTTTATAAAATATTTATAAATTCATTTTAAAATGATTTATAACTTCATTTTCAATTTTAAATCAAAATTGAATATTCTATATTTATATCATATTAGAATATTAATATTTTCAAATTATTGTATTTTGAAATCACTACTTTTTGATATTCATTATAAAACGAATAAAATCAATCGACAAACCCGTTCGGGTTAAAATGGCGTTTTCTACTTTACTCGACTTCATATTTTTATATTTTTGTGCCCATCCAAAGATGGACATAAAAATCGTAACTTTATTCTTCACTAAATTTATTTTAAAATACTCTTTATTTTAAAATATTCTTTATGTTAAAGTATTATTTTAAAAATGTTCTTTATTCTGAATCAGAATGCGACTCAATTAATTACCATATAAATTTAGTTATATGGATTTCATACATTGCATATATTCAATGAAAATGATAACCAATCATCAAACAATTTATTCACATCCAAAGTGAACTTTATAACTATGTGAGCATTAAAATAAATAAATAACGCTCATCACAGACTGTCAATCCACCGATTGACAATTAATTAAATATTGGGACTAGTGTATGTCGAATATCATCTCAATACCCGTGTGGGGTTTTCAAACAACAACAATTTATATAAATAGATCATTGGTTAATAGATTTAACCAATTATAATTCAGTTTGAATTATTCCTAATATCGCTAACAAAATAATGATAATGTTTTAATCTAGCAAATTTTCTAATATCGCTAACATAATAATGATAATGTTAAACAAATGTACATCTTTCTACTTCTATAACATATAAATGTTAATATCAAACAAATGAACATCTTCTATTTCTATAGCATGTAAATGTTAATATTAAACAAATGAACATTTTCTATTTAACCAATTTCCATTGTTTTAAATTATAAATAAATATTTATAATTTAATTTGAACAGAACATATATTCTAACAAGTAATTATTTTTATTCTTGTTTAACATGGTAGAGATGACATTTTTATTTCACAAAACATTATTCTGAATAAAAGACATTTTTATTTGACAAAAATATATTCTAACTAAATGACATATTTATTTACACAAATATGATCTCTAACATAAATGACAAGTTTATTTACCAAATATGATTCTAACATGACATTTTTAACTAAAATGACAATTTTATTCTAACATGACATTTTTAACTAAAATGACAAATTTATTCTAACATGACATTTTTAACTAAAATGACATTATTCTAAATAATGTATTTTTATTTCACCAAACATGTCCTAACTAATGGCATTTTTGTAAGGCTAACAATGTTAAGTGACACTATTTTTAATGAATCAACATAAATTTCATAAATGAAATTTTCTTTTTTTTTCTATTTCACTAACATATAAATGTTAATGGTTTAATTAACAAAACGTAATCAAATTAACATTTTACTATGTTTCTAACATATGAATGATAATGTTTTAACTAACAAAATATATATATTCAAATGAAATTTTTTCTATGTAAAACAATGCATGTTTTTAATCATTTCTAATATATAATAAAAATGTAAATTTTTATTGTTAAACAATTTTCCATAATTCCTATGCTCATATATGACAAATAAAAAGGGAATTTTATTTTCAATAATTTCAGTGTTCTTATATGACAAATAAAAGATGGTTTTTATTTTCAATAATTTCAATGTTCATATATGACAAATAAAAAGGGAATTTTATTTTTAATAATTTCAGTGTTCTTATATGACAAATAAAAAGATCGTTTACTTGTCATAACATTATCTTCATTTCTAATGACAAAATAAAAGACAACTTTATAAAATGAACATGTTTATAATTTTAGTGACAAAATAAAAAGATAATTTTGTCATATGAACATGTTTATAATTCTAGTGACAAAATAAGAAGATAATTTATTTACATGACAATATAAAAAGGTAATGTATTTTTTTGGCAAATCTATTTCAACAAAACAATTAAAAATGATATTTTTATTTTGTTAACAATGATCTAATTCAACAAAATTGATATTTTTGTTTAACACAAATCTATTTGACAAAAATATAATTTTTGTTTTAACACTTTTCTATTTAACAAAAATGAATATTTGGTTTCACTACATTTCTATATAACAAAAACGAATATTTTGTTTCACTACTTTTCTATATAACAAAAATGAATATTTTGCTTCACTACTTTTCTATATAACAAAAATGGATATTTTGTTTCACTATTTTTCTATATAACAAAAATGGATATTTTATTTCACTACTTTTATTCCAATATAACATCTCTATCAAAATGATCTTTTTATTCCAATATAACATCTCTAACAAAATGATCTTTTTATCCCAATATAACATCTCTAACAAAATGATCTTTTTATATGACAATTCTAATTCAACATAAAAACGATATTTTTATATGACAATTCTAGTTCAACATAAAAATGGTATTTTTATATTACAATTCTAATACATAAAAAAATGACATTTTATTTTTGATAATTCTAACACATCAAAAAAATGACATTTTATTTTGTCGATTCTAATTTCAACAAAAATGATTATTTTATATTGTTGACTCTAATTTCAACAAAAATGATTATTTTATATTGTTGACTCTAATTTCAACAAGAAGGTTATTTTATTTTGTTGACTCTAATTTCAACAAAATGATTATTTTATTTTGTTGACTCTAATTTCAACAAAAATGATTATTTTATATTGTTGACTCTAATTTCAACGAAATGATTATTTTATTTTGTTGACTCTAATTTCAACAAAAATGATTAAACAATTCCTAATCAATCCCATTTCATCCAACGTTATCATCACAATCAAATAAATCAATTCACATCACATCCCATATACAAATGAATTTCTTTACGGTGTATAGATTCTTCAACGCAATATTAAATTATTTTTAAATTAAAAAGAAATCTCACATTGGGTTTTGAATTTTTCAAAATTTTAGATCGCTCTATTTCAGATCTGGTCAGTTCTATGTTGTAGATATCATCATCACCGTTCCAACGCTTTGAAAATCGTTCAGTTTCGATAGGATTTGAATAAGATATGGCATTTTAAAGATTTGATCACATTTAACTACATAATTAATTAATTAATTAATAATTTACAATTACATTCTCGTTTCAATTCTGGAACCAGGAAAATCACAACGTCCACTTGCTCAGGACCTTCCCTCGACTTCCGCACCTCCCACAAGCCGCCGACGCCGGATCCGACCGCACCACGACGAAGCCCCCTCGCTGCAGCCTCCACGCCTGAAGCGCCGGCGAACTCGCTGCCTCGGTCCCCCCCAAAACGCTGGTGAACGGCAAGTCTTCATGACTAAAATTCGAGCTGACCGTCTCATGAAATCTCATCAAATCCATACGGTCTTGAAGATCTTAGATTGCTCTCTAATTTTCCCTTTAGAACTGAAGTCTAATTCTTCCTTGATTGAGAATAATTAACGAAATGTTTTGGGACATTTTCGACCATCTGTTCTTTAGTGGCGGCTGGTTGGTTATGAATTAGGGTTAGGTTATGAAAGGGTATTTATAGAATATGTATTTTAATATTATTCTAATATTTAATTCCAATTTTTATTTTTTTATCACTGATAACTCCAAATCTAGCCCAAAGAATATTGCCCCCTAGCCAAATACCCATATTCCGGACACAATGGACTAGGCCCGCCAGCCTGTTTGATCGTCTCAGCCCACTTTTCTTTAATTTAATATATAAAACATTTAATTATTTAATTTGATCATACATTCTAATTTACCGGGGACACAAACTGACTCCAAAAATTCAAAAAAATTATTTCTAGTTATGTTTTGACTATACGGTCCTACAAAATTAATTTCGTCGAATTTGGAGACGGTCTGAAAAATGGTCATTTTCTGGTCGATCCAAATTGACTAAAATTGACAAAACACATTTTCTTTTTCCACGCTCACATATTAATTCCAAAAATTATGAAAATTGGAATCTAGCAATAATTTGACATTCTGGATCCAACCAAAGTGGTTTCGTCGAATACGGAGGTCGTTTGCAAAATGGCTACTTATACGGGCTACATTTTATATTAAATTCTATAGCGACTATTCTGAATTTTAAACTGGGCATAACTTTTTATTCCCTCTATGGAAATTTCAATTTTTCGAATTCGTTGGAAAGATATTTTTAAATAGATTTAAATATTTTTGGTTTTACTGAAATCCGATTTATTTTGCATCATGTACATTCCGTCAAAGTTCGAATTCAAACTTTCAAACTACCGCGCTATTTCTAACTCCTTTTATAATTAAAATAATTATATTCGTTCTAATTTCGATTTAAAATAAATTTTTAATCGTTATTATTTAAAATAAATTATTTTAAATATTAAAATCCATTAAATTTTCTAAAATAAATTTTTTAAATTGGTTCCAAAATTCGGGGTTATTACAAGATAAGTTGTAAATGAAAATCTAAAGTTATAAATTGATCTGTTACCCATTTCTCTGCTGATATATATATATATATATATATATATATATATATATATATATATATATATATATGTATATATATATCCATTTCTTCTTGATGTCTCTTCACCAACCGTCGTTACTCTTCTCCTCGTTTTGATTTCTTTTCAGAATTTGAATTTTCAATGGCCACCATTTCGAAGTTTAAGTTACCAACAGCCACGTCACCCATCGTTTCAGAGTGTGAATATCCAATGGCCATATAACACATTTGTTCCTATAAAACAACACAACTTTTCAAAGAATCAAGTAACTTTTCAAATAATTCAAATGACTTTTCAAATAATAAAATGACTTTTCAAAATAGTCAAATGAATTTTCAAAATAACTAACTACAATAATATCATGAAATATCAAAAATTACGAAATTTTAAAAATTTCAAATTTCAAAATTTTATATTTCAAAAATTAAATCATAGTAACTTGATTTTTCAATAGTGCAGACTCATCTAATACTGATGCAATACATAAATTTAAACTAGTGTTCAAAATTTTCCGTTAAACATTTTCAAAAATCAGATTACGAACTTTTTGAAAAACCTTGCTGTGATACCAATTGTTAGGGAATGCAGAACGGATCGTTAAGGCAAAACAAACACTTAAGGGGGGAGGGGGTAAATAGTGTTCGTGAGAATTTAAATAAAATCTAAAACTTATGTGAACTACAGGATGAATCAATCACCACAAATACAATCAAAGACACAGATTCTGTAGCGACCGGAACCTCCCCGGTCTCCGAAGAGAAGAGAAAGAACGGATTGTAATGAGAACAGGACAAATCAGAACACAGACAGAAGAACATTTCATTGCTTATTACAACAATTTCATCAGAATACAAGAATACACATAGAATGAACAAATAATATACATTTGATAAATATCAGAGATTTACAATTTATAATGCAGTGGAAAATAATACAAAACACAACTGAAAGAGATAAAAGGATACAGAGCTTTCCGAATATCATTCCATCTGTAAACTAGGATCATGTGAATATAAATCTGCAAAACCAAAACTACTAGTTACCCGTGTGGAAAATAGTGCACCCAGAGTTTAGGTTAAAACAATAAACTCCAGGTCAGTCATGTGACTGGTGTGAGAACTAAAACAGTTATTTAAAGCTTTACTTTAAAATTCGGTAAATCAGGGGACCACGCCGTATAACACGGAACGGGTTTCCTCCCAAAAATACCAGTGCATAAAACAAACAACGCAATGCTAAAATAAAGAACAATGAAGCTATTATAAGACCCAAGTCCCATCACATAATGCAACGCAAGTCGGAGGATAGGGTTTTACCTTATAATAGCCAAATAATGATTGGTACGTGAAATTTCATATTTTATTATTACTATGAGTGAAGAAAACAACTTTAAATATAAATGTATCAATCATAGACGGCATGAGTACCATATATCATGTCGTCATACTAGTTCTACAATTAAAACCGCAAGGTGTCGTATTGGAAGTTGGATTTCCATCGTGAACCATGGCAAGGGATCGTCCTTACCGCTTCGAGACAATCTAGCCTACCATGTCTCAGGACAAGTACTTTGTCAAGCCCTTAGGAGCCACAAGGCCGGTCCACATTTTAAGTGGATTAACAATCCCTGAACATGTGTTTCCCTGCTCTATGGGGCGTAAACTGGTCATATATCTACCAAACCATCCATCGACACTGTAGTGACTGATATAACCGTGGCGCCTCGCTTTCCGTCATCCATATAAGTAAAATGTCAGGGCTTGTAAATGCTGATACCACCTCTAGCTAGAAAGACACGCATCGTCCTCCCTGGATCCTTCTCCCATTTCTGGTTCACACCGGGGTGTGAGGCTCGTGAACTAACGCTATACACAAAGCGGCGCTATATTAAAGCTATGCTTTGATCCTCAACCACAAGGCTCTGCTTTTGAACAAAAGCCTTGATCACTGCATCTCAGCATGCCACACAGGCAATTCATGCCATGCGACTGATATCTATCGATATATAACCTCTGAGCTCGTACGTCTCAGAGAAGGGCGTTAAGCAAGAGAATAAATTCTCCGCCGCCAAACCGATATATATTTAATAGAAATCAATCAACCGGAGGCACCTTATTCCTTATCCCATATGTCCAATACAGGAGAGAGGCCCTCACATGTCTGTCGATCTCCAAGTACGTCTGGACAATCACCACTTATTACCTTGTCTTGGGTGTACAGCCCAATCAAGACATCCGCAAACATCCAAACGATGTGAAGAACTCCGGTCTTCAACCACCGTCTTCATCATTGACTTATCGTCGAATCCCTTATTCGGAATGGGTATAAACCCGACCTTTTTGAATAACTCGCGTATCTATTATAATCAAGTGATATAAACACAACATACGCCTCATTCCAATCCAGAATATTCTTTATTCAAATATTCACATTCTTAGGGAAAGGTTCCCATTAATTTTATTAAATATAAATTCTTTAAAATTTATTTTTTAATCTTCCTTTGGATATCATTCCAAACCATATTAAGGTTATCCAAACTAGTCGGGATTAGCGAATCACACCGAAGTAATCAGTTATTTTATTTCCCAATCCCAACCTATTCATCCCATGGAGCAAAACTGGAAGTACTCCATATCTAACACCATGGTGTTAGCGGTAAATATTAATTACCATTTCACGTTCAAATATAATCAAAGATTTAACTATCGCTCGGAGCAAAATTGGTGATACTCCGTTATCGATTATTTCAATCTAATTAAAGATTCATTAAAACTCCACTTAGTTTTAATCTTCCCAACAATCAATATTAATGATTATTTAACTTTGGGAAAACATATCCTGTCTTTAACTGGGTTAAAGAACCAATGTCATTTATAACACGGTTCACGATAAACCCAAATCCTCTTCCATAAAAATGAAATCTTCATGGAAAACAAATCAATATATAATCGATATCAATTTCCATATCCGACTAATAATATAAATGGAATAACGACAAAGCCTTTTAAATTCCATATATATTAACTGTCTTCCTCCACAGAAGCTCATTTCGATTTTTACCAAATCGAATTCCATTCAATTCCAAATTAATATATTAAATTGGAAAACTTTCCTTTGGAAATCCCATTTAATCTTAATAAAAGATTTATATATTCCAAATCACATTTCACTGCAAATCGGGTTAAAGAACGAATGTCTTTAAAACATAGTTCACAATAAACCCGATTCACATTCCATTTTCAATTCCAATTAAATGTTCATTAATTGGAAAACTTCATTAAATCTTAATAAAAAGATTTAATCTTTTATCTACTGGGTTTAAGAACAGTGTTAGTGAAGACACCGTTCACGACAAACCCAAAATCCCATTTGGTATTGAATACAAGGCTCTGAACAGAAAATATATCGGCTTATATTCAATATCAAATTCTGAAATCAACAAATATCGTATTGGAATAAAGATATATATATATATCTTCCAAATTCCTCCACAATGTCCATATAATCATGGAATCCAATATCGAAATATTTCGAAGATAATTTCGATTCAAATCCATTCCAATTCATATATTGGAAATTCCGGTTATTTTTAAAACCCTTTCAAATCCAATTTAATTATTTAAAAATATTGGATTATAATTCTAGTTCATAACTAGTTTGTTTCGATAAAAATATATTTTTATCCTTTCAAATATGGGATTGTTCATTCCAATTCTTTCCAAATCATTTATTATGATTTTACACAAATTATTAATATTTTTAATAATTTTATCAAGGCCCGTACCGTCGATTTCCATAAACGACCATCGAACTGCACTTACATCGACCTTTTCCAAATTTGATTTGGACATAATTCCAAATCCAACCATTAGATTTCAAATCTCTTATATTCATTGGAAAGCTCTTTTCGATACGAACCCAAAGGTCCCAGTATCAGGAGAATCCGACGGTCGGATCTCCCGTAACGTTAATTCGAAGTCAATGGTCGAAATTCGCGAACGGTCGCGGCGTGTTCTATTCAGGCCATTTAAATATAATATATATATTATATATATTTCGTCGATTTCCATTTAAAACGTATTTTATAAATCATTTTAACTTCTTTTTAAAAACAATTTCAACTTCATATTCAATTTTAAATCAAAATTGAATATTCCATATCATTAATATATAAATGATAATATTTTCAAACATCAGATTTTGAAATCAATTCTTTTTCAATATTCATTATGAAAATGAATAAAATCGATATAAATATCGTTCGCGTCAGAATGGCGATAATCTAATCAACACGGCTTTATATATTTAAATATATTTGTGTCCATTCCAAGTCGGACATCAAAATCATATTTTGATCTTTGACTAAATATTATTTTTAAATATTCGTTATTTTTAAATATTCCTTCTTTCTGAACTGGAATTAGACACAGTCAATTACCATATAATGTTGATTATATGGATTTTATACACACATGTATACAACAATAATCAAACACAGTCAACCATCATTCAGAGTGCATTCTACACTGCATAAGCATTAAATATATATATTTAATGCTTACAATAGTCTATCAACCTTTCAATTGACATACAACTAAACAGTTGGGATTAGTGTACGTCAAATATCATCCCAACACCCGTGTGGGGTTTCAATCCACAAACACAGCATTTATTTGTGCCATTGGGCGACATGTAAAATTTATCGTCCCAATCCATATCAGTTAAATCGGTGTACATTAACAAATCATCCGATTTGTAAATGAATATTTATTTTACTTCAACACATGAATATTTTATTTTATTCAACACATCTCAAACCAGATTCACACAAACAAATCAATTCAAACACACAACTAAACAAGTTGTCCATGGTCTGTGGACGACGGGGAGCAGTTTATATATGCAGTTATAAAATAAATAATTGAGTAGAAAATTTTAGTGAGGAGTTCTCACCTTTGGGATTCACTCCTCCATTCCTTATTTCTGAATGGTTCGGATTTGCCCGAAATTCCAACTCAAACTTTTCCACACTGTTCATAGTAAAAATCACATTTTTAATATGATGTTTATACATTAAAAATCATATTTTTAATCAACAATATTTATATTTTAAAAATCACATTTTTATATCGCTCATATATATATATATATATCACATTTTTAATCGTTCACTTTCAATATTAAAATCATTTTTTATATCGTTTTTATATATATAAAAATCTCATTCTTTTGTCAATGCTAGGTAGATAAAAATCACATCTTTATATGTATAAAAATCAGATTTTTTTTCCTTACTAAAAATTATAACTTTATATGTATAAAAATCATATCCTTTTTACTTTTAAAAATATAATCATTTTACTTTTAAAAATATAATCTTTTTGCTTTTTTAAAAATATAATCTTTTTGCTTTTAAAAATATTATCTTTTTGCTTTTAAAAATATAATCTTTATGTTGCTATCATGTGTATAAACATCTTATTTTTATTTTTTTAAAACAATGCTTATTTTATTTTATAAACATCTGCTAATTTTATAAAAAAAAACCGATTTTAAAACAATTCTCTATATATATTTTTAAAACAATTACTATAGTAAATAAAAAAAGAACTACCTTAATCACTTTCTCTTTTCCTGTATCCCATCGTTTCTCCCTTACAGGAAAACCCAACTCGTGCTCCTCCCCTTTATCCAAGAACGCACGCCATATGGGGCCCTTCGCCGCCAATCAGAGGCCAACACGGCAATCTCCGTCGAACTCTGCTCCAGCGCCACCAACGGTGGTCCCTTCGATGCCTCCCAACGCGTCAGAACGGCGACCGAACTCATGAGCTAGGGCTTGGGTGTTAGCGGGTTTTGGGCAAAGGGGAGTTTGGTTTTCGCAATTGCGGCGGAGCAAGGAGGTGGGGGAAATGGAGGGGGGGTCGGCGCCCTGGCGCACGACGGTGGGATCCAAAGGAGTGGGCGACGGCTGTCAGGAAAGGGGGATGATGAGGGCTACGGGGTTTCAAGAAATTGGGGGCGCGTTTTTGTTGGGGGGGGGGGTAATTAGGGTTTAGTGATTTAAAATATATATATATTTAATATTATTTTATTCAAGTTTTTATTTCGTTATGGCTTCAAACTCCAAACCAACTCCAAACTAAACCCAACGACTATCGCCCCTAGCTAAATACCCCTATTCCGAACACAATGGGATATGTCTCGTAACCCCATTCGGCTGTTACGATCAGTTTTGTTTTAAATTAAATTATAAATCAGTATATATTTAATTCAAACGTACATTTTAATTTCCCGGGGCCACATCTGGACTCTAAAAATTCCCGAAAAATTATTTCTAGCTTCGTATTGACAATACAGTCCTAACAAAACTAATTTGGTCAAATTTGAAGACCATTTAAAAAATGGCCATTTTCTGGTCGATCCAAATTGACTAAAACTGTCAAAACACGTTTTCTTTTTCCACGCTCGCATATTGATTCCATAAATTATGAAAATTGGAATCTAGCAATAAGTTGACATCCCGGATTCAACAAAAGTGGTTTCATCGAAAACGGAGGTCGTTTGCAAAATGACTATTTTTAAGGGCCTTATATATTTTAAAATATATATAAATTCCACAACGACTTTTCTGAATTTTAAACTGGACATATCTTTCAATTTCTAAAGCGAAATCCCAGTTTCTTAACTTCGTTAGAAAGATATGATTAAACAGATTCAAATATTTCTTGTTTCATCCAATTCTGACTTAAAACGAATTCTGTATATTCATTTGAATTTCAAATCGAATTTTCAAACTACCGCGCCATTTCAGGCTCGTTATATAATTAAAATAAAATTATTCATTTTAACTTCATCGAAAATAAATTTATCGTCGTTATTATTTAAAATAATTCATTTTATATATCCAATATTCATTAAAATTGCCAAAATAAAAATTTTAAACTGGTTTGATTTCCCGGGTTGTTACAGATTCAAACACAAATACAAAATAAATAGAAATAAAAGATGCAGAAAAGAAAAAAAACACACCAGATTTTATACTGGTATGGATTGCTCCTACGTCCAGTCCCACGCAACGCTGGATTGCACAGAGTTTTATTACTATATCTAAGTTCAATTACAACCTCCTTGATTTCACGGCTACAAGGGATACCACCGATTCCAACCTTCTTGATTTAACGGCTACAAGGGATACCACCGATTCTATCCTCCTTGATTTAACGGATATAAGGGATACCACTGATTCTAATCTTTACTCAACCCAAACAATTACAAATAGCCCTAGAACTCTTTAATAACACTTGATTCAAAGAGTAGAGAGTGTAAAGAGAAGAAGTTTGATCAAAACGGAATTGAATTCGACAGAATATAAGTGCAGAAATCATAAAAATGATTAAGAAAAACGATATAAAGAAAAAGGATGAAGTTAGAGAAGAAGAGATGATTAAAAATTCAGTTTTAACCCCTTTTTATAGAGTATGAAAGGTTGCAATGGTTCTGAATCGTTTCAAATAGTGAAAAGACGCTTCCTTTCAAAATTGAAAAAGTGACAGTTGTATGTCGACACAGTGTTTTTGGTATGTCTACATACCCTAGTGTAATTTTATTTTAAAGCATTTTTCAAGTGTTTTGATATTAATATAATTCTGGAAATTCTTGAGTAACAATCTAGTGTTGTAAATTAATATTATATAGTAAAAAAACATATGAAAACATAAATCTAAACTATATAAATATATTTATAAAATTATAACATCATAAGGTTTTAAACTATATATAAAGTATAAGAATATAAATATATAAAATTTAAGTTTGAAAAACAAAGAAGAATAAGAAAGGAAAAAATAAAAAAGATAGAAAAATAAAATAGAGAGGATTGAGGATAGAATTGAAAATTTGAATTTGAATTTGAACCTGGAGTGCTATTTAGAGTCTTACAAAATCTAGACTCTATAACTATATTAATCTTGAACTCTTTAAATCTTGGTTACTCATGAGTCCTGAAATTTCTCTAATCTTTGAGTCTCTATCATCTTTATAACTGTATAGTCTTTAGTGATATTTCCTGTACATAATTCCTTCATATATATATATGTATATTCTATACAAAAATTGTTAGTATATATTTTATAATCAATGATAACTGAAATAAGGTTGTTGTCATCAAAAATCCATTCTCAAACGGTTTCTAAAAGTCAGACGAATGCAGGTCATCGCTTTTATGGTTGTAAAGCATACATTGTGGCATAGAATCTCCAAGGATTACAAAGTTGTAAAAAATTCATGGATCGATCCGCCTTTGATGGAGAGGATTGTCCAGTACGCACTTCAAATGCAAGCTGAGGTTAGTCTCTTGGAAATACTGAATATTGCAGTAAGGCTGAAATGCTTCATGGGTGCTATGGTTTACCCTGAAACTATTGGTCGTAGTTACGCGGTACTTAATGGACGTGGGGTGTTACACGTCGTAGTTACGTTGTATTGGGTCGTAGTTATATGTTTGTATTAAAAGTTATGATTTATTTGGTCGGTCATAGTTACATGTTGTGTCGAACGATTTTTGTATGTTTTGTCCTATAATTTGTTGTATCGAACGATGTTTGTATGCAAGTAATATCCTTTCTTCTACCACATCTTGTTTGTTTATAATGGGTACTTGAATTGGATGGAAGCAGTTTGTAATAAATACTCGATTAACTAACTTGTTTGTATGTTTTTAACTTGGATGAAAGCTAGTGTTACAACATTTTGTTAGTCATAAATTACCGAGTACTGAACAAAGTTTGTATGGTGTATGTAAACTTGTTTAAATTGTGTTGTGAACAATTTTTATACCAGGAAATATATTTAAACTTGTTGCAAACAATCTTTGTTTAAAACGTTTTTAAACTAGTTAAAATGCATTGGCTAACTTCCAAAATTCGCGTAAAGGCAAATTTTGGAAGTTCGCCAACGGGGATGCATGGCCAAAACAGGACTATATATGTAAATAAAGCTAAAACAAGGCTAATTCTGTTATTGTTTTCCAAAATAAGCCTAATTGTGCAAATTATCCTTCAAAGAAATGTGTGGAGTTAATTATAATGCAGGCTAGATTATAATATAAAAACAAAGTCTAAAGTATAATTTAAAACCAAAGTATAAATATAAAACTCAAAATATAATTATTGAAATAGATTACATAAGTAAAATATTAAAATCAAAATCAATATTATCAAAAGTATATAAAAGTATTTCAAAGTACAAACTTAAAATTTCTTTTTGAAATCACTTTAAAATATGCAACTAGAGTTTTAACGATTAATCTAAGACCTAATAAATTATCTAGAACACTTCAATACTCATAGTCTTAATTTTTCGACTCTTTTTTAAAAAAAAATAGGCATTTATATACAAATATGGATAGTAAACCACACTATTTTGACTAAGGGGTCCGACAGAATTAAACACATGACCTCTCGCATCCTTCTTCTATGCTCTAACCGGTTGAGACAAGGATACTTGTCCATTTGACTGACTCTTGATTCTTCATATCGACATCAATTCGAGTCGTCTGTCCTGATACGGTATCGGCTTCATTATCAATAACCTGTATAATACCCTATACTATATACAATATATATCTACGTAATCATTAGTACATGTGTAAATATATTTTATGTTATTATCTAATGCCATTATCATTACTAACAATCTTTCCCTTTTTGATGATGGGAACTTTTCTTATAAATTAAATCTTAACTTCTCCTCAATTTCAGGACTCCCCCTTAATATGTGCATATTTATATTTCTCCTTCTTTATCATCAACAAAAACTAATAATTCTAATCCTAATTGTAACATTGACTCAGCTACGACCCCAATAATAATTCTGAACTAACCCCCCTAAATAATATACTATGATGATTGCGTAATAAATGATATAAAAGAATGGAAATGGTTATCATGCAATGGAAATGATAAGAATAATATATAAGAATAAGACGTAATAATGAGAATGGAAAACTAAATTATAAGTTTGACATGAGATAACATATGATAAATTTCTGCAATCGTTCAACTAATTTCACACAAATTCAATCAAATCATATTCATTGAATAAAGTGCGTATTAACTAAGGGGTTAAAGTAAAAAAAATCATCAAATGAAAATGTATTATAAAAATACTTGTTATGTTAAGTAAACTAGATCTTTAAGGAACATGAATCACCAGTAACATATAAGAAATACTGGATCTAATTTATGATATTGTTCAAATATTAAGAATAATAACATAAATTTTATTTATTAAGTAAGCTTTGCTATATCCCAATCAAATTTATACTTGTGAATTATGGAACCAAAACCAATAATTTAAGTAATATAATAGCAATCATGAATATTAACTACATAATTATTGTAACAACCCGAATTTTAATAACGTGTTAAAACAAGAAATCAAGGCAAAATTAAATTTTAAAATAAGAATCAGGGAAAACGGGTTGCGCCATTGTGTTCGTCTTGGAATTCTACATGAAATAGAGTCCAAGTTTTCGAAAATCGGAGTCCGTATGATCAAGATATGGCCAAAACAAGATTCAGCAGACTTTCTGGCAGACTGGACCCAGGTCGACTGTAGTGTCGACACTAAGGTCGACCTGGCCCCCCAGGTCGACTGTAGTGTCGACCTCCCCCCTGTACAGGTTGACCTGGTCGGCCTGGTGTGGCCTAGAACCCATTTTTGAGGCCCGGGATGAGTTTTGATGGCCCGGATTGATTCTAGGGTTAATCATATGGCCTAAACTAGTTGCTACAACTATAAAAACAACCTAAGACCTGACCTAATTCACAATTAAATATTCTTACACCGTTATGCTGCTAAAATCCCTCTTGAGCCATGGCCGCCGCCTCCAAATTAAAGCTTAAGCGTCCAAACTTGATTCAAATCAAAGATCAATGCTTCTACAACAAATTCAAGAGAATAGATCATTGACACTGCAACTTTCTACGACAAATTCACTTCTTAATTCGCTAGCCATGCTCTGTAAGTTCTAGTTACTTTCCGATTTAAATATTTAACTATAATATGGCCATGAATTAAAGTGAAATTGGATCTAAGTACGTTTATCGATCCAGATCTATTTCTGTTGTTTCTTGAATCTTGAGTTTTTGACTTGTCTATCTTTATTCTCATGTCAAGTTCATAATCTATTCAGCCTGTTGTAAATTAGTTTTCTCGTTTCATGTTAATATTATTATCAAATTGTAATCTTCATGCCTGTGATGATGTTTTTCCCTCTGATCTTGCTTTTACTACGAATTCTACCTTTCCCCTATTTATTTTCTTTTGATGAACCTTGGTCAATTTCGGACCTTGGCCTAAAATCGCGATTTGCGTACGAGATGTATACGGGGGAATTATGGGGTTATTGCCTATATGGATATGATTGAATAATTGGTAACATGAAATTGGAAATTTTCATTGTATTTGCAAGTTTGGGGCTTGATCTGTAAATTTTGGTATAATCCTGTTATGAGGAAATCTGCATAAATACTATATACATGGAATTTGGCATTAATAGGATCTATGTAAAAAGGCATGAAACTTGGTATATATTTAAATTGGCTAGGATTGGACATATATAAATTGATATATGTAATTTTGACATGGATCATGACATATGTAAAAAGCTAGAACTTGTTATAGGTAAATTGGTGTAAACATGGTATACATATAACTTTGGGTATATGTGAAAATTTGGCATGTAAATCAGGTTTTGGGTATAAAATGTAAACTAGAATATTAAATCTAGTTTTGACATGAACTGTAAATTTGGATATTTAATCTAGATTGGATGAAAATGTTAATATAAACATTAAATCTAGATTAGGCTTAATTATTGATTTGGAACGCCAAATATATGACATGGAAATATTAGACATATGTAAACCGACTAGAGTTGGATACATATATTAATGAGCATGTAATTTGGAATGTGGGCATATGATTATTAATATGAAATTATCATGTTTAGCCTAATCATGGTTAGTGACATTTAATTTGGTATAATTTACATACCAAAAATAATAAACATGATTTAGAGGGAAAGTGGGCCATAATAATAAATGTTAATTATGTACATTAAAAGGGTAATTATGGCATAAGTAAATTAGGAATAATTTACATATAGAATTGTCCTAAATGAGAAATGTCTACGTTGTAGAAAATATGAATAGGCTTAACCCGAGGTTGGATTGAGTTGTGATGTAAACCTGCCCGGACCCGCCCGGCTGTCCAGTAATCACAACAATACCTATCCAATGTGGGTGGTTAAGTCATTGAGCCCAATAAGGACCCGAGGTTAGACAGAGTTGTGGTGTAAACCTGCCCGGAACCGACGGGCACATCCAGTACCCACAACTATACGTGTCTAATGTGAGTGGTTGGTGCTTTAATAAATAAATTAAAGCTAAGTCAGGATGGGTAGGGTTAAGTCCATTAAGTTAACGCTTAACCAATATATATATATATATATATATTTATAACATGTTAATTAGACCAGTGGGTAGGGTTAAGTAAACTAAGAATGCTTAACCAACATGACTGTTAATCAGACCAATGGGTAGGTTAAGTAATATGACTGGACTAGTAACACTTAACCATTTTAATATGACTAGTGGATGGGGTTAAGTTAACATGCACTTAAATAATCTAACGTGATGCGGGGTATGGTTAAGTAACAATAGAGGATAACACTTAACCGTCACAACATGATACGTAGGAGGGTTAAATCATGAACCACTTGACTATACTTAACCAATTTGACATGATGATTTGGTAAGGTTAAGTCATGAACCACTTGAATATACTTAAACAACTTGACACATGATTCGTAAGGCTAAGTCATGAACTTGAACGATAACACTTAGCCAATTTGACATGACACGTAGACAGGTTAAGTCACGAACTTGAATGACCACACTTAACCAACTAGACATGCTAGACTGATAACGTTAAGTCTCGAATTTAAATGACAACACTTAACCTTCTGGACGGAAACCTTAGTTACGCGGTCCTTTTCAGCAGTAACCCACTAGATGTATCACGGTACCCTGGAACTAGGCAGGGTGGGGCACGATTACTGGGCTAATTGTAAGCGACCAGAACAACGGCTGAGTAGGTGCGCCATTGTAGGTTCAGGCGGACTATGGTCGTGCACTTAGTCCGGAGTTGAAAAAGTAGGCATGGGCACCAGTAGGTTTACACTGTGCGTGCTTGATTCGTGTCGGTGGTTGGCACCTTAGGGCTTGATACACCCTATGGTGGACCTAGCACAGGTGACTACATTCGTGATAGGGCCGTATGACACAGACACATGAACGAGCTAGGACTTGTAGGGAGTCGATCGATTAATAAATCGTTACGCGGATAGGTAGCATAATCCCTAGTGATCCTAGGTGGCATAAACCCTAATCGAATCTAGAAAACGTTCAATAGGTAGCATAATCCCTAGTGGTCCTAGGTGGCATAAATCCTAGATGGACACGCGATAGTTCATGATAAGGAAACTTAGTCAGAACAAGGGTTGGCAGTCCAAACAATTTTCAAGAATGGTGGCACTACGTTATTACGTGATGAAACCCGTACGATATACGGCAAGGGACTGTACACATACATGGAAAGGATGATACGGGTTGGGGTACTAGTACGGGTGGTGCAGAGCAAATAGATATCATAGAAATATTTTATACTTGATAGAAACCTTGCGATGTGATACTTGGTAGGAACCTTGTGTTGCTACTTATGGGATGTTATACTTGATTCATCGTGCCCGTAGTTTATCTTGTTATCTTAGTTTATCTTGAATAAGAACCTTGCGACGTTACACTTGACAAAAATCATATGAGGTTATTCTTTGTTATCTTGCCTGTAGCTTATCTTGTCGTTATGCTTATGTTTACTTTCAGTTTATTCATGCCATGTTATCTTTACCTGTTTTTATGCTGAAAGTCACTAGGACTTACTCAGTCTTTATGACTGACTCGTTTTGTTTCGCCTCTTTTTCTTCCGTCCCCCCCTAGGTTCGCAGGGTGGGAATACAGCTTAGTTCGGATCTTACCAAGCTCCAAGGCTCTTTCATGTACAGCTTGGATCTATTTTTGGCTATGGCTGCTTTACTTGGGGAATACATTTTGACTATGGTTTTATGCTTCTTTACTATTGCAAGACAGATTTCAATGTAAATAGTTTAATGACATTCTGATGTAAAAGGCTTTATACCTTACTAGATTTTAAAGAAATGAAATTTTGTTTTTCTTCCGCTGTTTTATATGTTCTGTCTTGTAACATTTCTGTGTATGTTTACCTAGATAATGCTCCACCAAAGCTAGCGCATTCCCTTTGTGAGTGACCCTAGCGGAGGTGGGGTGTTACATTTGGTATCAGAGCAGAAGGTTACCAGACTGGGCAAAAGCTTTTAAAAACCTTCTGAAATTATTTTCAAAACGTTTAAAAAGAAGCGTTTTTCAAGGAAAGTTTATTTTGAAAAAGGCATATTCCCCAAAGCCATATGCACTATCTTTTGATTCTCTCCTTGAGTCTCTTCTCCCTTTCTTTTTCACCATAGTTTGTGGGCATACGACATGTGTCCGAGAGTAAAGGAATGCCCAACCTCCATCTGTAGCCGCAGTAGTTTTACTTGCGACTAATCTTATTCCAAGCTTTGTAGGGTTGTCGTGCGATGGAGATAGCTATCGAGAAACTTGTCAACAAGCTATACAAGGATAGTAAGAATGAGGATAAGGAACACAAGCTTAAGGATGAGAAACTTGTTGATATGGCTTAATCCACGAAGGAGGAAAAGGTGAAAGGAAAGAGGTCAAAGTAAAATAATAATAAAACCCATGACAAGAAAGAACATCGTTGGTATGGTAAAAAAGGACATGTAGTTAAGTATCATAGGACAAGGACAAGGGCAAAGAACAAGATCGTCGAGAGGGCAATTGTATGCTCTCACTACTAGCATACCTAAGAAAGGTGGTAACGTTTCTGTGAAAGGATTAGCTTTTCTTTTCTATCATCCTGTTAGAACTTTGTTTTTGTACATCGCATCCTTTTTATTCTGCTTCGATAGTTGAGTCTCTGCACCTTAGTACTGTCGTATTAGAGGATCCCATTTTTGTCTCAAATCCTGTAGGGAAATCGGCTCATTTATTCATGACTTGTTTGGATTTGAGAATGTCTATGCTAAGTGTTAAGTTTAGAAGTAATGCTTACGTTTTTGGGCTATGGGTTGATTCTAGGGATGGAGTGGTTACCCAGTAAGGGTTCCATTCTCAGTTTTGAAAGGAGGGTAGTTAGACCCTTGACTTGCCTCGGTAATACCCTCGAAGTCGCGTGTAACCTTTAGGGTTCTATCAGGATTTGTTACTTAGAATCTCTTGACACATTTATTGGTAATTTATTGATCCGCTCGAGTAGTGTTCGCCACTAAGGCGGATGGTTCATTTTGCTTATGCATGAGTTATAGAAAATCGCCTTAGTAAGTACCTTTGGCAACATGGTTGATATTTGTTATTTTCAAGAGATAATTCATCTGTGTGAAATACCTCCTAGTAAGTGAACGAGATCCAAGATTCACTAGTGAATTTTGGAGAGCTTGCATGAAACCATGAGTACGCAGTTATGTTTAAGCCGAGTATACTAGAAGGAGAATAAGTAAAAGTGGAACGAGAGGCAACAGTGAAATGAGCTCCAACTCATATTTTGGAAACAAGAATTAAGAAGCTACGAAATTGTGAAGTTAAAAACAGTCAAAGCACAATGGAGTTAAGCTCAAGGAAATGCGGCTTAGAAGATTTAAGACTAGATACACACATTATATCTCTTTATAAGAGTATATCCTTGATCCCTCTTTTCCTGTAGAGCTTACTTGCATGCAATCTTTTAAGTATGTCCTCTCGGTCCTATTCTCGATCCTATTTCTGTTGCAAACCCCATAGGGAGTTCTTCTCCTAATCAGTATATATGTAACATAGACTTCCAGTTGTGACATTGCCTAATGGGTACAAAGTTTTTACTTGCTTCTATCATTCGACTATACCTTTAGGTAGGGACAATTGGGTGTAAATATGTGTTTGAGACATGTTATGATTGATGGTTGCAAGTGGTTGCTAGTGGTTGCTCGTGGATGCATTTACACCTTAGGCACTAGATCGGCTCAGTCACCTTTCATATTGCATATGCATGAGTGTTTATACTTGTTTATGGATGAATTTGAATGTGTTATCATGTGGATGTTACATATGGATGGATGTTTGTGCACACATGTAGTGTTATTGTGACTAGGACTATTTGCATACATGTTGGACTCATGGCATTAAACATATTTTGCATTAAGAAGATCAATCAGGCCTGATCATTTGCATTAGACAAGGAACATATACACACACTTTCTGCATATGATCATACAGCGCTAGAAATCTCTTAAGGACAATGGTTGCTTATGGATGATGTTTTGAGTAGATGGATGATGGATGGTAGGATACGTTCTTCCTAACTTGGAGATTTCGGGGACGAAATCCGTTAAGGAGGGGAGAATATAACAACCCGAATTTTAATAACGCGTTAAAACAAGAAATCAAGGCAAAATTAAATTTTAAAATAAGAATCAGAGAAAACGGGTTGTGCCATTGCGTTCGTCTCGGAATTCTACATGAAATAGAGTCCAAGTTTTCGAAAATCGGAGTCCGTATGACCAAGATATGGCCAAAACAAGATTCAGCAGACTTTCTGGCTGACTAGACCCAGGTCGACTGTAGTGTCGACACTAAGGTCGACCTGCCCCCCCCAGGTCGATTGTAGTGTCGACCTCATCCCTGTACAGGTCGACCTGGCCGGCCTGGTGTGGCCCAGAACCCATTTTTGAGGCCCGGGATGAGTTTTGATGGTCCGGATTGATTCTAGGGTTAATCCTATGGCCTAAACTAGTTGCTACAACTATAAAAACACCCTAAGACCTAACCTAATTCACAACTAAATATTCTTACACCGTTATGCTGCTAAAATCCCTCTTGAGCCATGGCCGCCGCCTCCAAATTAAAGCTTAAGCGTCCAAACTTGATTCAAATCAAAGATCAATGCTTCTACAACAAATTCAAGAGAATAGATCATTGACACTGCAACTTTCTACGACAAATTCACTTCTTAATTCGCTAGCCATGCTCTGTAAGTTCTAGTTACTTTCCGATTTAAATATTTAACTATAATATGGCCATGAATTAAAGTGAAATTGGATCTAAGTATGTTTATCGATCCAGATCTATTTCTGTTGTTTCTTGAATCTTGAGTTTTTGACTTGTCTATCTTTATTCTCATGTCAAGTTCATAATCTATTCAGCCTGTTGTAAATTAGTTTTCTCGATTCATGTTAATATTATTATCAAATTGTAATCTTCATGCCTGTGATGATGTTTTTCCCTCTGATCTTGCTTTTACTACGAATTCTACCTTTCCCCTATTTATTTTCTTTTGATGAACCTTGGTCAATTTCGGACCTTGGCCTAAAATCGCGATTTGCGTACGAGATGTATACAGGGGAATTATGGGGTTGTTGCCTATATGGATATGATTGAATAATTGGTAACATGAAATTGGAAATTTTCATTGTATTTGCAAGTTTGGGGCTTGATCTGTAAATTTTGGTATAATCCTGTTATGAGGAAATCTGCATAAATACTATATACATGGAATTTGGAATTAATAGGATCTATGTAAAAAGGCATGAAACTTGGTATATATTTAAATTGGCTAGGATTGGACATATATAAATTGATATATGTAATTTTGACATGGATCATGACATATGTAAAAAGCTAGAACTTGTTATAGGTAAATTGGTGTAAACATGGTATACATATAACTTTGGGTATATGTGAAAATTTGGCATGTAAATTAGGTTTTGGGTATAAAATGTAAACTAGAATATTAAATCTAGTTTTGACATGAACTATAAATTTGGATATTTAATCTAGATTGGATGAAAATGTTAATATAAACATTAAATCTAGATTAGGATTAATTATTGATTTGGAACGCCAAATATAGGACATGGAAATATTAGACATATGTAAACCGACTAGAGTTGGATACATATCCTAATGAGCATGTAATTTGGAATGTGGGCATATGATTATTAATATGAAATTATCATGTTTAGCCTAATCATGGTTAGTGACATTTAATTTGGTATAATTTACATACATAAAATAATAAACATGATTTAGAGGGAAAGTGGGCCATAATAATAAATGTTAATTATGTACATTAAAAGGGTAATTATGGCATAAGTAAATTAGGAATAATTTACATATAGAATTGTCCTAAATGAGAAATATCTACGTTGTAGAAAATATGAATAGGCTTAACCCGAGGTTGGATTGAGTTGTGATGTAAACCTGCCCGGACCCGCCCGGCTGTCCAGTAATCACAACAATACCTATCCAATGTGGGTGGTTAAGTCATTGAGCCCAATAAGGACCCGAGGTTAGACAGAGTTGTGGTGTAAACCTGCCCGGAACCGACCGGCACATCCAGTAACCACAACTATACGTGTCTAATGTGAGTGGTTGGTGCTTTAATAAATAAATTAAAGCTAAGTCAGGATGGGTAGGGTTAAGTCCATTAAGTTAATGCTTAACCAATATATATATATATATTTATAACATGTTAATTAGACCAGTGGGTAGGGTTAAGTAAACTAAGAACGCTTAACCAACATGACTGTTAATCAGACCAATGGGTAGGTTAAGTAATATGACTGGACTAGTAACACTTAACCATTTTAATATGACTAGTGGATGGGGTTAAGTTAACATGCACTTAAATAATCTAACGTGATGCGAGGTATGGTTAAGTAACAATAGAGGATAACACTTAACCGTCACAACATGATACGTAGGAGGGTTAAATCATGAACCACTTGACTATACTTAACCAATTTGACATGATGATTTGGTAAGGTTAAGTCATGAACCGCTTGAATATACTTAACCAACTTGACACATGATTCGTAGGGCTAAGTCATGAACTTTAACGATAACACTTAGCCAATTTGACATGACACGTAGACGGGTTAAGTCACGAACTTGAATGACCACACTTAACCAACTAGACATGCTAGACTGATAACGTTAAGTCTCGAATTTAAATGACAACACTTAACCTTCTAGACGGAAACCTTAGTTACGCGGTCCTTTTCAGCAGTAACCCACTAGATGTATCACGGTACCCTGGAACTAGGCAGGGTGGGGCACGATTACTGGGCTAATTGTAAGCGACCAAAACAACGGCTGAGTAGGTGCGCCATTGTAGGTTCAGGCGGACTATGGTCGTGCACTTAGTCCGGAGTTGAAAAAGTAGGCATGGGCACCAGTAGGTTTACACTGTGCATGCTTGATTCGTGTCGGTGGTTGGCACCTTAGGGCTTGATACACCCTATGGTGGACCTAGCACATGTGACTACATTCGTGATAGGGCCGTATGACACAGACACATGAACGAGCTAGGACTTGTAGGGAGCCGATCGATTAATAAATCGTTACGCGGATAGGTAGCATAATCCCTAGTGATCCTAGGTGGCATAAACCTTAATCGAATCTAGAAAACGTTCAATAGGTAGCATAATCCCTAGTGGTCCTAGGTGGCATAAATCCTAGATGGACACGCGATAGTTCATGATAAGGAAACTTAGTCAGAACAAGGGTTGGCAGTCCAAACAATTTTCAAGAATGGTGGCACTACGTTATTACGTGATGAAACCCGTACAATATACGGCAAGGGACTGTACACATACATGGAAAGGATGATACGGGTTGGGGTACTAGTACGGGTGGTGCAGAGCAAATAGATATCATAGAAATATTTTATACTTGATAGAAACCTTGCGATGTGATACTTGGTAGGAACCTTGTGTTGCTACTTATGGGATGTTATACTTGATTCATCGTGCCCGTAGTTTATCTTGTTATCTTAGTTTATCTTGAATAAGAACCTTGCGACGTTACACTTGACAAAAATCATATGAGGTTATTCTTTGTTATCTTGCCTGTAGCTTATCTTGTCATTATGCTTATGTTTACTTTCAGTTTATTCATGCCATGTTATCTTTACCTGTTTTTATGCTGAAAGTCACTAGGACTTACTCATTCTTTATGATTGACTCGTTTTGTTTCGCCTCCTTTTCTTCCGTCCCCCCCTAGGTTCGCAGGGTGGGAATACAGCTTAGTTCGGATCTTACCAAGCTCCAAGGCTCTTTCATGTACGGCTTGGATCTATTTTTGGCTATGGCTGCTTTACTTGGGGAATACATTTTGACTATGGTTTTATGCTTCTTTACTATTGCAAGACAGATTTCAATGTAAATAGTTTAATGACATTCTGATGTAAAAGGCTTTAGACCTTACCAGATTTTAAAGAAATGAAATTTCGTTTTTCTTCCGCTGTTTTATATGTTCTGTCTTGTAACATTTCTGTGTATGTTTACCTAGATAATGCTCCACCAAAGCTAGTGCATTCCCTTTGTGAGTGACCCTAGCGGAGGTGGAGTGTTACAATTATGATTTGGACCAAAATCAAAATTTATAAAGAATAAAAGTAAGGATAAATAAGAAAAATGTATGTTCAGATACTCAATGATAAATTTTAAGTTATATATTGAATATTTAAGAAAATAAAAACTTTATTAATTCATTAGAATACATATTCAAAATTAGATCAAAACCTTAATTTTAAAAATGTGTTTTAATCTGAAATACTATTATTTCTTATAAACTTAAAAATCCATGAGTCAAAAAATGCTTCCCCTAAAAGTAATGTCATTTTGTGAAGGAGTAAATTTGAAAAAATAATGTATCAAAATCAATATAAACAAGATAATATATATGTGAAATCAAAATTCAATGAGAAAAGCATAAAAATAATTCAATAAATGATATTATTTTATAGTGGTATCTTTTATATTATATAATGATATCTATTTAATATTGAAATCTAATCATAAAAGAGATGTAACTGTGTGTATGATCAATTTTATGTTTAAAAAATGAAGTAAATATTGTTTGATATATGTTGTTTATTATTATAAGGTCATGATATTTTGTTACTATTTAACTTTCCATTCAAAGTACAAGTGAGAGCTGTATAGTTAAAATATCATTAAAAACCCGCATATATTTAATAACAAAAAGAACTCGAGATGATAGTAAGAGGGTTGAATATATGTTTCAGTATCATTTTCGATCCTAAAAAAAATTCATTTTCTTTTTGTGCACAAGTACCTAATAGAATAGATCATATTTGTACTAGTATCTAGGGGTGACAATTAGACCCAACCCGGCCTGTCTCGGTTCTAAGCGCATCGGGTTTTGACTAGTCTAAACTATAAATTTCAAAAAAAACTGGGCCCGACACGAACTTCGGGTCGGGTCAGTTCTTCTCAGGTCGGTTCGGGTTAGATTGGATAATAACACTAAAAACACATTTCAATGCTTTTAGGTCGGGTCAGGTCAGTTCGGGTCGGGTTTTACCGGTTCGTTACTGTATTTTTCATCACCTAGACCTGACCCAACGGGTTTGGTTCGAGTCTGGGTCTTTTCGGTCCGTTCGGTTTTTCAATTCTCGGTTCTAATTGCCAGCCCTGCTAGTATCCTTACTGTGTTGGATATATAGGGTCAGATTTTCATAGATTAAACCCAATATTTTCAAGTATTTATGAATAGGAATGAAAAACGTAATGTTAAATCAAAATACACAAGCAGTGTTATAAAATTCATTTATAACGGAGTTATGTGTAAGATAATGATATTCTAATCATAATATAAATTATTTATTTATCATTATTTAAATAAATAAGTGCATTTATGAGTTACATGTCTAATGACACTCGATAATATGCATGTGTATTATGATATTCTTAAAGGAAAAGTGTAATGACATATGTCATTTTGCACATATGTTAGCATTCATTTATATGATAAGTGTCACATAATGTGGCACATTCTTATTGATAGTAGGAATCTATAAATACAGGCTTATTCATATAATCTAAATTCATTCAACTAGTTTACGAAATCATGAAATTAATATTCTAAAGTTAGTAAGAGATAGGTGCGAAAGAAATAAACCCGTTATTTGAAGAGTTGAAATTATGAAAAAGGTATATCTTTTCTATTAGTATAGTCATAACAAATGATTAGTAGGTTGTTACTAAAGGAAAGCATTTTATAAAAGTTAATAGGAAAGAGTTATGACTAGCCGCGAACAAATTTGATTTTTAAAATCAAATTAAAAGTTAAAATCAAAGTTTGAAAGTTGAAGTGTCTGTTTGTATTTAATAAAACAAAAGAAAATGTTCCATTGATTCAAAGTACTTAGAATTTTTAATATAATTATATATTTTTATTATATTCTGAAAAACAATTATTATGTTAAAAAAATTGTGTAAAAGGATGTAAAACAATCGAAATTGCAATGATCAGTGCGAGAAAAATGGTTATTTTAACCTATCAAGTTACGGTTTTTATGAAGAAAATAAAAAATTAAAAACTTTGAATTTTGGCATGAATTTTTTTGTGAAAATATATTAGTGCACATGTTAGAAAAATAATCTTTTTTTGGGAATATGAAATATATAATATTTGTAATATTCTAGAAAATTATTATTTTAACATGAATGTTCATTATTTAAAGAGAGTAGTCGGTTTTATATGAAAATATGAAGAAATATTTAAATTATTTGAAATGCTTTCAAAAAAATTATATAGTTGTATATATAATTTGTAATATATTATATATTTTTACTACTGAAAATTTACTTAATTTTAAGACCACTAAAATTCCATTTTTGACTTTAAAATTTGAAAATGTAGTAGTTGTAACTAAGTATCTATTCATTCAAAAATAATAAAATATTTTGAATTTCAAATTTTGCTCCGGTTTTTTTAAATAAACAAATATATATATCTGCTATTCACATAAAAATTTCAATACCAAATTGTTAATTTATAATTTATGAGATTTAATTTATAATTTATGAGATTTAAAACATTCTACAACATCTAATATTTTCTGCCATGTTTTCAAATTGTATAGTAAATTTTTTAAAACTTCTTTAAAACTAGAAAATTATTATTTTTATTTGAAATCTTTTTATAAACTTTTAATACATAAAATTAATTATAATTTTTTAATATAAAAATAATATAGAATATTTTATAGATAAAATCATAAGAACATTCAGAAACTAAAATATCTTGCTTTGCCAAAACTAAAGAGTCTTTTCTTTCTACTTGAAAAACTGGCCATTATTTTTGGAGGGAAATTTATACTTTACTTAATTCATTTTAGTTATTTGGGATATAGAAGAAGAATTAAAATGCCTTTCTTATTAAAGAAATCATTAAAAACTAATGTATTAAAACTAAATAAAGTTTAAAATTACTAACATTGTTGATGTCCTCCATTCTAATATTACTATTTCTCCATTCAAAGGTTCGTCTTTTAGTATATATATCGTTATTGTCTCTCTTCATTTCTTTTGAGCATCCTCTATCTGAAATCTATTTGTCGCCCCTCATTTGTGTTGAGGGATCATCAGGCATCTATTCATCAATAGCCATCTGGCATGCCTGTTCCCTCCATTATATCCTTCTAAAAGATCAAGTGATTTTTCATAACAAAACGATGCAAACTTATGAAATATCATTATTATGATTTTGTGACAAATCGATGTAAAAAAGTATTAATAATTTTACTAAAAAAAATCATTTTAAAAATTATCAAAAATCAGATTTTGTGTATTTTGAAACCAATGCTCTGAGACCAAATGAAAGTGATGTAGAACAGGATCATAGGGCTATATTAACACTAGAAGGGGGTGAATAGTGTTTAGTTATGTTTATGAAAGTTTTCGAAATCTTTTTGGATTGTGCTTATAAGTATGTACTTAATGATCACATAATCAATTAATCTTATAATCAAATAGTAAGTTAAGTAAATGAATAGTAAGTTAAGTAAATGCGGTAAATTAAAAAGGAAAGAACACACCGGAATTTATATTGCTTTGGAGTTACCCTACATCCAGTCCTACGCAAATTTCGTAGGGACTTTATCATGATCGGTTTAATTATATTTCTTGATTGCAAGGCTACAAGAAAACACCCTCTGTAATCTTAGACCTATGAGCATAGCCAACTTGATTTATGGATAAACAAATCACATCCTTATAAGTGGTTTGATATAAGTTTTACAAGTATTGAAACGACCCAAACTTCCCCTTTTGGGAGAGGCCGGATTGAGTTGAGAACACGACGCATCAGAACACAAACATTAGAACATTTCATTGTTATTACAACAATTTACATCAGAGTACAAGAATATTCTAGAGTATGAATAATTATTACACATTGGAAATACAATATCAGAGATTTAAAATTACATAGCAGCGGAAAATAATACATAAGTATAATGCGCAATGGAAAATAACAACTGACACAACTGAAAGAGATATTCAGATACAAAGCTTTTCGAATATAGCCCCAGCTGTAATCTAGGATCCTGTGAAAAGAAATATCTGCGAAAACCAAAACTACTAGCTGCCCATGTGGAAAATATGGGCACCCAGAGTTTAGGTAGAAACAATAAAATCCGAGTCAGTCATAGGACTGGTGTGAGAACTAAAAAGTCATTAACTTTACTTTTAAAGTTGGGAAATCATGGGACCACGCCGTATAACACAGAATATGTTTATTCCACATGAATCTTAGTTTAAAATAAAACAACGCAATGCTTTTTAGAAAAATGAAGCTATTATAAGACTCAGGTCCTATCACACAATGCAACGCAAGTCGGAGGATAGAGTTTTTCCTTATAATAGCCAAACATGCTTGGTACGTTTAAAAACAAATCATTTTTAATTACTATAAGTGCATAGTGTCGAAACAATTTCAAATATAAATGTATCAATCATAGACGGCATGGGTATCATATATCATGTCGCCATACTAGTTTTACAACTAAAACCGATAAATGTCGTATTCGAAATTCGATTTCCATCATCAATCAAGGCAAGAGATGATCTCCTTACCGATTCCAGACACTCTAGTAAATGCCTCAGCGCTCGGACGCTGGCGAGCCCTGGATCCTGCAGGGCTAGTCTACACTTACTTTAGTGGACTGGTTATTCCTGAACACATGTTTCCTGGTCCTATAAGACCTATCTCTGAGCCACTAGGGACTCAATATCTGAGGCGCCTCATTCCATCATCCACATAAGTAAAAATGTCTGGGCTCCATACCATGACACCACTTCTAGCTAGAAAGAAACGTCGTGCAGTCCCTACATTCCCTTATCCCGTTTTTGACTCATACCAAGGTGTGAGGCTCGCGAATTAACGCCACACAAAGCTATGCTAATTAAAGACGTGCTTTGATCATCTACCACAAGACTCTGCTTTTCAACAAAAGCCTTGATCATTTGCATCTTATCATGCCACCTTGTCAATCCATATCGTACCACTGATTTCCACCAATATATAACCTCTAAGCTCGTACGTCTCAGAGAAGGGTGTTAAGAAAGAGAATAAATTCTCCACCACCATATATATATATGTGTATATTTAACAGAGATCAAGGAATACAATATAATAGAATACAATGTCAGACATACCATCCATTTGCAAGTCCGTTTTCGGTCTGAACGAAACCGGTGGCACCTTATTCCTCGTCTCATATGTCCAATACAGGAAAGAGGTCCTCGCATATCCGGTCGATCTTCAAATACGTATGGAAGATCACCACTTATTACCTTGTCTTGGGTGTGCGGCCCAATCAAGACATCAATAATCATCCAAACAATATGAAGATCTCCGGTCTTCAACCACCGTCGTCATCGTCGACTTGTCGTCGTATTAATTATTCCAAATGGGTTAAACCCGGTCCGCGTATTTTATAATCAAGTGTTATAAAAACACATCATACGCCTCATTCAGATCCAGAATATTCTATTATTCAAATATTCACATTTTTAGGGAAAGGTTCCCACTAATTCTATCAAAGATAAAATCCTTTAAATTTTATTCTTTAATCTTCCTTTTGATTTCAATTCAAAAGAATTGATTTTATACTTTATCAATTCTAAACCAAATTAAGGTTTATCAACTAGCCAGGATTAGCGAACTTTACCGAAGTAATCATTATTTATGAATCCCAATCCCAACCTATTCATTCCATGGAGCAAAACTGGTAGTACTCACCCACGGTGTTATCGGTAAATTTGATTACCATTTCACGCTCAAATCTATCGCCTGGAGTAAAACTGGTGGTACTCCATTCTCGATCACTTTTCGAATTTGGCAGATTTGATTACCACATTAACTTTTCAGTCTAATTAAATATTTACTAAAACTCCGCTTAGTTTTAATCTCCAAAAATCATTATTTAATGATTACTCAAATTCAGGAAATAAATCTCGTCTTTAACTGGGTTAAAGAACGAATGTCCTTTAAAACATCGTTCACGATAAACCCAAAATCATCTTCCATCAAAATGGAATCTACACGGAAATCATAACAGTGTATAATCGATATAAATTCCTGTATCAGACTAATAATATAAATGGAATAGCGGCAAAGCCATTTAAATTCCATATATAGTAATGGTCTTCATTCACAGAAGCTCATCTCGATTATTACCAAATCGAATTCCATTTAATTCCAATTTAATATATTAAATTGGAAAACTTTACTTTGGAAAATTTTCATTAAATATTAATAAAAAGATTTATAAATTCCAAAGCATATCTTCACCGTTAATTGGGTTAAAGAACGAGTGTTATTTAAAACGCTGTTCATTATAAACCCAAAAATCCAATTCTTTTATTCAATTCCAATTAAATATTAATTCATTGGAAACCTTCACTAAATCTTAATTCAAAGATTTATTCTTTTCTCAACTGGGTTTAAGAATGGTGTTAATAAAGACACCATTCACGACAAACCCAAAATCCAAATTTGATATGAAATACAAGGCTGAATAGAAATAATATCGGTTTATATTCGATATCAAATTCTGAAACCAACCAATATCATATTGGGAACAACGATATATATATCTTCCAAATTCCTCAACAATATCTGTATAATCACGAAATCCAATATCGAAATATTCCGAAGATTATTTCCATTCAAATCCATTCCAATTTGCTCGTTGGAAAACTCTGATTATTTTAAAACCCATTTCTTAATCCAATTTATTTATTTAATAACATTGGATCATTATTCTAGTTAATAACTAGTTCATTTCGATAAAAATATATTTTTATACTTTCAAAACTGGAATTTTTCATCCAAAATCTTTCCAAATCATTAATTATGATTTTACATAAATTTTCCATATCTTTAATAATTTTAATATCGCCATTTCAGTCGGTTTCCAATAACGGCCACCGATCTACATCCATAATGACCTTTTTTTGAAATTGATTGGATATAATTTGAAATCCAACCATTCAAATTTAAATCTCTTATATTCATTTGAAAGCTCTTTTCGATATGAACCCAACGGTTCTGGTTTTAGGAGAATCCGATGGTCGGATCTCCCATTATGTCCATTTGAAGTTAATGGTCGAAATTCGTGAACGGTTGCTACACGGCGCGTTCTATTCAGGCCACTAAATATATATAATATATATCGTCGATTTCCATTTAAATCCTATTTTATAAATCATTTATAAATTCATTTTGATTTCAACTTCATTTTCAATATTAAACCAAAATTGAATATTCCATATCATTATAATATTAAAATGGTATTATCTTCAAAATATCTGATTTTGAAATCATTTCCTTTTCGTATTCATTATAAAATGAATAAAATCGAATTCGAGTTAAAAATGGCATATATAATTAACTCGACTTCATATATTTCAACATTTTCATGTCCATCCCAATCAATTACCATATAATATTCTTTATTCTATAACATTCTTTATTTTAAAATATTCTTTATTTCTGAATCGGAATGCGACTCAATCAATTACCATATAATTTCAATTATATGGATTTCATACATCACATGTATTCAACAATAATGATAAATAATCATTAACCATTCAGTCATCATCCAGAGTGCAATCTACAACTATTTAAGCATTAAAATAAATAAATAACGCTCATCACAGTCTGTTAACCCAACGATTGACATACAACTAAATATCGGGATTAATGAATGTCCAATATCATCCCAATACCCGTATGGGGTTTTCAAACAACAAATACTGATTATTATTGTGAAGTTGGGCGATGTGTAAAATTTATCATCCCAATTAATATCAGATAAATAGGTGTACATAAACAAGCCGCCCAACTTGTAAATGAATATTTATTCCAATTTCTTTTTATGAAAATTTTATATACATTTTATATAAATAATTTATATATTTCAGTTTCAGAAAGATTCGGCATTATAACGACGCGATATTAGAATCAGAATAATGTCTAGCATTATCCCTCTCCTGATACTGGCTCGCGCCGTACACAACAATCAATCAATCCAATAATACCACAATACAATCAATTTTTCCACAATACAATCATATCACACGATTCATCAAAGGTTTGTACAAAAAGTAGTGCCAGGAGCTACTAAGCCCCATCTACAACCTAGGGTATAATAACTGAATGAAAATGGTTTGAGTGAGGAGTTCTCACCCAAGCTAAACCAATCGCCTCGACACTTTACTGTAGAATCTTGTCGTGCGGTCTCCGTTTTGTCGTTCTCCGCATTTAAATTTGCCTCTTTGGCTCCAGAATTTGCATACTAGCTCCAATCTTCACTAAACTCTTTTTTCAGCACAAGCGCACCATTCCGGAAAACTTTTGCCAAGCGGGCTTTCTTCCAAAAATGCGTCAATTCGCCGGAAATCGTGAAAAGACAGTATTTGGACTGCTGACTTCGGACACGTTTTCTGAACAGTTCCGAACTCCAAAATTCGACTTCAATATATCCAAATCGAAGAGAAAAACGAGATCTTCAACTTTGATACTGTGGAGTTTTGGATAGAAAAGCACGGTTTGGGAGTAACTGGATAAAAGGGGACAGGGGTTGTTTTGTACATACAGGAATTTTGGTGAAACGAGGGATTTTGGGTTTCGTGGGTCCCATAACTAAGAGGGTAGTGGTCAGAGGCAGGCCTGATGGGGTGGGGGAGGCTGCGACAAGGTGGCGGTGGCTGTGGAGGGGCGCGTGGTGTAACAACCCGGAAAATGCGAGTCAGTTTAAATTTTTTATTTTGGCAATTTTAGTGAATTTTGAATATTTAAAATGATTATTTTAAATAATATCGACGAGAAATTTAGTTTGAATAGAATTCGAATGTATATATTATATAGATCGTCGTTAGAATATAAATTTTATTTATAATTATAAAAGGAATTGTAAATGGCGCGGTAGTTCGATAATTCAATTTCAAACTTCAATTGAATGTACCGGGTGCAGAATAAACCAGGATTTAGCGAAACCAAAAATAATAGAATCTAATTGAGAATATCTTTCCAACGAATCAGAAAAATCAAAATTTCATAGCGGGGATAAAAAGTTATGTCCAAATGAATTTTCAGAATAGTCGCTATGGAATTTCGGCCCTTAAAAAGGGGAATTGTGCAAACGACCTCGGATTTCGACGAAACCACTTTTGTTGGATCCGTGATGTCAAGTTATTGCTAGGTTTCAAATTTCATAATTTTTCGAATCAATATGTGAGCGTGGCAAAGGAAAACGCGTTTGACCAGTTTCAGTTGATTTTAATCGACTGGAAAATGGCCATTTTTCAAACGGTCTCGGAATTTGACGAAATTAGTTTTGTTAGGACCGTATCGTCAATACGAAGCTAGAAAATATTTTTCTGGAATTTTTTTAGGGTCCGTGTGTGGCCCCGGTAATTTGAAATGCACGTTCAAATTCAATATATAGAGTTATATGTTGATTTTGACGAAAACTGATCGTAACGATCGAATTGGCCTGTGATACATATCCCATTGTGTTCGGAATAGGGGTGAAACGCTATGGACGACAGGCGGTGGGCCTCGTTTAGAGGTCAAATGAAAAAGTTAACTTTTTGAAATTAAATAATTAAATAAATTAAAAAATAAAACTCTCCCCTTATCTCCTCTCAGGCCCCCCCGATTCATTTTCAAATCAAAAATAAAAAAAAGAAGAAAAAGGTGCAGCACAGCCGCGCGATACCCCCCTCCCCCCCCCCCCCCCCCCCGCGGCGTCGGCCTCCATCCACCGCCCTCCTCCTTCTCCTCCGATCCCCTTCTCCCTTCTCTCCTCCTTCCAGTTGCGCCCCCCCCCCCCAAAACCCGCGTGGCCCCACCAGCTGACTGTCGCCGCTGCTTCTTCTTCTCCCTCCTCTCTGCCTCGTTCCCCCTCCCCCTCTTGCACCTCCGAACCCTTCCTCTACGTCAGCCGACCCTCCTCCCCCATCGGTGACGCACGAAACATCCCCCCCGTAAGTTTTACCTTTTTTTTTTTTATTATTTTTCATTTTATATGATGAAACTTATGATTATTAAAACTGAAATTATATGATTTTTATTTGTTTAAAGTTTTGATTTTTATTTGGAAAGATTATATTTTTAGATTAGAAAAGCATAGAGAATAAAAAGATGATTTTGTTCATAGAAAAATGAAATCTTTATATATTGGTTAGCGATAGAAAAATGAAATCTTTATATATTGGTTAGCGATAGAAAAACGAAATCTTTATATATTGGTTAGCGACAGAAAAATATAATCTTTTATATTATAGAAATATAAAAATATAATTTTTATATAGTTATGATAATAAAGGCGAAATCTTTATATTTGAAAAGGCGAAATCTTTATGTAGAGAATAGCGTGATTAAAATATAATCTTTATTATATGAATACCGTTGTAAAAATAGAATTTTTATCTATATAGTAGCGATGTAAAAATAGAATTTTTTTCTATATAGTAGCGATGTAAAAATAGAATTTTTATCTATATAGTAGCGATGTAAAAATAGAATTTTTATCCATATGGAGTGATAATAAAAATATGATTTTTATATACATATCAACAATATAAAAATGTGATTTTTATATATGTAGTGGCTACGGACGGTGAAAGTGACAAAAGGCGAGAACAGCGATGACTTCTACATAAGAAGAGTTGCGGCATTGGATTAGCTAGTTGGTGAGAACTTCTCACTCTAAATCTTGTTTTTCTAGTTAAAATATATACTAGGATGCAGACGGTGCTTAGTAGCACCCGACACCCATCATCCACAGACCATGGATGGCTTGTATGTTTGATTGTTTGTTGTGATGAAAATTGATTGTGTGTTGTGAAATAAAATAAAATATTTATATAGTTAAAAATATTTTATCGTTAAAAATATTATTTTTAACGTGTGTGTGTGAATAAAAATGTGTGTTTGTTTATGTGAAACCCCACACGGGTGTTGGGATGGTATACGGCATACACTAATCCCAATAATTAGTTGTATGTCGATCGATTGATCGACAGGCTGTTATAAGCGTTAGATATCTATATTTGATGCTCATACAGTGTGGTGCACTTGGGATGATGATTGATTATTTATTGTTGTGATTATATACATGTGTTGTATGGAATCCATATAATTAACATTATATGGTAATTGATTGGGCCTCATTCCAATTGGGAAAATAAAGAATAGAATGAAATATATATTCATGTGTTGAATAGAATAAATAATCATGTGTTGGAAATTATCATGTGTTGAAAGAAATATTTTAACAATAAAATTTACATCTTTATCATATTTAAAGTTAGAAACTAACCGGAAAATAGATAAGATGAGTGGTTTCCTGGGTATTGATCTGATATTGGTTTCGGCCTTCGGCGTTAATACATAGGGAATCATTCTCTTACTATTTTACGGTTGGAGTCTGATTTGAAAATCAAACGATAGATACCATAATTTTATAAAATATATTAAATAACAAAAATAGTTGTGTTGACAGTACTCATTCGTTGAGATTAGTCAAGTGTTGAAAGAAATATAGATTCATGTGTTGAATAGAATAAATATTCATTTATTGAATAGAATAACGAAGTGATTGAAATACATAAAGCCGTGTTGATTAGTGATGCGCCATTTTGACGCGAACGATATTTATATCGATTTTATTCGAATATCGTAAAAGAAGTGATTTCAAAATATAACATTTTGGAAAGATATATACCGATGATGTGGAATATTCAATTTTGATTTGAAATTGAATATGAAGTTGAAATTGTTTTGAAAACGAATTTAAAACGAATTATAAATACGTTTTAAAAAGGAAATCGATGAAATATAATATATATATATATATTATATAATGGCCTGAATAGAACGCGCCGCGCTACGGCAGTTCGCGAATTTCGACCATTGACTTCGAATTGACGTTGCCGGAGATCCGACCGTCGGATTCTCCTAAAACTGGAACCGTTGGGTTCGTATCGAAAAGAGCTTTCTAGCGAATATTTGAAATTAGAAATCTAACGGTTGGATTTGGAATTATGTCCAAATCAAATTTGAAAAAGGTCGTTGTAAGTGCAGTTCGATGGCCGTTGATGGAAATCGACTGTACGGGCCTTGATAAAATTATTAAAAATATCAATAATTTGTGTAAAATCATAAGAATTGATTTGGGAAAAATTGGGATGAAAAACTCCATATTTGAAAAGATAAAAATAGATTTTTATCAAAATGAACTAGTTTTGAACTAGAATTAAAACCAATTTATTTTTGAAATAAATAAATTGAATTTGAAAATGGTTTTAAAAATAATCAGAATTTCCAATACGCGAATTGAAATGGATTTGAATCGAAATTATCTTCGAAATATTTTGATGTTGGGTTTTGTGATTATACAGATATGGTTGTGGAAATTTGAAAGATATATTTTATATCGTTATCCCCAATACGATATTTGTTGGTTTCAAAATTTGATATTGAATATAAGCCGGTATATTTTCTATTCAGAGCCTTGTATTTAATATCAAACGTGATTTGGGTTTGTAGTGGATGGTGTCTTCATTAACACCGTTCTAAAACCCTGTTGAGAAAAAGATTAAATCTTTCTATTTAGATTTAATGAAGTGCACCAATTAAATGATATTTAATTGGAATTTAATTTAAATTTGTTTTTGGGTTTATCGTGAGCGGTGTTTTGAATAACACCTGTTCTTTAACCCGATTAACAATAGAATGTGATTTTGAGTTTATCGTGAATCGTGTTTTAGATGACATTGGTTCTTTAACCCAGCTAAAGACAGGGTATTGATTTTTGAAAAGATTAAAACTAAGTGGAGTTTTAATGAATCTTTAATTAGATTGAAATGTGAATTGATAATTTAAATTATCAAATCTGAAAAGTGATCGAGAATGGAGTATCACCAGTTTTGCTCCAGAGCGATAGTTAAATCTTTAATTAGATTTGAACGTGAAATGGTAATTAATTTTACCGATAACACCGTGGTGTTAGATATGGAGTATTACCAGTTTTACTTCATGGGATGAATAACTTGGGATTGGGAAATAAAATAAATAATTACTTCGGTGTGGTTCGCTAATCTCGACTAGTTTGGAAAACCATAATATGGTTTGAAATGATATCCAAAGGAAGATTAAAGAATAAATTTAGAAGAATTTATCTTGGATAAAATTAATGGAAACCTTTCTCTAAGAATGTGATTTTGTGAATAAAAGAATATTCTGAATTGGAATGAGGCGTTTGTGGTGTTTGTGTAACATTTGTTTATTATATACGTGGGTTATTCAGAAAGGCCGGGTTTATACCCATTCAGAATATCTGATTCGACGAGATGTCGAAGATGAAGACGGTGGTTGAAGACCGGACGTCTTCACATCGTTTGGGTGATTACTGATGATCTCGATTGGGCTGTACACCCAAGAGGAGAGAAACAGTTGGTGATCGTCCAAACGTACTTGGAGATCGATGGATATGCGAGGAAAGTGCCTCCGGTTTCGTTCAGACTCAGAACGAACTTGTAAATGGATTGTGTGTCTGACATTGGATTTTATTCTGTGTTGATTGATCTCTATTAAATATACACCTGTTTGGCGGCGGAGAATTTATTCTCTTGCTTAACGCCCTTCTTTGAGACGTACGAGCTCAGAGGTTGTATACTGATGGACATCAGCCGCATGGAGTGAGTTGCCAGTGTGGCACGCGTAAGTGGCAATTGATCAAGGCTTCTATTGAAAAGAAGAGTCTTGTGGTTGATGATCCAAGCACGGCCTGTGTGGCGTAGCTTTGTGTATAACATGAATTCGCGAGCCTCACACCTCGGTATGAGTCAAAAACGGGATAAGGACCCAAGGAGTGCACGACGTTTCTTTCTAGCTAGGGGTGGTGTCAGTGCTTAAAATGGCTGACATTTATATACTTTTCACATGTGTGGTTGTTGGAATGCGAGGCGCCTCGGATATAAGTCCTATAGGGTCGGGAAACGTGTGTTCAGGAATTGCCAATCCTCAAAAGTAAGAGAGGACCGGCCTTGGAGGATCCAAGGATTGCTGTGTGCGGTCCTGGGACATTTGCTAGAGTGTCTCGAATCGGAGAGGAGCTTGCCCCTTGCCTCGACTCATGATGGAATCCAATCTCCAATACGTGACTTGCGGTCTTATTTGTAGAACTAGTATGGCGACATGATATATGGTACCCATGCCGTCTATGATTGATATTTATGATTGAAATTGTTTTGACACTATACACTTACAATAGTATCAAATGATTTGTTTTGAACGTACCAAGCATGTTTGGCTATTATAAGGGAAAACCCTATCCTCCGGCTTGCGTTGCATTGTGTGATGGGACCTGGGTCTTATAATAGCTTCATTTTTCGAAAAAGCATTGCGTTGTTTTGTTATATACACTAGTGTTCTTGGGAGGAAACCCGTTCCGTGTTATACGGCGTGGTCCCTTGAATTACTCTCCTTTAAAGTAAAGTTTTAAATAACTGTTTTAGTTATCACACCAGTCACATGACTGACCTGGAGTTTATTGTTTTAACCTAAACTCTGGGTGCCCCTATTTTCCACACGGGCAGCTAGTAGTTTTGGTTTTGCAGATTTATATTCACAGGATCCTGATTTACAGCTAGAACGATGCTCGGAAAGCTCTGTATCCGTGTATCACTTTCAGTTGTGTTTTGTATTACTTTCCGCTGCTATGTAATTTATTGTAATCTCTGATATTTGTCGAATGCATATTTATTCATACTCTGTATATTCTTGTATCTGATGGAATTGTTGTAATATACAATGAAATGTTCTTCTGTTTGCGTTCCGATGTGTGTTGTTCTCATCTCAATCCGGGCTTTCCTTACCGAGGGAGTTCGGGTTGTTATACGTGGAGGCGGGTGATGATGATTTGGGGGTTAGGGTTCATGAAATTAAAGAGAGAGAAGGGGGAGGAAGAGGGGGAAGAGGGGGGTGCGACGACCGGAGGGAGGTGGCGGCGACGGCGTGGGGCTGGAGGCGGCGGCAACACAGGGGCTGGAGGCGGCGACAACGCAGCGGCTGGAGGGGGTTTTGGGAAACGATGGTTTTCAATTTTTTGAAAAAAAATGAATTCTAGGGTTAGGCTTAACTAATATATATATATATATATATTCCATAAAAAGCAAGTTTTTCATTCGAACTCCAAATCAAACCTACCGACTGTCATCCCTAACAAAATACCCCCATTCCAAACACAATAGGATATGTTTTGTAAGCCAAATCTATCGTTTTGATTAGTTTTCATCATAATTAATATATAAATTAATATAACGGTCAATATTGAATTTAACGTACAATTTAAATTACCAAGGCCACATACTGACTCCAAAAATTCCAGAAAAATAAATCTAGCTATGTTTTGACGATACGGTCCTAAAAAAACTAATCTCGTCGAATTAGGATAACGTTTGAAAAATGGCCTTTTTCTGGTCGATTAAATTTAAACTAAATTGACAAAACACGTTTAAATTCACCACGCCCACATATTAATTCCGAAAATTATGAAATTTGAAACATGATAATAATTTGACATTCCGGATCCAATAAAAGTAGTTTCATCGAAAACGGAGCTCGTTTGCAAAATGGCTATTTTTAAGGGATATATATATATATATATTCCATGACGACTATTTTAAATTTTAAACTGGACATAGCTTTTAATTTATAAAGTGAAACCTCATTTTCTTACATTTGTTAGAAAGACATAGTTAAATAGATTCTAACGTTTCTTGTTTCGTCCAATTCTGATTTAAAATGAATTTTGTATACTCAATTGAAATTAAACATCAAATTTTCAAACTACTGCACCATTTCAGGCTCGTTTTATAATTAAAATAAATTTATATGTTCTAACTTTGATTTAAATAAATTTTTAGTCTTTATTATTTAAAATAAATCATTTTAAATATTTAAAACCATTAAAATAGCTAAAATAAAATTTTTAAATTGGTTCAGAAATTCCGGGTTGTTACAATCTCCCCCACTTAAAATCTTTTCGTCCTCGAAAGGGAACGGAGTTGAAAATTGTTTAACTAACCAACTCAACTTTCATTCTTCAACTTTTTAGTTTCTAAGAATTTTCTAATTTCTCAAAAAAATTTCTAACACCCTAAATTTTCGAAAAATTCGCCATAACCTCCTTTGTACGGGCTGATCGATAAAACCTCAACTTGCCTCACAGGGCACTCATCAATCAAAAAGAAAAAGAAAAAGACAAGCGGCTTGCCAATCGGCTCATTAAATGATCAAAACCCAAGAAATACAGTAAACATGTACCTATTTGTCGGGTATACAATTTTATTCCTCTTCTTAGCTTCCATGCTATGACCTGTTCACACATATATATGTACATGTATGAAATTCAAATCAATTTTCAATTCAGTTCCATATTTTATTTTATTTGGCTTAATTTATCATTTATTCAAATATTGGTTAAATTAATTATCATTCCAATATTTTAAATTAGATGAACTAATAATCACACATCACAACCAACAATCAATTAGTTGATTAGCTTTTCAATCATATAACTTTCTATATATTCTTAAAAATCATATTTTTAATGTCAAATCACAAACAATAAAATCTAACTAAGTTTTGGTTCTCACACTAGTCAATTGGAATAATATAGATATCCCACTTTCGAACTCGAACATAAACACTGATGATGAGGCCTCAATCGTCGGAATCATCTCCGGACGACTAGATTGTGATTCTATATCTATCCAGTATATTTGGGACTTTGAATACACGTTAATTACGCGTATATTAAATTTTTTTATATACTTGATAGTCCAAATTCAATATAAAATAAAGTAATCGTCTACGTATTGTAAGATATAATTTTCAAAATCAAATTTATTTTTATAAATAATACTCTTCTAACTCATTCTAGGGCATTACTAACCCTAGCTCTAACGAGTCATTCGTATAGATTGTTACTAATCCTATCTCTGATGAATTCTTTCGTTTGGTTCGAATGTGTCATGTTCTCGTGCTTTGTAAACTAAAGCTCTGATACCACACTGAAATAACCTAAATTTCCCCATTCGGGAAAGCACGGATTGAGTTGAGAAGACGACGCATTAGAACACAAACATTAGAACATTTCATTATTATTACAACAATTTACATCAGAGTACAAGAATATTCCAGAGTATGAATAATTATTACATATTGAAAATACAATATTAAGGATTTAAAATTACATAGCAGCGGAAAATAATACATAAGTATAATGCGTAGCGGAAAATAACAACTGACACAACTGAAAGAGATATACAGATACAAAGCTTTCCGAATATAGCTCCATCTGTAATCTAGGATCCTGTGAAAAGAAATATCTGTGAAAACCAAAACTACTAACTGCTCGTGCGGAAAATATGGACGTCCAGAGTTTAGGTAGAAACAATAAACTCCGAGTCAGTCATGGGACTGGTGCGAGAACTAAAACAGTTATTAAGTTTACTTTAAAAGTTGGGAAATCATGGGACCACGCCATATAATATAGAACATGTTTATTCCATATGAATCCTGGTTTAAAATAGAACAACACAATGCTTTTTAGAAAAATGAAGCTATTATAAGACTTATGTCCGATCACACAATGCAACACAAGCCGGAGGATAGTTTTTTCCCTTATAATTGCCAAACATGCTTGGTACATTAAAAACCAAATCATTTTGATATTACTATAAGTGCATAGTGTCGAAACAATTTCAAATATAAATGTATCAATCATAGACGGCATGAGTACCATATATCATATCGCCATACTAGTTCTACAACTAAAACCGAAAAATGTCGTATTGGAAATTGGACTACCATCATGAGTCAAAGGCAAGGGATGATCTCCTTACCGATTCAAGACACTCTAGAAAATGCCTCAGGGCTCGGATGCTGGCGAGCCCTGGATCTTGTAGGGCCTGTCCACACTTACTTTAGTGGATTGGTTATTTCTGAACACATGTTTCTCGGTCCTATAAGACCTATCTCTGAGCCACTAGGGACTCAGTATGCGAGGCGCCTCATTCCATCATCCACATAAGTAAAAATGTCTGGGCTCCATACCATGACACCACTTCTAGCTAAAAAGAAACACCGTGCACTCCCTGCGTTCTCTTATCCCGTTTTTGACTTATACCGAGGTGTGCGGCTCGCGAATTAATGCTATATACAAAGCTATGCTTATTGAAGTCGTGCTTTGATCATCTACCACAAGACTCTGCTTTTCAACAAAAACCTTGATCATTTGCATATTAGCATGCCACCTTGTCAATCCATACCGTACCACTGATTTCCACCAATATATAATCTCTAAGCTCGTACGTCTCAGAGAAGAGTGTTAAGCAAGAGAATAAATTCTCCACTACCAAACAGATGTATATTTAACAGAGATCAACGAATATAGTACAATAGAATACAATGTCAGACATACCATCCATTTGCAAGTCCGTTTTGGGTCTGAACGAAACCGGAGGCACCTTATTCCTCGTCCCATATGTCTAATACAGGAGAGAGGTCCTCATATATCCGGTCGATCTCCAAGTACGTCTGGACCATTACCACTTATTACCTTGTCTTAGGTGCACAGCCCAATCAAGACATTAGTTATCATCTAAACGATATGAAGATCTCTGGTCTTCAACCATCGTCTTCATCGTCGACTTTTAGTCATCGTATTAATTATTCAGAGTGGGTTAAACCCGGTCTATCTCAATAACTCGCGTATTTTATAATCAAGTGCTATAAAAACACATGATACGCCTTATTCCAATCCAGAGTATTCTTTTATTCAAATATTCACATTTTTAGGGAAAGGTTCCCATTAATTTTATCAAAGATAAAATCCTTTAAATTTATTTGATGTCAATTCAAAAGATTTGATTTTATCCTTTATCAATTCTAAACCAAATTAAGGTTTATCAACTAGTCGGGATTAGCGAACTTTACCAAAGTAATCGTTATTTATTAATCCCAATCCTAACCTATTCATCCCATGGAGCAAAACTGGTAGTACTCCATATCTAACACCCACCGTGTTATCGATAAATTTGATTACCATTTCCTGCTCAAATATAATTAAAGATTTAACTATCTCCTGGAGTAAAACTGGTGGTACTCCATTCTCGATCACTTCTCGAATTTGGAAAATTTGATTACCACATTAACTTTTCAATCTAATTAAAGATTCATTAAAACTCCGTTTAATTTTAATCTCCAAAAATCATTATGTAATGATTACTCAAATTTAGGAAATAAATCCCGTCTTTAACTGGGTTAAAGAATGAATGGCCTTTAAAATATCGTTCACGATAAACCCAAAATCATCTTCCATCAAAATGAATCTACACGGAAATCATAACAGTGTATAATCGATATGAATTCCCGTATCAGACTAATAATATAAATGGAATAGCGGCAAAGCCTTTTAAATTCCATATACAGTAACGGTCTTCATTCACAGAAGCTCATCTCGATTATTACCAAATCGAATTCCATTCAATTCCAATTTAATATATTAAATTGGAAAACTTTAATTTGGAAAATTTCCATTAAATCTTAATAAAAATATTTATAAATTCCAAATCATATCTTCACTATTAATTGGGTTAAAGAAGAAGTGTTATTTGAAACACCGTTCACTATAAACGCAAGAATCCAATTCTTTTAATCAATTCCAATTAAATATTAATTCAATTGAAACCTTCACTAAATCTTAATTCAAAGATTTATTCTTTTCTAAACTGGGTTTAAGAACAGTGTTAATAAAGACACCATTTACGGAAAACCCAAGATCCAAATTTGATATTAAATACAAGGCTCTGAATAGAAATAATATCAGCTTATATTCGATATCAAATTCTGAAACCAACCAATATCGTATTGGGAATAATGATATATATATATATATGTATATATCTGTATATCTTCCAAATAACTCAACAATATCCGTATAATCACGGAATCCAATATTGAAATATTCCGCAGATTATTACCATTCCAATTTGCTCGTTGGAAAACTCTAATTATTTTAAAACCCATTTCTTAATCCAATTTTTTTATTTAAAAACATTGGATCATTATTCTAGTCAATAACTAGTTCATTTCGATAAAAATATATTTATATCCTTTCAAAACTGGAATTATTCATCCAAAATCTTTCCAAATAATTAATTATGATTTTACATAATTTTTCCATATTTTTAATAATTTTAATATCGCCATTTCAGTCGTTTTTCAATAACGGCCACCGAACTGTGTCAATAGCGACCTTTTTCTAAAATTGATTTGGACATAATTTGAAATCCAAACATTCAAATTTAAATCTGTTATATTCATTGGAAAACTCTTTTCGATACGAACCTAATGGTTCCGGTTTTAGGAGAATCCGACAGTCGGATATCCCGTTACATCCATTTGAAGTTAATGGTCGAAATTCGCGAATGGTCGCTGCACGGCGCGTTCTATTCAGGCCATTAAATTTATATATTATATATATCGTTGATTTCCATTTAAATCGTATTTTATAAATCGTTTATAAATTCATTTTAAAACGATTTCAACTTCATTTTCAATTTTAAACCTAAATTGAATATTCCATATCATTATAATATCAAAATGATATTATCTTCCAAATATCTGATTTTGAAATCATTTCCTTTTCGTATTCATTATAAAATGAATAAAATCAAATTCGAGTTAAAAATCGCGTATATGCTTAACTCGGCTTCATATATTTCAACATTTTTGTGTCCATCCCAAATCAGACATCAAAATCAAATTTTGACTATTCACTGAACATTATTTTATAGTATTCGTTATTTTAAAATATTCTTTATCCTATAACATTCTTTATTTTAAAATATTCTTTATTTCTGAATCGGAATGTGAATCAATCAATTACCATATAATTACAATTATATGGATTTCATACATCACATGATTCAACGATAATGATAAATAATCATTAACCATTCAATCATCATCCAGAGTGCAATCTTCAACTATATAAGCATTAAAATAAATAAATAACGCTCATCACAGCCTGTTAACCCATCGATTGACATATAACTAAATATTGGGATTAATGTGTGTCCAATATCATCCCAATACCCGTATGGGGTTTTCAAATAACAAACATTGATTATTATTTGTGCAGTTGGGCGATGTGTAAAATTTATCATCCCAATCAATATTAGATAAATAGGTGTACATAAACAAGCCGTCCGACTTGTAAATGAATATTTATTCCAATTTCTTTTTATGAAAATTTTATATACATTTTATATAAATAATTTATATATTTTCAATTGCAGAAAAATTCGGCATTATAACGGCGCGATATTAGAATCGGAATAATGTCTAGCATTATCCCTCTCCTGATACTGGCTCGCGCAACAATCAATCAATCCAATAATACCACAGTACAATCAATTTTTCCACAACACAATCATATCACACGATTCATCCAAGGTTTGTACAAAATGTAGTATCAGGAGCTACTAAGCCCCATCTGCAACCTAGGGTATAATAACCAAATGAAAATGGTTTGAGTGAGGAGTTCTCACCCAAGTTAAACCAATCGCCTCGACGCTTCTACTGTAGAATCTTGTCGTGCGGTCTCCGTTTTGTCGTTCTCCGCATTTGAATTTGCCTCTTTGGCTCCAGAATTTTCATACGAGCTGCAATCTTCACCGAACTCTTTTTTTTAGCACAAGCGCGCCATTTCGGACAACTTTTGCCTAGCGGGCTTTCTTCCAAAAATGCGCCAATTAGCCGGAAATCACGAAAAGACAGTATTTGGACTGCTGACTTTGAACGCGTTTTCTGAACAGCTCCGAACTCCAAAATTCGACTTCCATATATTCATATCAAAGAGAAAAACGAGATCTTCAACATACTGTGGAGTTTTAGCTAGAAATGCACGGTTTGGGAGTTATTGGCTAAAAGGGGACAGGGGCTGTTTTGCACATGCGGGAATTTTGGTGAAAGGAGGGATTTTGGGTTTTGTGGGGCCCACGGCCAAGGGGGTGGTGGTCAGAGGCGGCGGCGGGCCTGGCTAGGGTGGGAGAGGCTGTGGCAAGGTGGTGGTAGCAACGGAGGGGCGCGTAGAAGTGGGTGATGATGATTTGGGGGTTAGGGTTCATGAAATTAAAGAGAGAGAGAGAAGGAGGAGGAAGAGAGGGGGTGCGGCGGCCGGAGGGAGGTGGTGGTGGCAGCATGGGGCCGGAGGCTGTTTTGGGAAGCGACGGTTTTCAATTTTTGGGAAAAAATGAATTCTAGGGATAGGTTTTACTAATATATGTATATATATATTATTTTCCATAAAAAGCAAGTTTTTCATTCGAACTCCAAATCAAACCCACCGACTGTCGTCCTCAACCAAATACCCCCATTCCGAACACAATGGGATATGTTTCATAAGCCAATTCTATCATTTTTATCAGTTTTCATCGAAATTAAAATATAAATTAATATAACGGTCAATATTGAATTTAACGTACATTTTAAATTACCGAGGCCACATACTGACTCAAAAAATTTCAGAAAAATAAATCTAGCTATGTTTTGATGATAAGACCCTAACAAAACTAATCTCGTCGAATTTGGAGACCTTTTGAAAAATTGCCTTTTTCTGGTCAATTAAATTTAAACTGAATTGACAAAATATGTTTAAATTTACCACGCTCACATATTAATTCCAAAAATTATGAAATTCGAAACTTGACAATAATTTGACATTCCGGATAAAAAAAAGTGGTTTCATCGAAACTGAGCTCGTTTGCAAAATGGCTATTTTTAAGGGCTACATAATATATATATTCCATGGACATAACTTTCAATTTTATAAAGTGAAATCTCAGTTTCTTACATTCGTTAGAAATATATAGTTAAATAGATTCTAGCATTTCTTGTTTCGTCTAATTCTGCTTTAAAATGAATTATGTATACTCAATTGAAATTAGAAATCGAATTTTCAAACTACCGCGCCATTTCAGGCTCGTTTTATAATTAAAATAAATTTATATGTTCTAACTTTGATTTAAATAAATTTTTAGTCTTTATTATTTAAAATAAATCATTTTAAATATTCAAAACCATTAAACTAGCTAAAATAAAATTTTCAAATTGGTTTAGAAATTCCGGGTTGTTACAAGTATGCAGGCTTGGAGAATGATGAGACAATGATATAGAATCAAATTAGAGTTATAGTGGCTTGTTTTGGTTTGAAAATTGCAGAGTTTTATTTTAGATTACTTGGAAAATGATAGAGAAGTGAATAACGAGTAAAATTAGTATTAAATTTCTTTTCTGGAAGTAGGGTACATATAGGAGTGAAGAGAAGTGACTGTTCGCGAAAGGTTATGACGGAAAGACACTTCTATTCAAATTCAAATTTTGAAAAAAAAGGTATATTGATAAACTCCATTGCCTTATGTCAACATGTGTAGTGTATTTTTGAAAGATAATTTTTGTTTAAATGTTTTGAAAATATAAAACAACATATAATAATTTGAAACTTTGTGAAACTATTTAAATATTGTAAACATTTATTTAAAATATAATAATGTTTAAGAAAACTTACCAAAATAATTTTACAGAATTTAAAATAAAGTAAGTTATATATATATATATATTCAAAACAATACATAATCAATATATTCAACTTAAAATATAAATATTAAAACCGTAGTATTAAACTACAATATCAAATTATATTTTCTAAGGTTAAATTATAATATAAAACTGAAGCCTAAAGTATTATTTAAAATCAAAATATTACAACCAAAGTATAAATACTGAAACAAAAATACAAGTAAAATATTAAAATTAAAACCAGTACTATAAAAAGTGACAAAGTATTTCAACGTAAAAACTTAAAATTCATTTATGAAGTCACTTCGAAAAAATCATTTTGAAAATATTTAAAATTAGGAATATTTTGAAAACACTTTGTAGAATAAATGAATAAAGAGAGATAAGGTAAGTGCCCCTTTTTAAATTTAATCTAAGACTCAATAATTTATCTGGAACATCTTGATTCTTCAATACTCATGAATTTTCATTCTCTGACTCTAGATTCTTCATATCAACATCAATCTAAATCTTCTATCTTGATAATATACAGTTTTCATCATCAATAACCTATATATTAACCTAATTATATATATATATATATCTAGAAAATCATTGGTACATGTGTAAATATACTTTATGTCATTACTTGAGGTTGTTATTATCAAAACTACGATCCATGGTACTAATAGTAGTATCCTAAATCATAAGTTGATTTCTAGTTTGTTTATCTACAATCAGAAGAACCACAATGATTAGCATGTTTCATAACTCAGATGCTGCAATGGGAAGATTGTAGGCTCATTCGTATGCAAACAAAACTTGGAACATCAAAGAGAGTTGAGAGACACCTTCGATCTCTTCTTCACCATGAGTTGAAGTCCCACCTTTAGGGATAGAAGTTGGCATCTTCAGAACCTGAGAGTTATGGCCTTCTGGAATATACTCAAGAACTGTGGTAAATGTATGAATGATGGAAGGATCAAAAGTGACGCATTGTGTGAAGAAATCTCGAACCGAGACATCCTGACTTGAAAATTGACTCGCTAGATCGTTTAAAGGGACGACGCCCGAGTATTTGTCAACTTCTCTTTTCATTTCTCAAAATCCATCTCTGCCTCTCCCTCCGCTTCCTCCAACAAACTCAATCCTCTCTCGATACCTCCGCCTCGCCATCCTTCAAAATATTCATAGTTGGTTCTTCTTCATCCATGATAATGCTTCTAGTCAGATACCTCTCATCCTCCACGACAACCCTCTGTCAGTTTTTGAAGATAATTCTGAAGCCACTCTAAGTTTTGAAGGAGGAATACTTAAGTATAGAACCTCAAGATTATTGGGTTATACTTCTCTCTCCTAAAGTCCTCGACCTCCTCAAACTACTTCTTAATGCTTTCAGTCTCTTCCCTAACTATGACAAGCATTTCGCGGTAGTTGTGGGATTCCTTTTAAGCATCCACTTCCGCCTTTTAGGATTCCTCCAGCTTTGTTTTTAGCTTGGTGTCCTCTTTCACTAGTTTCTCTTTCTCCTGTTATTTCCTTCTCCTTGGAGATTGTTTTGACATCTTTTTGTAAAGAATTGGTTATAAGGGTATTTCTAACCAACACTTTCTAGAATCGGGTCCTCACATCATCGAGCTCCTTAAGAGAAGTTGCGACTTTCTTCTTAACCGCCATTACACTCTTCCTATCCAAAGTAGTGATAACCATCTTATCTTAATCAGCCTCAAGCTTCATACGTCGATCTCCTCTTCTCACTTATGACCCTGACATCCTATCCACAACTTTAGTCATTTACCTATACTGATCATAGACATCATAAAAACAACCAACCACTCTCTTGCGGTATGGACTGGATGTATCCGTGGAATAAACTTAAAATCCATAGAAATTCAGCTTTAGAAACTAAAGCTTCAAATCCATGAACATCTTGCAGGAGTGGAATTTGAGGTAGTTATGGCTTTGGTTTTTTCTAAATACTTTTTAGTCCTTGGGAAGGTAACAAAGGCAATTAACTACTTCCCTTTCAGATAGAAATAATTCTCACTAAACCTTAAAGGAGACGGGGGAGGCGGGAATGGACCTTGAGATTGCTCGCTATCATGGGACTCATCATGACTATTGGAAAATCTCTCGGAGCCTCTACGACGTGATAAAGACCTAGACTAGTGACCGGAGCCAGATTCATGTTTGCTATGCTCTCCTCCTCTCCTATCGCGATTTGTTCGAAGCTCGGGAACCCTCATTTTTGCTTTGATGTTGAGGCATAGAATGTACTTAGTCTGCCTGCCAAACCTTGGCAGACTTCCACCAACATATGAGAAATGATCCTTCTTTCTTTCCAATTTATCTATAAGAGGAACAATCCCAAATCAAAATTGGTAATTTGAAATGCAAACAAATGTTGTGTGTAGTGTTTGTGTTGTGAGTGACCTAGCATCCCTTAATGGACCGGTTTTTGGAGTATTTCAAAATGGAGTAACTTCTTCCACATTAATAGAGGCATCACCTTCCTTAGAACTAGGGACAAAATCATCATGATTGACATTTTCAAAGTCAAAGAGAAAAGTCTCAAGTGGCAACTCATCGAGATCCTTGAATATATCTCTGTACCGATCGATTTCTAACCGCTAAGGTGGAGATTTTCTAGTTAAAAGTATGTCCCATTTTAGTCTTGATCACTACAGATGTTTTAGAGTGGATGGTAGAGTTTGTTTCTCGTTCTATGATCTTTGACTCATAACTTAGGGTTACGTCATCGCTACCTGCCATTTCCTCCTTCGATGTGACCTTCAACCTCGTCTACTCCATGCCTGCGACTACAGGCACGAGGTGGCCAACAACCTCACCTTCTTCATTTTCTTTTATCTCCTCTCCTCCTTCAACTTGAGCATTGACATGTGTTCCACCAAATCCTCGGACGATGCTCTAATCATTATCTCATAGATCAAAGCCGTGAAGTAGTTCAACGGTGATAAGGAGTTGTGCATCACTAAGCGTTTCAAGTTTCAACAATTCCTTTAAGGATTGCAATGGTAGTTCCGTATTGCTGACCCACGACCTTGCTTTATTTCCTGCACAATTTAAGAGAGCATGTTAATCGCGAGATACAACTTGATTAACAATAAAAGGTGATAGGGTTGAGAACGATGCTCACATCCTTTAATCCAACACCTTACAAAACCGTATGGACAATAGGCATGATGTCTAAAGTTTCTAAGCTTTCTCCATCTAAGCTTGTTCCATCCCCTACTGATGACGGGTTGATGGGAGTTGCCTCAGAATAAGTTAGCGATGGTGTAATGTCCCGTATTTTTATTGTGTAATAATTTATTTATTTAATTACTCAAAAGGTGATTTAGAGATTTTAATAGTCATTTAATTAAATAACTTTGAATATTTAATTAGTATAATAATTAAATAATGTATGTAATTCTGAAATAATCAGAATTTGCGTAAATGGCAATATTGTGTGAATTGGGCAATTCAAAATATATAATTCAATTTGAAATTGAATTACGATAACGAATATATTATTTGAACGACAGTTGAACGTATAATTTATATCATAATTATAATCGAGCTCGAAATGGCGCTGCAGTTCGTAATTTGGCGATTCGAACTTCAACTGAATGTACATGATTCGTTTTAAGCCGGATTTCTGTGAAACAAGAAACGGTTGGAGCTGGTGAACTATATTTTTCTAATGGAAGAGAAAAATTGGGATTTCATCGTGTAGATTTTGAGTTATGTCCAAATCAAATTTTAGGAAAGTCGCTATGGAATTCCTTTATAAATTATAACGATTTATTTATATTTTTAAATGGATTTTAAATATAAATCGAATATCGATGTAACACTGGATTTGGAATATCGAGATATAAATCCCATTGGAGCTGTATGATATTCTATTGTGAATATATACGATAATATTTATTTTTAAATATTTAATTTAATTATTTTTAAATATATTTATATATTTAAATGGGTTATTTAGAGCTTTAAAAATAGCGGTTTTGCAAACTACCTCCGTTTTTGACGAAACCAATTTTGTTGGATCCGCAATATTAAAATATTGCTAGATTTCAATTTTCATGATTTTTAGAGTCAGTATGTGGCCGTACGGGATTTTAATGTGAAAAACAGACATTATTTTGACGGTTAAATATACGCTGTGTGAGCAAACGGAGTCGGAATTCGACGAAACTAGTTTTGTTGGGTTCGCAATGTCGAACTGAAGGTGTATGTCCATTTTCGTGATTTTTGGGTATTATAGGTGATCGTAGGAATTTTAAAGGACAATTACAAACAGCGGTTAGTTAAAAATGAATATTTAATCGAATATTAAATTATTAAAAATACACTATAAAATACCCTTAACATCTTCTAACCTAAATTCACATTTCTTTGGTCAAATTTTCATAGTCGCCACTTCTATTTCTTTCTGCCATCTTTAACGTGAGAAATTTCTTTCTTTAGAAAATCAAAACCAATCAGATAAATCTCTATAAATCATTATATATGTATATTCGAATTTATCAAGTGCTTCTCTTCAAACTGATATTAATTTTATGAGGTTTGAATGCTTTTTGGTTCGCAGTGACCATTGGGTCGCAGGCTAGGGTTGGTTTTTGTGGAGTGTTGGCGCATCTATTCATGAAGTGGAGTATGGATTCGATTTTAGCATGAAGAATAGCATCTGCCGTGGATTTTTGGATGGATTCCACATCATTTTGGTTCGCACCTGTACTGCAGTGCGTGATGATGGGTTAAGGCCATGGCGTGGAAGGGGTATCGAGCATGTGGAAGTAATGATGGATAAGAAGGAGATAGCGAGGGGAGTTCGTTGATGGGATTAGAGAGGAGTTTCGTGGAGTTTTGTGTTGGGGAAGAGGAGAGAGAGAGCAGGCAAATTCGACCATGACAGCAGCAGGGAGTTTTTCGTGAAGTGGCTTTGAGTAAGGAAGAAATCGAGTGTATCTCCGAGGGTACATGGAGATAGAGATTTGGTAGGAGAAGGATATCAAAATGTTGGTTTGAATTTTAATCAAGTAATGAAGGAGAATGAAGGGATCAATGAATCGAAAATGGTGAGAATCCGTAGAAGCAAGTCGCTGTTTTGACCGTGGGGAAGGAGAACACTATTGAACGCAGTCTAGGCTTTTAGTTTGGGTATTGGGCCGGTTCTTTTAAATGGTAAAGCCCACTTAAGTATTTAATTAATTTCAATTCAAATGAAATAATGTATTAACTTTAGTTTAGCGTATCTTGCTCATACATTAACGAAATTGGACAAAACAGGATCCTTTGGGATCGTATGGACGACGACTACGCAGTGGAACTGATTGGGAGTGGATTGGAGTCTGTTATAATTTATAGCAAAATAAATTGTCCGTCTGAATCAAGCGATGGTTATCGTTATTAACGATGATTGTTCAATGTGAGTATACCTCACTAGCTTTATCATTTTATATTTTTATAAATATAATCTAGTAATGACAAATGCTGATTGACTGCTGTGTGTTGACTGTTTGGTTGAATTTCTTATGTATTGGTTGAAATTATAGATAACGATATATATATATATATATATATATATATATAAAAATCATTAATCAAACATTGATTCTGTTTATCAGAATATTTCATATTGAAATGAAATGGATGTTATGATATTGTTTAACATCTGTGATCAGGGAAACAGGTTGGAGGGATCCAACTGGATTCCTCAATATTTATAATATTGTTGTTTTCATATATTGTAATATATGATGTGAGATATAATCTATGTGGATTATATGTGTTTGAATGATATCAATCATTGTTATTTGGTATTTTAAATACCGTAAGAAATACTGGGATGTAGAAAAGGGGATTTTCAAAGTGTATTTTGAAAAAAAATATTTATATAAAATCAATGGATTTTGTATATAAAAGGAAAAGGACTTTATAAAAGAAAATAATTATAAAATCAAAGGAGATTATAGGAAAAGGGAAATATTTATTTGTTAAATAAATAGAATTGAAAAGGAAATATTTGTCGAACAAATAGAAGAGAAAAGGAGATATTTGTGAACCATTTACAAATAGAATTGAAAAAGAATATTTATTTGTTAAATAAATAGAAAGATAAAAGAATATTTATTTGTTAAATAAATAGAATTGAAAGGGAAATATTTATTTAGAAAATGAATAGAGTTATAAAAGGAATTTATTGGAAATTGAAAAGAATGCCATATAAGGAAATATTTGGCAAATGAATAGAATTTTACATCATGAAAGTTTAGACCCGTGCTTCGCACACGGGTATAACATGATATGGATTTAAAGTAAGGATTTTAAATAGAATCTGTTTTAACTAATAGATTGAGAAGATTAATTTATAAATGATATTTTATAAATTAAATAAAATATTTATCATTGGATAAATGGAATATATAAGTCAGGACTTATATAGGGAAGTAAGAATTGATTTCAACATCGATATTTGAAACTGAATATGGACGTAGAGTTAATCAAAAGGTGTTAATCAAAAAGTTTTAATCAAAATGAGTTAGAGGAGTTAATTGAAAGTAGTTAATAAATTAGAGTAGAGTTAATTGATTACAGTTAGAGTTAATCGATTAGAATTAGAGTTAATCGAATTATAGTTAATCGATTAGAATTAGAGTTAATCGAATTATAGTTAATCGATTAGAATTAGAATTAATCGAATAGAGTTAATCAATTAGAGTTAAATCGAATTAGAGTTATTCTAAGAGAATTAATCGAATATAGTTTATTCGAAAAGAGGATATCGAATATTAGTTATTCGAAAGGAGCTACCGAATACTAGTTATTCGAAAGGATTATCGAATATTAGTTATTCGAAAGGAGTTATCGAATATTAGTTATTTGAAAGGAGTTATCGAACATAGTTTATTCGAAGGAGTTAAGTCAAATATAGTTTATTCGAAAGGAGTTATCGAATATTAGTTATTCGAAAGGAGTTAATCGAATATAGTTTATTCGAATAAAGTTAAAGGAGTTATCGAATATAGTTTATTCGAATATAGTTCAAGGAATTAATCGAATATAGTTTATTCGAATAGAGTTAAAGGAGTTAATCGAATATAGTTTATTCGAATAGAGTTAAAGGAGATATCGAATATAGTTTATTCGAATAGAGTTAAAGAGTTAATTGAATATAGTTTATTCGAAAGGAGTAAATTGATATGAGTTAATTGATAAGAGTTAATTGATTTAGATTAATCAAATAGAGTTAATCCAATCAAGTTAATCAAATAGAGTAAATAGAATAGAGTTAATCAAATAGAGCTAACTGATAAGAGTAAATCGATTAGAGTTAATCGAATAGTGTTAATTAAATATGGTTATTCGAAGAGAGATTATCGAATATAGTTTACTCGAAGGAAAGAGTTATCGAATAGAGATTTATTCGAAAGAGAGTTACATAAGGAAGTTTGTTAAAGGTTTAAAAGGCGAATCTTGTCTGTTTCGAAGTTAGAAATGTTGTTCAGTTAAGGTCTGAGAGGTAGTTATACCCCAACTTGATTGGCTTCGTTTTTAACTAAGGAATGGTTCAGGTTCAATAGTAAAGTTCGGTTAAGTGAATGTAGCTAATGAAGGTAATGGTTTGAATTGGCATAGCGATGTTTTATTCAAACGTCTGTTTAAATCCAATGAATGAGTTTTGGATACATTTTCCAAATATAATCCGATATATTTTCTAATCATAGAAAATGAAATGTTGGATGAAAAAGAATACTGGAATGACAGTGATACGTGAAATAAGGAATGGAAATGTTTTCCAATAGTTAGTACGTATATTTTCTAAATTTAGAAAATAAGAATTTATGGAGATATGGAAATGGTAACTGAATAAATTAATGATAAATTAATTTAAGAAGAGAAAAAGTTGATTGATGATTGATCGGTAAGATTTCCATTTGGAAATACGATCGTTGTTTGCACACGTGTTTTCCTTTGATAGTTAACTCACCGATTATCGAGGTTTTTAACCATTTTTCCGTTGTCAATACGGAGAGACCGGGATCAGATTCATGACCTGAAAACCACTCTGTATGGGTGTTAGCGTTACGATCAAATATGATGAAGATAATTGAAGAGGAGTTATGCAAGGGCTGTCCTGTTTACAGAATAGTACCTTCGGTTTGTCCAGTACCAGGACAACCTGTATGGAAGAATGTCTGACAGAGTATATTTAATGGATCATGTAAGTTGATCTCTTCAAACGTATTTACGTTTGGTGGCGGAGGAATTCGTTTCTCTTAGTTGTATACCCGTTGTATTTTTGGGGGAATCAATTTGTGATTTGGCGGGTATGACAATGTGACATTCAAATTGAATAAATGTGTGATCTCTCAGAGATAAGCGTGGCCTCTAGCCTCACATCCAGGAAATGACAAAAATCGGGCAGGAAGCATGGCTAAGTGGTTGGCTTCCAATTAGGGTGTATTATCACCTACCTAGAGATATTCATTTCATTCTATAATCTATTGTCGATGTTGTCCCATTCGGGAAACGGTTCCTGATCCCAACCGTTGGTGATATACATTCGATACACTCAAACGAAATGAGTGGTCGGTCATGTGTGGCCGGGTTGCAAGATGTTCTTGTTGAACCCAGTGTATTCCTCTCTAGAGGTACACTATCGGAAGGTGGTTCCATACCTTGTCATAGTTGGAAATCCATTACCCAATAAGTGCTCGCGGTTTTGATTGTATACTATATATGTGGAACGTGAGATGAAAGCGTTCTGCAAGATGATTATTATATTGTGGTTGATAGACACTATTATAATATCAAAAGAGTTTTGATATAAAAGATCATTGTTTCCTTCAAAATGATTTGAAAGTTAAATCAAATTGATTTGGATTCTCATAAGGGAAAAACCCGTTCCGTTATACGGCGTGGTCTTATGAGATATCATTATTTTCCCAAACTGTTTTAAATTGTTTACTCATACCAGTCCCATGACTGACCCAGAGTTTTTTTTCCTATACTCTTGGGTGCCCAATTTTGTATGGGCAGTCAAATAGTCAGGATTTTACAGATATACTTAGAGAGCTTGGAGCAGGAGGCTTCAGGATTTTATAGCTATAGTTATTTCCGCTGTGTTGTAAGTGTTATACTCTGGTAATGTTACTGTATACATATACTGATTTTATTTCAAAGATATGTTATCTATTATATGTTGTTCGTTCCACTGTGAGATTCTTGTTTACTCTGATGTTGTATGTTCTTCTTCTTCTTCTATTCTAAGTTTCTATCTTATATATTCTCACCCTTTAATTTCTTCCATGGACTATCCGGTGTTTCCGATGCTTGAATAGTCGACATAGTGTTGTATGCCGATATCCAGGATCGCAAAAACTTTGGGTTGTTACAGATGGAGTGTTCTTCCATTGCTTGAAATTGAACATATAAAGACGCCATCCCCTAATAGCTCAAGACAGATATACTTGAGAAAGAATGAAAATATATCTTGAGAGAAATGCATAGCTGTTTGGGTTTAGGTGTGTGAAAGCTAATCTCACATAATGTAATATGTCACGAATGTACGAGTTAAATGGTGGAACGCATCGAACTAAACACATATATCGATTGCATGTCGTATATCCTTCTATAGGCATGTGCTCTCTATTTGCATGTCTTGCAACTCATGCATCTCCAAACGAAATTTTATGCTTATCTCAAATTGGTTTCGAGGTTACTTAGTATATTATTAATGACATGGAATCGACCAGGTTTTCAAGGTATACAACTCTTTCCAAAATGTCCGGAGTTAGACAGATACCCTCTACCATACCCTCTCCAATATCATGTGGGGCTTCGTGAACATGGCACAAAGCTTCAGGCTGGTTAATCGGTGGCCCGGAGTGAGCGTAAATGAGAGTGTCACTGAATTTGACTCAACATCGGAACAGTGATAAGAAATGGCCTGAGCAGACTTTTCAGTGGCTATTGTGTTGATGCAATCAGAGCGTCTAAGTCTCATTAACTACGTAACTCGACAAATAATTGCAGTTAGAGCAACTAGCATGTACCCTTAATGCAAAGTGTAAACTAAGGTAGTGTGTGTAGTGTAGCACTGAAATATAAAATTCAAAAGTAAAATCAATGACGACAAGATTCAAAGTTCGATAGGAGCGAATTTCCGCTGACTGTCTCACTGTCGTTCACAATCAATGGATGTGGAGTTCGATTTCGCTTTGGGATCAAGTATCGACATATAAAAGTCCAATATGCATATTTAATTTCATGCCACATATGGTTGGATATATTCTTGCATTTTAGTCCAAATTCGTATGTCTGAGTCAGTACGTTCAATGTTTATATTCAAGGCCAAAGCATTCAATTTTATTATGATCAACATTATATGCAAGTGTTTGGATGTGCTCAGGTCTAGATGAAAATTGTTAGCTTGCTTTGTAACCAGGCTACCCAAAGTCAGGCACTTGAGTATGAACTTAAATTGATTGGCATTCGCTTGGATGGAATGACAGAGAGTTGGAAAGCTTTGGATTACAATTGCTTAAAAAATCAGACCAGATTGAAAAACCTTGACTCGGATAGATAGCATCTCTGCCTTGCCGCATCAACTTCAGTTGGAGACTGTTTCGGGCCAAACAGTCTTGATACGGACTCAACCTGGTTGTAAGTAAGAAGACCTAACGTATAAGTCGGATCGGGTCGGAGGCATTGATCTGACCCCATCCCCCTCACATGCACTTAAAGAATTCTGGAGCACTCATTATGTTGTCGCCCGCAAATCCATACTATCTGAGTTAACTAAATACACCACATGTCCAACCCAATTTGCACAGAAATACGAATCAATATGAAATAAAGAAGAAAAAGATAGAAGAAGAACAGAAACAACAACAAAGAATCTCACATCGCAGCAGAATAAAATATAATATATATATAACAGCTTTTGGAATACAATTTTTTTACTGTATAACCATATCATTATTAGAGTACAACACTTACAACACAACAGAAATAACAATAACTAGATGGCGTTGAAGCCTTCTGCTCCAAAATCCTCCAAGTATCTGTAAACACCTGAACTACTAAACTGCCCGTACAAATTTTTGCACCCAAGAGTTTTAGGGTAAACCAAAACAAAATAAACTCTGGGTCAGTATTGGGACTGGTGTGAGTAAACAATTTAAAACAGTTTGAGAAAATGAACGATGTCTTGTAAGACCACGCCGTATAACACAGAATGGGTTTTTCCCTTATGAGGATACAAAACACTTGATTTAACTTTCAAATCCTTCTGAAGAAACGACAGTCGTAAGACCGATCCACATAAACACAGATGATTTTTACCTTACAATAACCAAAAATAATCTTTATATCAAAATTCTTCTTGTAATAACTCGGAAAACCTGAGCCAATTTAAAAATTTTACTTTGGAAATTTTAATGAATTTTGAATATTTGAAATGATTTATTTTTAATAATAACGATGAGAAATTATTTTGAATAGAATTAGAATGTATATATTTATTTGAATAAACGTTAGAATATAAATATTTGTTTTTAATTATAAAAGGAATTGAAAATGGCGCGGTAGTTCGAAAATTCGATTTCAAATTTCAAAAAAAATGTACAGGATTCAAAATAAACCGGATTTTAGCGAAAGCAAAAACATTTGAATCTATTTGAAAATATCTTTCCAACGAATCTGAAAAATGGAAATTTCATAGCGGGAATAAAAAGTTATTCCCAATTGAAAATTCAGAATAGTCGCTATGGAATTTTGGCCCTTAAAAATGGAAATTTAGCAAACGACCTCTGTTTTCGATGAAACCACTTTTGTTGGATACGGGATGTCAAATTATTACTAGGTTCCAAAATTCATAATTTTCTGAATCAATATGTGAGCGTGGCGAAGTTAAATGTGTTTTAATAGTTTCGGTCAATTTCGATCGACCAGAAAATGGCCATTTTTCAAACGGTCTTCAAATTTGACGAAATTAGTTTTTTTAGAACCGTATCGTCGATACGAAGCTAGAAAATATTTTTTTGGAAATTTTAGAGTCTGTGTGTGGCCCCGGTAAATTGAAATGTGCGTTCAAATTCGATATATACATTTATATTTTGATTTTGAAGGAAACTGGTCGAAACAGCCGAACTGGCTTACGATACATATCCCATTGTGTTCGGAATGGGGGTAGTTAGTTATGGACGGCAGTCGGTGGGTTTGATTTAGAGTTCAAATAGAAAGTCAACTTTATGAAGAATAAAATAAATAAATAATTAATATAATATAAATATAACACTCTTTTCTCATTAACCCCCCCCCCCCCCCGATATTTCCTTGGAACGAAAATTTCCTGATCCCCCCCCCCCCCAAAATTAAAAATCGCGCTTGACCTACATCCATGGTGACGCCGGCCAACGCCCATCGCTTCCGACCTCCCCCCGTCACCGAGAATTCGCCGCATACCCCCCATCTCCGCAGTACCTTCACCCCTCCCCTTGGGCAGTCAAACCCCAATCCGTCGTGGTCCCCACGACGCCACTGGAGAGTGTCACCGCCCTGCAAATAACGCGAACTCCACCAGCCCCCCCTCGCCAGCAACCTGTGACGCGCACCAGACTGCCACCACCGCTCCGATCCGCGAGCTTCAGTTCCCCTCTCCGGCAATGAAACCCTAATAATAACCATAAGTTTTTATTTCGTATTCGATTGAAAATTATGGTTTTTAACATGAAAGATACGATTTTTATATATATGATTAGGAAATAAAAATGTGATCTTATTTATATGAGGATATGATGTTAATTTATAGAAAGGTATGATTTTCATATTTTTATCACATAAAAGATTTGATTTTTATCGCATAAAAGATTTGATTTTTAATTATATAAAAGACGTTTTTCATACAAAGAGTAGCGAGATAAAAATACGTTTTTCATATAAAGAGTAGCGAGATAAAAATACGTTTTTCATATAGAGATTAGCGAGATAAAGATACGATTTATTTATAAGAACACCGTTATAAAAATACGATTTTTATTATATGTGCAGCGATATAAAAACACGATTTTTGTAATATGAAAAGATAGGATTTTTATTTATATTTCTAGATAATAAAAATATGATTTATATATATAGTAGTGTTATAAAAATATGATTTTAATAGATAAGAATATTATTTTTAGTTAGATAAAAATATATAGACAGCAAATTAAAAATGTGATTTTTACCATGAACAGCATGAAAATGTTGAGTTGGAATAGCGGGTAAATCCAAACCATCGTCCAGTAAAGACTGGCGGAGTGGAACCCTTGGTGAGAACTCCTCACTTTTATTTTATTTTTCTAGTCTGAAATATATACTAGGATGCAGACGGTGCTTAGCAGTACCCGACACCCGTCGTCCACAGACCATGCATGACTTGTTTGATTGATTGATGTGTTATGAAAATTGATGGAGTGATGTGGAATGGAATAAATATTTTATAGTTAAAAATATAATTTTTAACGTGTATATAAAATAAGTATTTATAAACAAATCGGACGATTTGTTTATGTACACACATTTGACAGAGATTGATTGGGACGATAAATTTTACATATCGCCCAACTGCACAAATAAAATTTATTATTTGTTGATTGAAACCCCACATGGGTATTGGGATGATATATGGCATACACTAATCCCAGTAATTAGTCGTATGTTGATCGATTGATTGACAGGCTGTTATAAGCGTTAAATATTTATATTTAATGCTTATATAGTGTATAATGCACTTTCGATGATGGATTGATGTTTTCATTGTTGTTACACTCCTTTGTTGTGTGAAATCCATATAATCACATTATATGGTAATTGACTGTGTCTGATTCCAGTTCAGAAAGAATGAATATTTTAAAATAACGATTATTTTAAAATAACGAATATTTTCAAATAATATTCAGAAAAGAATGAAAATATGATTTTGATGTCCGATTTGGGATGGACACGATATATTTAAATATATAAACCCGTGTTGATTAGATTAACGCCATTTTGACGTGAACGATATTTATATCGATTTTATTCATTTTAAAATGAATATAAAAAATGAAATGATTTTGAAATACAATGTTTTGAAAATATTATCATTTATATATCGATGATATGGAATATTCAATTTTGATTTAAAATTGAATATGAAGTTGAAACCGTTTTGAAAACGAATTTAAAATGATTTATAAAATATGTTTTAAAAGGAAATCAACGAAATATATATAATATATTATTATATAATGGCCTGAATAGAATGCGCCGCGCCGCGGTAGTTCGCGAATTTCGACCATTGACTTTGAACGGACATTACGGGAGATCCGACCATCGGATTCTCCTAAAACCGGAACCGTTGGGTTCATATCGAAAAGAGCTTTCTAACGAATATAAGAAATTAGAAATCTAACGGTTGGATTTGGAATTATATCCAAATCAAATTTGGAAAAGGTCGCTGTAAGTGTAGTTCGAAGTCCGTTGACGGAAATCGACTGTACGAGCCTTGATAAAATTATTAAAAATATCAATAATTAGTGTAAAATCATAAGAAATGATTTGGAAAGAATTAGGACGAAAAATTGCATATTTGAAAAGATAAAAATAGTTTTTTATCGAAATGAACTAGTTTTGAACTAGAATTATAATCCCATTTATTTTTAAATAAATAAAGTGGATTTGAAATGGTTTTAAAAATAACTAGAATTTCCAATATATAAAGTGGAAATGGATTTGAATCGAAATTACCTTTGGAATATTTCGATGTTGGATTTCATGATTATACAGATACTATTATGGGAATTTGAAAGATATATTTATATCGTTATTTCCAATACGATATTTGTTGGTCGTATAATTTGATATTGAATATAAGCCGATATATTTTCTATTCAGAGCCTTGTATTTAATATCAAATGGGATTTGGGTTTGTCGTGAATGGTGTCTTCGTTAACACCGTTCTTAAAACCAGTTGAGAAAAAGATTAAATCTTTTTTATTTACATTTAACGAAGTATACCAATTAAGTGATATTTAATTGAAATTGAATTGGAATTGATTGGGTTTATCGTGAACAGTGTTTTAAATAACACTTATTCTTTAACCCGATAATTAATATGTGAATTGGGTTTATCGTGAACTGTGTTTTTAACGACATTCGTTCTTTAACCCGATTTACAGTGTAATGTGATTTGGAATTTATAAATCTTTTGTTAAGATTTAAAAGAGATTTTCCAAAGTAAAGTTTTCCAATTTAATAAAATAAATTGGAATGGAATGGAATTCGATTTGGTAATAATCGAAGTGAATTTTTGTGGATGAAGACTGCTAATATATATGGAATTTAAAAGGCTTTGCCGTTATTCCATTTATATTATTAGTCGGATATGGAAGTTTATATCGATTTGTTTTCCATGAAGTTTCCATCGTTAATGGAATGTGATTTTGGGTTGTCGTGAATGGTATCTTTAATAATACCGTTCTTAGACCCAATGGAGTTAAGAAAATCAGAAACTAACTGGAGATTAGTTAAGTTGAATGGTTTCCTAGGTATTGATCTGATGTTGGTTTCGGCCTTCAGGGTTATTACTTAGGGAATTGTTCACTTGCTAATTTACGGTTAAAGGCTGATGGAGTAAAATGTGATTTTGGGTTTATCGTGAACCGTGTTTTAAATGACATTGGTTCTTTAACCCAGTTAAAGAATGGATATGATTTCCCAAGTTAAACAATCATTAATATTGATTTTTGGAAAGATTAAAACCAAGTGGAGTTTTAATGAATCTTTAAATAGATTGAAAGGTGAATTTATAACTAAAATTATCAAATTCAAGAAATGATCGAGAATGGAGTATCGCCAGTTTTGCTCCAAGCGATAGTTAAATCTTTAATTAGATTTGAACGTGAAATGGTAATTGAATTTACCGATAACACCGCGGTGTTAGATATGAAGTATTACCAATTTTACTTTATGGGATGAATAGGTTGGGGTTGGGAAATTTAACCAATGAAATCTAAAGTATTACCAAAGAAGTTATCATATCTATTTATTTTCTATATTACAAAAAATATCACCTTTCCATTCAAAAAGAAAATCAAAAAGCCAAGCGGCTTGTCAATTCAGCGCATAAAATCTCATATGGAATCTAAACGTATACCTTTTTGTCAGGCACTCAAATTATAATCTTCATACACTTCATTCCATTCTTGTCTAACCCATATACATCCATTCCTAATTTATTCTAACTCAATCCGATCGTTTTTAACTCAACTCGCTAATTTGTTCTTTAATTAGCTATTTTGCACATTCCACTATTTAATTGAACATATCACGTTTATATATATATATATATATATTTAATTCATATTCGATTTGGAATATGAATTCACCAGTTCAATTTACTTAACCAAAACCCAATTTTGTATCAAAAATCGAATAACTAATTATTCTTCAAAGTAGCTAATTCTATTTAATAATTAAAAATATGATTTTTTTTTTCAAAAATCAGTTCACTTACTCCACTTGAGTTCATATTTAGTTTATATCCCAAGTCTGGATTTTTCTAATGGAAATTCGTATTTTATTTACTTAAAATCTTTTTATTTACTTAAATAAACCGTTATGGTTTTATAATGGTCATGGTGCTGTTTTTTTGAAAATTTGATTTTGACATAACTCAACATCTATTCAGTGAAATCCAGATTTTTCTCTTCCATTAGAAAACTATTGTCAAATCGGTCCTGTTGATTCTTGTTTCGAAGAATTCCGACTTAAATTGAGTTCTATATACTCAATTGAAGTTTGAAACGCCAATTTACGAACTACCGTGCTACGGTGAGCTCATTTTAATTATATTTAAATATAAACGTTAAACTTTGTTTAATTTAAATTTCGACTCCGTTATTATATATTTAAATATTAATTCAACCCATTTACCAAATCCAACTTAATATTCTCGATTATCCCTATCAGTTGATTATTTCATAACTCAGTTATAAATTAATTTATAACTGAATCTTCTATACTAATTTCCAGTTCCTTTAGAAATAAATTATCTATAAAATTCGATATAATCGAATTCTAATTATAAATCCGTTGGATTTTTCTCAATTTAATTTATATTTCAGAATAAAATTAATTATTTTATTTCAAACAGTTTTCCAATTCACTTTTAAATTCATACTTGAATTTAAACGTCTAATTTATCTAATGATAATTTGTTTCGCTAGATTAATAAACATCATTTATAAATCCAACTTCCTTGTTTTATATATTAAAACAAGTTTCATTTCAAAATTTGTTTGAAACTCAATCCTTTTATATTCCGAATTCCAGAATAAAAACCTGATTCTTTCTTTGGAATATTTTATTATTTTAACTTATATATAAATATGGAATTTATTTTCATATTTTATTTTAGTTTCTATCTAATACAATTTAAATATCTTATTTGGGAATAATTTATTTTGTAAATCCGACATAGTCGAATTCAAACATAAATCCTATGGATTTATTCAATTTAATTTCCATTCTGAACATCCGAATAAATTTCATCATTTACTATTTAAAAAGATTTTTCAACTCTCACTTTAAATTCACATTTGAATTTAAATATTCATATTATCCAATGATAATTTATTTCCCTTCATTTATAAACACCATTTATAAATTTATTTCAATTCCCGACATTATCCAATCAAAATTATTCAATTTAATTTATAAACACCATTTATAAATTTATTTCTTGTTTTTATTTCTAATCCATTCGAAATTCAAATTCTATTTTAGAAAACAATAGGTTTTCCATTTTAGATCTCAAAACCCCTTTTCACGATATTTTTATAATCAACATTTAGGGCCAGTGATATTCAACCAATCAAAAACACACAATTATCAACCGCAGGTTTTTTAACACGTCGTATATGATTATACATATGGAAACAAACAAATAATAATATTTTTTAGGAATCCAGTTGGATCTCTCCAATCTATTTTCCTGCATCCACAGACGTTAGCCAACATAAATAATACCCATCCTACTTCGAGGCAGGATATCGCGGTATAAAAGGTCATCCACTATCATATTGTGGGGAGCATACGGTCATCCGGTAATGATACTGCGGGCATCCACTACTGATACTGTGGGAAATATCCAACCACCAATATTTGTATATATATATATATATAAGTTCAAAACCATGCCTAAATAACTATATATATTTAATAGCCAAAATAATATTTCAATGCATGCAAACAACCAACGAACAATTATTTTTAACTAATAAAAATAATTCTAAACAAAATCTAAGTGAGATTTACTCACTGAATTTGCAGTTATCGAATATCCTGTTTATTTCCAAATCATCGGCTACAAATCTACTCAAATTGCCTTGAATACATTTCATTTTGTACCTATGATAATTTATTTTATTTATCGATTATGTTATCATTAATTTAAATTAACTTAACAAATTAATTATCCTAAATATTTAAAAAAAATAAAATGTATATCTTATCCCGGTGTTAAACCCTTTCACCCAAACTCCAGCGACAAGCCATCTGCCTTTAGACCTAACTCGAAATCCTCCCAAAAACATCACCGATACATTTCCGCATTCCATCGAACACTTAGTGTGCATCAATGTTGCTCCTTATTTACCTTCACCACACTCTGCTAATTTCGAATCAAACCCCATCATTAGTCTCAGCGTCCCTTACTATCCTGCCCATCATCACATCAGCAACCGCAACGCCACCCTGGAATATCTGACGTCGACCTGTATTCATACTCAACGCAGGCAACGATAATTTTAATGCCGAATCACCCTAAAATTCTCACCAGAGTTTCCATTCTGTACCACAAAGACGTGTATAATTCCCACTTTTCTCAATGACTGTCCTATTGCGATTTCAAACTGTGTACGCAACCCTACAAAGTATGATATTTTTTTCTTGTTTCCAATTTCCACATCTCGACACCCCACCATCACTCTCGCAATTCTTATAAGCATTGCGTTCTTCTCAAATCAACACTCGAATTTACTCCTCCAGTTCTCACAACTTCGAAGCACCCATGGGAAAAATTGACATCGATTTCTCCAACTCCAAATCAACCATTCGCTTATACAAATTCAACTCTTGACGACTTGAGAAAGAGTACAAAACAAAACGGGTTGACTAAGATTGCTGAACCTACAGCATTAACCTGATGCAATGAAAGAAAGTATAAAGGCTAAAAGACTGGATGTTTGATTGGCCTGGCCCAATCCCCCACCAATGCTGGGGGCATAAGCACTAACTTTGCTCGTCCTCTATTGATGTTGGGAGCATGTGCTTCAACTGACAGACTGATTTTGAACATGACCTTGACTCGACGCGTGATTTAGAACATATACACACTATCTCCGGAATATGACATGATTCATCTTGACCGTCCAAGTGAGCCAACTAATGGGTCAAGCATGAATCCAAAGACTTGATCTGCAACTGCATAAAATGAAGAGTGTGATAAACTCCTCTGCTGCCTTATGATTGTGATGATCATACCAGCCATTGGAGTGACACCCCACGTCCATTAATGTCACACTTTATCAGAATGCATTAAGTTTCGTGAAGGATTATAGGTAAACAAAAAAAGAATCTCACAATACAGATATAAAAGTAGCAGCGGAAATTTAAAACTTCATTATTCAGCAGAAAAACATCATAGTATCAAAACCGGTTACAGCATCAAGCTAAAATACTGGTTTAATACTGAAACCAAGTACATAAAACCAAAACATTTGCCTTATGCTAAAAATAATCAGAGTACAAAAACATAAAATCATAATCCCCAGTAATAGCCATAATAAAGTAGACAAGTAGTCAAAGCGATACACTAAAGCAGATCCAAATCCAAGCAGAAACAAAAGAGGTAGTCCTAATTACACCTGAGCGTTCCTATCCTGAGAACCTGAGGGGAAGGAAGAGAGAGAAAAACGGAAACAAAAAGGGTCAGACATAAAGCCTAGCGAGTCCAGTGACTTTTAGCATATAAAGAAGTAAAAGTAACATGACAAGCATATAAGACTGGATGAGAGATAATTGTACCATATGACAAGTATAAACAGGATGAACAGGATAAGAAGAATAAACAGAGTATACTATGCTTCTAAAATACTTTTCTCTGCACCAATACTAGTATAACAGATATGTGACATGATAAGGTGTTCCCTAATATAACAGAAACAAAATGATCCCCACAAAAACATAATGGTAGTTTCAGCTGTACTCCAGTCACATAGCGGGTTTTACCCCAAACAAAAATAACAGGTACATCAACAAAATGACAGGTGTTACCCAAACAGAAATAACGGGCACCTAAATAGAAAATAGATAGGACTAGATATACCCTAATTCTACCCCAAGCGATCGGCTCCTTAATGTGTAAATACCATGTGTCGTCCCAATAGTAGGGTGTATTACTTCCTAAAGCGGCAACCTATAGAAGGACAAAAACCTATTTACTGGTGCTATACCGGCTTATTTTCCCTCATAGACCGGACCCATACACGCATATGACCCCATTGGAACACGCCCGTATACACCCCCAGTCATATGAACCTCTTACAATCAGCTAAATATGCGTGCCCTGACCCCTACCTAGTGCGGTGTCCCCTTTTAATACCAGAATGGGTTACTGACTAATATGGGCCCCACATAGCAGATGGCACAAGTCAAACCCCTAAGCTTGTATCTCCCAGTTAACTTGGATTTTTAACAGGTTAAGATTTACAGATTAATAGGTTCTTCTGTCCCCATAGATTAACATGTTAAGTTTTACAGGTTAACAGGTTTATATGACCCCAACAGATTAAACATGTTTACTTAACCCCAACAGATTAAACAGGTTTACTTAACCCCAACATATTGAACAAATTTATTTAACCCCAACAGATTAAACATGTAAATAGGTTCATATAACCTTAAAAGATTACATAAGTTCCACAGGTTAAGTATATACAGTTTCATTAAATGTTCCACTTAATCCTCGAATTAAGCCTATAGATTTACATGTTCATACACCCCAAATTTAAGTCATATTCCTCAGTACAAGTTATGCCCAAAATGTTCAATCATATTCCACAGTAAACGATATACCCCAAATTTTCCCTCATTTATTTTCATTCCCAAATATTCCCTAATTCTCCCAATTTCATTCATATGCAGATCTCTTATGAGATTGGCCTAGGCTCGAAGGTAGCCTAGGCTTATAAAATAAAATGGGAATAAGAGAGGGAGAAGAACAGAAATAGGCATATAATAACAGAAATAGGCATATAATAACAACTGAACAGCAGAATAGCTGTACGGAAAAGTACATGTAATTATAGCAGAATTGTTTAGATATGAATCAGTTTAACATGCATAGGCTCAGATCCAGGTTTATTAACATGTCAAGGTTACTGTTAAATATTTATATCTAAAAGTAACATGAACTTACAGAGATTGGATTTAAAGAATAGAGAATAATATGCTAATGTTGCAGAAGAGATTATTGTATATGTTAGGAAAGAATTGTCTTGATTCAATCCAAGTTTCGGCAGCATCTCCCCATCTTCATTTTATATTTTTAGAACAAGAGTTTGAGGAAGAAACACGAAGAAGTATGATTTATTTGATAGGAATGCATGCCTTTATATAGATTTCAAAATACAATCCTTAACAGTCTGATCTCTGGTTTTAAATCCAATCGTTCAGAAAATAATGAACCCAGTTAACAAATACGTCTAGAAACAAAAAATTGTATTCGGACAGATCAGGGTTGGGTCGACCAACCCCACCTGGGTCGACCCCTGAGTCAACCCACCTGACCTTGGGTCGAACCATAGGTCGACCCAGCCAGGCGTGGGTCGACCCTTAATAGGTCAGATTCCCGCTTATGGTTCCCGCTTCGTTAATTTGAATTATTCTGAATTCTGGTTTGATTTATTTATGCATAAGTCTCTTATATGTACAGTCCGTTTTACTTAATTCCCAATATTTAATTAAGTATCCCTTTAGTTTACTAATGTTCTATAAAATTATGGGGTGTTACATTCTCCCTTACTTAAAGGATTTCATCCCCTAAATCTCCAAGTTAAGAAGAATGTTACTATCCTAACATCCACCTACAATCATCTACTCATCCATTATCCACAGGCATCCATTGTCCTTAGGAATTTCTAATTCTTATATGAACATAGGCAAAGGTGTGTGTATATGTTCCTATTCTAATACGAAAATCAGGCGGTCTACTGATTCAGTTGACCTCCTTAATGCAATATATGTTTGGCCAGGAATCCAAAATGTGTGTTGATAGTCCTAGTATATCATGTAAACTCTACATGTGTGCAAAATCATTCATCCAAATGCAACATCTATGTGATGATACATCCATTTTCACCCATAAAAATAAAATGCACACACATCCATATGCTGTATGAGAGTATTTGAGCCGATCTAGTGCCTAGTGTGTGTATATGCATCCACGAGCAATCACTAACAACCACTTGCATCCATCAAACATAACATGTCTCAAACACATGTTTACACCCATTGGTTTTCTACCTAAAGATCGAAGATTCGATTGATAGGATATACTCGAATGATAGAAGCAAGTACGAATAAAATCTTGGAAAAAGAAGTTAAGAACATAGCCTCGAAAAGAAAAGGGTACGAAGCGCGAATCTTGTCTTCAGTCTCCCAAGTTCCATCCTCACGGTCTTCTCCCTATTTGACTTTCATCAACTTAACCTCTCTGGTGCGTAGTTTCTTAACCTCTAATCCAAGTATATGGGTAGGAACTCGTCTGATTGTTGCCTCCTTTTCTACCTCTACTTTCTCAAGCATGCTCGGCTCAACCACCTTTGTTTTATCGTAAAGGCACTTCCGCAAATGGGAAACGTGAAAAACATCATAAATACCCGCCAATCTCTCGGGTAATCTCACCGTATAGGCCATCTGACCTATCCTCTCCACCATGGGAAATGGCCCTGCAAACCTTGGCGCCAATTTCCCTACTAATCCAAAGCGAACCACTCTCCTCAGTGTTGATACTTTGATGAAAATCATGTCTCCTATCATAAACTCAATGTACGTCTACCTTTTATCTGCGTAGGACATCTACCTGTCCTGAGCTGTCTTCATACGTTGGTGGATAAGATCAATCTTTTCTGAAGTCTCTCTAATCATCTCAGTTCCAAGTACAATACTATCCGTAGTCTCCCACCAACAAGTCGGTGATCTGCAAGGTCATCCGTATAGTGCCTCGAAGGGTTCCATGCCTATACTAGCCTGAGATCTGTTGTTATAGGCGAACTCCACCAATGGAAGATGCTCTTCCCAATTCCCTCCGAAGTCTAGGATACATAGCCTCAAAAGATCCTCAAGAACTCTATTCACCCTCTCAGTCTATCCATCGGTCTGAGGGTGATATGCGGTGCTCAAACATAATTGTGTACCTAGTGCCTCTTGCAGACTCTTCCAAAACTCACTAGTGAAGATGGGATCACGATCACTCACTGTGCTAGAAGGCACCCCATATAGACAGACTATCTCACGAAGATAAACTGATGCCAACCCTGTTGTTTTTCTCTTGCACTTAACAGGAATGAAATGAGCACTCTTAGTAAGCCTGTCTACTATAACCTGGATACTGGTGTTGTCTCTCCTAGATCAAGGAAAACCATCAATGAAATACATAGAGACGCTCTCTCACTTCCATTGTGGGACTTCCAAAGGATGAAGCAAACCGCCAGGATGATTCTGTTCAGCTTCTACTTATTAGCAAACTAAACATCGAGCTACAAACTCTGCTACATCTTTCTTCATCCCAGCCAAAAAGAAAATCCTCTTCATGTCTCTATACATCTTATCGCCACCTGGATGGATAGTTATCATAGAATGATGGGCTTCCTCAAGGACTATCCTCAACAAATCCCCAACTCAGGGAACACAAAGTCTCCCATCTCGCCGTAGCCACCCTTTGTCATCTGTGGAATATCTACTGAGGTGACTAGGAACCTCCCCTCTACTGAATCTATCCAAGATGTCTGCTATCTTTTGGTCATCTCGCTGCGAAGATCCTATTCGATCCATAAGAGTAGGTCGCGCCTCTAAGGATGACAACAAACTGGGTGTAAGATCCGTAGATGGCCTAAAATTGAAGGTCGATATGTACTCCAAACTCTGCCTCTCTAAGAATATGGGACTCAAAGTCATCCTCTGCCTACTCAACGCGTCTGCCACTACATTACCCTTCCCGAGGGTATAAGAAATCTTAAAATCATAGGATGCTAGGATCCATCCATCTCTGCTGTCTCAAATTGAGATCCTTCTACAAGAACAGATACTTGAGCGACTTATGGTTCGTGTATAACTCGAACCTCTCTCCAAGGAGATAATGCTGCCAAGTCTTAAGTGCGAACACTATAGCATCCAGCTCTAAATCATGGGTAGGGTAGTTGCTCTTATGAACTCTCAACTGTCTACTACCATAGCATACTACCCTTCCCTCTTGCATCAAGACGGCACCAAGCCCTGTACCACATGCATTAGCATACACCGTGAACACCTTGTTCCCATCAAGAAATGTCAAAACTGGGGTTGTTGTTAGAGCCCTCTTTAACCATTGAAAAGCATTCTCACAATCAATACTCCAAGAAAAGGTCAGATTCTTCTTCGTCAGTCTGGTGAGTGGGACTGATATCTTTGCGAATTCCTTAATAAATTTCCTATAATAACTCGTTAAACCAAGAAAACTTCTCACCTCCATTGCATTATTTGGAACCTTCCAATCTTGAACTGCAACTACTTTGCATGATCCACCGCTATCCCATCCTTGGAGACCATATGCCCTAGAAATCTCACCTCCTTTCTCCAAAAGTGACACTTAGAGAATTTTTCCTTAAGTTGGTGTGCTCTAAGAGTACTCAAAACCTCTCCTAAATGTAGGGCATGCTTTTCCTCGTTCTTCGAGAAAACCAAGATGTCATCCACAAAGACCACCACGAACTTATTCAAAAACATCCTAAACACCCTACTCATTAGATCCATAAAATACGCGGGTGCAATCGTCAACCCAAATGGCATGACTAGCCACTCACAGAAGCCATATGGTGTTATGAAAGCGGTCTTGTCTGTCCTCGGCCACCGTCAACTGATGAAATCCCGTGGCCAGATCTAACTGCGAGAAAACAGATGCGCCAACAAGCTATAGGGCTGTAAATTTTATACGAATGTCCGACGTCCGTTCGTTTCCGTGACCGAAATACGTCCGTTCTAGTCCGTCCGATTTTCATTTAGGACACGAGTTAGGACAACAAAATTTGTATAAGAAAAAATCACGTTCGTTCTGCGCTTGTCCGAATTCGTCTGAGTCCCTTGTAATTCGGCTTACAGTTGAGAGAAAATCTAGTAAAATGTACAAAATGTGATAAAAGTAACCATGTCCGGCTGAGTCCGATCGTGTCCGAAAAATATATGTCCGTGTCCGGCCAGTTTCATTTATGAAACGAATTAGAACACCGAAATTTGTCCGAGAAATTTTTTGGTCTGGTCCGTGTTCGGTTCGATTTTTTTTAGGACAGAAACTAAACACACCTCCATCTGGTCAGGTCCAACTGATTTACACCCCTAACAAGCTGGTCAAACAGATCGTCAATCCTCGGGAGGAGGTGCCTACTCTTCTTAGTGAGCTTATTCAACTCCCTGTAATCCACACATAGGCGAAGCGAGCCGTCCTCCTTAGTTGCAAGGACGATTGGAGCACCCCATTCTGATATACTCCGCCTAATAAACCCCTTCTAAAGTAGCTCCTCTACTTGCTTTCTAAGCTTCCTCCTTTCCCTAGGAGCCATATGGCGCACAGGAAATGCGACTGGCTTCACATTATCCACCAAGTATATCCGGGAATCAATCTCACATCTTGGAGGTAAGCCATAAACCTCATCAAAAACATCCGGATACTCATAGACTATGGGTACAAATCGCAAATCATCGGTAGAAGCATCAAGTGATTGTAGGAAGCTAAGCATGACAGATCACTTTGGGTCATTAGAAATCTCGAGAGTCCTCCCTCGGCAAGTCAAAAGTCTAACGACCCTCCTCTCACAGTCTAGGATGGTACCATACATGGCTAGCCAATCCAACCCTAGAATCATACCATAGCCCATAAAACCAAGCATATACGTGTTGCACTCGAACAGTTCGCCTAACAAAGATATCCTCAAACCTCGACATATCATAGACAGATGATCCGTGCGCTCAATGGTGTTTGAGACGATAACGGGATCAGAAACAATACTAATACTAAGGTGCAGAGACTCAACCACAAAATCAGATATAAAAGAGTGAGAATCGCCAGAATCAAAAAGAGTCCTAACTAGATGATCGAAAAGGGAAATCAAGACTTCAACAGAAACTTTCCTACCTCTGTCCGGTCCACTAGCCTCGAGAGCATGCACATGCCCTCCATAAGGTCCCGTCCTTTTCCCTTGTCCTTGCTTTTTCGGGCACTCTCTAGTATAATGTCACATTTCACCACAGTTGAAGCAAGCATTCTTCTTTTTTCTACAATCCTTGACCAGATGACCCAAGCTCCCACAACCATGACATTTCTTCTTGTTCTGAGCTTTGTCATTGTTTCCACCTTTCTTTTGTGCTTCTTTCTTGGGCCACACTTTCTTGTTTTGAGTCTCATCATTCTTAACCTCTTTCTTTTCATCTTTACCTTCTTCGTGCATCAATGACATGTCAACAAGCCTCTCAAAAGTTGCCCCCATTGGTATACGAGACAATGCCAATGCTTGGAGAGGTTGATTTAATCCTCTGGCTCTCGCGAACCTTAAAGCTTTCTTGTGTGGGGTATTCACCAGTTCAAGCCCAAGCCTTGCCAACTGATTGAACTTATTGGCATACTCTTTAACAGACATACTTCCTTGCTTAAGTGCCAAGAATCTCTCCATCTGCATACTCTCTTCTACCTAAGAAAGAAACTTCACCTCGAATCTCTATCGGAAATCAGCCCAAGTATCAACTGGACGCCCTGCTTGCTTCACCTCCCACCAAAACGAAGCCTCATCCTTAAGATACCATGCATCCAACTGTATTTTCCTATGGTCGTCGACATCAATAAGTCTAAACAAATTCTCTATCTCTCACAACCAATTCGATGCTTCACAAAGCTTTCAGTTCCAAGGAGTGGTTTTCCTTCCATAGAACAGAATTCCTTCCAAATCTTAGAGAAATTATCTACTCGCATAGGGGGAGGAACAACGACTGCTGCTGGGGGTGGGGCATCTCCTTGGCCTTTGGCAGGTGTCGTAGCCTCAAGATATCTACTGAACCAAATTGGTATTGGAACGCCCTTGAGAAGATTTTGTTCCCCAGACACACTGAAAAGAAAGGAAAAGGGATTCAAACATAGAATCGAAAAGATATTTTATATGGCTTTGAGGAATATGTTTTTCAAAAATAGACATTTCTTTGAAAATACTTTATTTTTTAAAACAATTTTCAAAACTTTTATCCGATCTTGTAACCTTCAGCTCTGGTACCAAATGTGACACCCTACGTCCGTTAATGTTACTCTTTATCAGAATGCATTAAGTTTCATGAAGCGTTATAGGTAAACAGAAACAGAATCTCATAAGACAGATATAAAAATAGCAGTGGAAATTTAAAACTTCATTATTCAGCAGAAAAACATCGTAGTCTCAAAACCGGTTACAACAACAAGCTAAAATACTAAAACCAAGTACATCAAACCAAAACATCTGCCTTGTACTAAAAACCATCATAGTACAAAAATGTAAAATCATAATCCCTAATAATAACCATAATAAAGCAAACAAGTAGTCAAAGCGATACATCAAAGCAGATCCAGATCCAAGCAGAAACAGAAGAGAGAGTCCTAATCATGCCTGAGCGTTCCTACCCTGAGAACCTGGGGGAAGGAAGAGAGAGAAAAAGGAAACAAAAAGGGTCAGACATAAAGTCTAGCAAGTCCAGTGACTTTTATCATATAAAGAAGTAAAAGTAACATGACAAGCATATAAGACTAGATGAGAGATAACAGTATCATATGATAGACATAAATAGGATGAACAAGATAAGCAGAATAAAAAGAGTAAACTATGCTTCTCAAATGCTTTTCTCTACACCAATACTAGTATAATAAATATTTGACTGGATTAGGTGTTCCATAATATAACAGAAACAGAATGATCCCCACATAAACATAATGGTAGTTTAGGTGTATTTTAGTTACATAACGGGTTTTACCCCAAACAGAAATAACAAGTACCTCAACAGAAATGACGGGTGTTACCCAAACAGAAATAACGGGTACCCAAACAGAAAACAGACAGGACTAGATGTACCCTAATAACTACCCCAAGCGATCGGCTCGCTAATATGTACGTACCCTGTTTTGGGCCCACAATAGGGTGCATTACTTCCTAAAGTGGCAACCTACAGAAGGACACAGACCTATTTACTAGTGCTACACCAGCTTATTTTCCCCCATAGACCGGACCCATGCACGCACATGACACCGTTGGAAAGCGCCCGCATACACCCCCATTCATATGAACCTCTTACAATCAGTTCAGTATGCATGCCCTTACCCCTACCTAGTGTGGGGTTCCCTTTTAATACCAGAATGGGTTACTGACTGATATGGCCCCTACACAGCAGATGACATAAGTCAAACCCCTAAACTTGTGTACCCTCAATTAACTAGGATTTTTAATAGGTTAAGCTTTACAGATTAATAGGTTCGCCCAACCCCCACAGATTAACAGGTTAAGTTTTACAAGTTAACAGGTTTATATAACCCCAACAGATTAAACAAGTTAAGTATTATAGGTTAATAGGTTTATATAACCCCAATAGATTAAACATGTTTACTTAACCCCAACAGATTAAAAATGTTTAATTAACCCAAACAGATTGAACATATTTACTAAACCCCAACAAATTAAATAGGTTACTAGGTTCATATAACCTTAAAAGATTAAATAGGTTCCATGTGTTAATACATTTTCATTACATGTTCCACTTAATCCTCGAATTAAGCCTACATATTTACATGTTCATACACCCCAAATTTTAATCATATTCCTCAGTACAATACATGCCCCAAATGTTCAATCATATTCCACAGTACAAGATATGCCCTAAATTTTCCCTCTTTTATTTTCATTCCCAAACATTCCCTAATTGTCCTAATTTCATTCATACGCATGTCACTTACGAGATTGGCCTAGGTTCGAAGGTAGCCTAGGCTTATAAAATAAAAAGGGAATAAGAGAGGGAAAGGAACAAAAATAGGCATATAATAATAACTGAACAGCAGAATAGGCGTATGGAAAAGTACATGTAATTATAGCAGAACTTTTTATATATGAATCAGTTTAACAGGCATAGGCTCAGATCCAAGTTTATTAACATGTCAAGGTCACTGTTAAATGTTTATATCTAAAAGTAACATGAACTCACAAAGATATGATTTTAAGAACAAAGAATAATATGTTGATGTTGCAGAAGAGATTCTTGTATATGTTAGGTAAGAATTGTCTTGATTCAATCCAAGTTTCGGCAGCATCTCACCATATTCATTTTATATTTTCAGAGCAAGAGTTTGAGGAAGAAGTATGATTTATTTGATAGGAATGCATGCCTTTATATAGAGTTCAAAAGACAATCCTTAACCATCAGATCTCTGCATTTAAATCCAACCATTCAGAAAATAATGAACTTGGTTAACAAATACGTTTAGAAACAGAAAAGTGTATTCAGACAGATCAGGGTTGGGTCGACCCACCCACACTTGGGTCGACCCCTAGGTCGACCCACCTAGCCTTAGGTCGACCCGGCCAGGCGTAGGTCGACCCTTAACAAGTCAGATTCCCGCCTACGGTTCCCACTTCGCTAATTTGATTTATTTTGAATTCCGGTTTGATTTATTTATACATAAGTCTCTTATATGTATACAAAGTTCTAAACTTCGTATCTTTTTTATATGATATCCGTTTTACGCAAACTCGGAGTCTATCTGAACCAGAATTTCGAGATGAATGCCATGATATAGTCCGTTTTACTTAATTCCCAATTTAATTAAGTATCCCTTTAGTTTACTAATGTTCTATAAAATTACGGGGTGTTACATTCTCCCGTACTTAAAGGATTTCATCCCCGAAATCTCCAAGTTAACAAGAATGTTACTATCCTAACATCTACCTACAATCATCTACTCATCCATCATCCATAGGCATCCATTGTCCTTAGGAATTTCTAATGCTTATATGAACATATGCAAAGGTGTGTGTATATGTTCCTATGCTAATGCGAAAATCAAGCGGTCTACTAATTCAGTTGACCTCCTTAATGCAATATATGTTTGTGCCATGAATCCAAAATGTGTGCAAATAGTCCTAGTATATCATATAAACTCTATATGTGTGAAAAATCATTCATCCAAATGCAATATCCATGTGATGATACATCCATTTTCACCTATAAAAATAAAATGCACACACATCCATATGCAGTATGAGAGTATTTGAGCCGATCTAATGCCTAGTGTGTGTATGTGCATCCACGAGCAATCACTAGCAACCACTTGCATCCATCAAACATAACATGTCTCAAACACATGTTTACACCCATTGGTTTTCTACCTAAAGATCGAAGATTCGATTGATAGGATATACTCGAATAATAGAAGCAAGTACGAATAAAAGCTTGGAAAAAGCAGTTAAGAACATACCTTTGAAAAGAAAAGGGTACGAAGCGCGAATCTTGTCTTCAGTCTCCCAAGTTGTATCCTCGCGATCTTCTCCCCATTGGACTTTCATCAACTTAACATCTCTGTTGCGTAATTTCTTAACCTTCAATCCAAGTATACAATTAGGAACTCGTCTAACTGTTGCCTCCTTTTCTACCTCTACTTCCTTAAGCATGCTCGGATTAACCACCTCTGTTGTATCATGAAGGCACTTCCGCAAATGGCAAACGTGGAAAATGCTAATACCCTAGGTATTGATTTAGATGACAACAACCATACAAACATTACTACTAACATATCTTTGAGTTGTGCAGTTACATTAGATATATTATGGAGATATTTTAACAAGAGTACAAAAAATAATTATAGAAGAAGGATAATCAGAATAATTGAAGATTAAAGAAGACCAAAGCCTATCAGAGAAGAATGCTAAAGAATAGATGTGTTTGAAGTGATGAGAAGTTGGCTGAACCTTAGAATATCTTGTTATAGATCCCATGGCAATTATACTTGAAGATAATCAACCATTGACCTCAATCGAATCACCAAATTCCACAGATATAAGGAAATTTGAAGTGCAGAAAATTTGCGACACTTATAAGTGTTGTTGTGCATATTTGCAACACAAGTATGTCGACATACCTATATTTGTATGTCGACATATAGCGGTTACTTCAGATTTTCAAATTCAAATTGGGTAGTTATTTTACTCCATCCATTCACCAAAAGACACAACCTTTCATACACTATTTAAAGGCCTCTAGTAATAAATTTTACATAATAATTTCACATTTTCTTTTACTCCTTCTGCATTTATTCTCTACAAAATTCCATTGAAAACTATCATATTACTCTTGCAAATTCACTCACTTTCACTCCTATTCTTCATTGATTTGCAAGCCACACAATATCAGAGAGTTGTACTTGAATTCATAGCATTCTCTTTGATTTAATCCTATTTCCTCAAAGAAGTCAAAGATATATTGCCATTAGAGGTCTATAGGATCATTGTATCAATTCTGCAAGAATCTGTATTTAAGATACGGCTACTTGCCATTGTTTGTTGCTGTTGATAAGGAGAAGGTGTATCTTATAGCCCGTGAAATCAAGATTGTAAAGGTGTTCTTGCCACTCGTGGAAAGCAAGTGATTATAGTGAAATTATGCACAGTGAAGTGCAGGACTGGGTGTAGGATTGGTTAATCTAAACAGTATAAAAATCCCGGTGTTATTTGCTTTACTGCATTTTATTTTATAACTTATTTCTTTTTTATTTGAATTTGAATAGATATAGTTTATATCTCTAGTGTCGAGTAGCCTTAAGGTCCTAACAGAAAACATGATGAATACCCGCCAATCTCTCTGGTCTCACCCTATAGGCCATCTGACCTATCCTCTCCACCATGGGAAATGGCCTTACAAACCTTGGCACCAATTTCGCTACTGATCCAAAGCGAACCGCATTCCTCAGAGGTGATATTTTGATGAAAACCATTCCTCCTATATTTAACTCAATGTCCGTCCTCCTCTTATCTGCGTAGGACTTTTGCCTGTCCCGAGCTGTCTTCATACGTCAGTGGATAAGATCAACCTTTTCTGAAGCCTCTCTAATCATCTCAGTTCCAAGTACAAGCCTATCCGTAGTCTCCCACCAATAATTCATTGATCTGCAAGGTCGTCTGTATAGTGCCTCGAAGGGTGCCATGTCTATATTAGCCTGATAACTGTTGTTGTAGGCGAACTCCACCAATGGAAGATGATCTTCCCAAGTCCCTCCAAATTCTAGGATACACAGCCTCAAAAGATCCTCAAGAACTCTATTCACCCTCTCAGTCTATCCATCGGTCTGAGGGTGATATGCAGTGCTCAAACATAACTTTGTACCTGGTGCCTCTTGCAGGCTCTTCCAAAACTCACTAGTGAAGATGGGATCACGATCACTCACTGTGCTAGAAGGTATTCCATGTAGACGGACTATCTCACGAAGATAAACTGATGCTAACCATGTTGTTGTTCTCTTGCTCTTAACCAACCATGTTGTTGTTCTCTTGCCCTTAACAGGTTAACAAGTTTATATAACCCCAACAGATTAAACATGTTTACTTAACCCCAACAGATTAAACATGTTTACTTTACCCCAACAGATTGAACATATTTACTTAACCCCAACAGATTAAACAGGTTAACAGGTTCATATAACCTTAAAAGATTAAACAGGTTCCACAGGTTAATAAAGTTTCATTACATGTTCCACTTAATCCTCGAATTAAGCCTGCATATTTACATGTTCATACACCCTAAATTTTAGTCATATTCCTCAGTACAACATATGCCCTAAATGTTCAATCATATTCCACAGTACAAGATATGACCCAAAATTTTCCTCTTTTATATTCATTCCCAAACATTCACTAATTGTCCCAATTTCATTCATACGCAGATCTCTTACCAGATTGGCCTAGGCTCAAAGGTAGCCTAGTATTGTAAAGTAAAAAGGGAATAAGAGAGGGAGAAGAACAAAAATAGGCATATAATAACAGAAACAGGCATGTAATAAAACTGAACAGCAGAATAGGTGTATGGAAAAGTACATGTAATTATAGCTGAACTGTTTAGATATGAATCAGTTTAACAGGCATAGGCTCAGATCTAGGTTTATTAACATGTCAAGGTTACTGTTAAATATTTACATCTAAAAGTAACTTGAACTCACAAAGATTGGATTTAAAGAATAAAGAATAATATGCTGATGTTTCAAAAGAGATTCTTGTATATGTTAGGTAAGAATTGTCTTGATGCAATTCAAGTTTCGACAGCATCTCCCTATCTTCATTTTATATTTTCAGAACAAGAGTTTGAGGAAGAAGTATGAAGGAGTACAATTTATTTGATAGGAATGCATGCCTTTATATAGAGTTCAGAAGACAATCCTTAACCGTTAGATCTCTGCTTTTAAATACAACTGTTCAGAAAATAATGAACCTGGTTAACAAATACGTCCAGAAACAAAAAAGTGTATTCCGCCAGATCAGGGTTGGGTCGACCCACCCCCACCTACCTTAGGTCGACCCATAAGTCAACCCAACCAGGCATGGGCCGACCTTAACGGGTCAGATTCCCTCCTACAGTTCCCGCTTCGTTAATTTGATTTATTTTGAATTATTTTGAATTCTGGTTTGATTTATTTATACATAAGTCTCCTATATGTGTACAAACTTCTAACCTTCATTTCTTTCTCATAGGATATTCGTTTTACGCAAATTCAGAGTCTATCTACACCAGAATTCCAAGACGAATGCCATGGTATAGTCCATTTTACTTAATTCCCAATATTTAATTATGTATCCCTTTAGTTTATTAATGTTCTATAAAATTACGGGGTGTTACAATTGGCTTGCATGTTTTCAACAACATCTCGTACTGACTCGTATGTGATCACGAAACTATAAAACGATCCGGAGCGATCGTGGATTTCTCTCAATATGGTTCGAGGCGACCATCGGTTTCTGATTTTCTATTGACATAATCCGGAGTGATGGTGGCTTTCGGATTCCTTATTGTTACGATTTGATGTGATTGCGGAGCCGTAGATTAATATATTGATATCGATATAGCCCAAATCCGAGCACAAATGACAGATTTATATGCCAATTCTTATGTGCTCTATCCCAATGGTGCAGATGCTAGCTCAGAGCCCAAAGATTCTCATACTACTCCATGACTTGGATGGTTACTTCATACATTGACTTATGTGCAAAAAGAAAGTCTGAATCGACAGTACGCTTGATTTGCATACACAACACCAAAATGGACAATTAGAAATGGTAATAAAATGTTGCTAATTTTTTTAGAAACACTATTTAGGTGTTGCAGATTAGTATGTTGCAGATTTTTGAAACACCTATATTATGTTTCAGATTGACAATTTGAAACACTTAGCAAGTGTTTCAGATTGATAAACTGAAATACTTGGTAGTGTTTCAAATTGATAAACTGCAATGCTTGTCGAGTGTTTCAAGTTGATAATCTGCAACACTTAACGAGTGTTTCAAATTGATAATCAGCAACACCTAGCGAGTGTTTCAAAGATAATCGGCAACACTTACTAGGTGTTTCATGATGATAATCGCAACACTTACTAGGTGTTTCAAAATGACAACCTGTAACACTTACTAGGTGTTTCAAACTGACAATCAGAAACATTTACTATATGCTTCAAACTGGTAATTTGTCACACCACCGATGTGTTGCGGATTCAAGGTATGAAAAATTATTGTAAAATATGCAATTAATATCTTCGACAACATAAATACATTCAATCATTCTCCAGATTAATAGTTAGAAAATACAAAAAAAATCCATAATAAAATTTATCATAACTAGATTACTATAGAACAAAGATAAACCATATCTTCAAAGGAACAAAAAAGTATAAAAATACAACAACAAATCCAAGTTGCACAACAAGTATAACGTTGACAATATAATAAAATAATAGATAAAGATAACCAAACTTGCCCGTAAACATTCTACACAATCTGACTCATCATATTCTTTTTTGAGATCCATGTCTGCAGAAAGGAAAAGAAAATTGATACACTTTTAGAGTATTAAACAACGTAAGAATAACATACACCAAACACTGAACAGGCTAGGATAGTCTTTTGCAAGACCATCCTGTTCTTCCTAAATATAAAGAAACAAAATGGCATATAGGAATAGAGTTAAACTATGCTAATTTATGTCCAAAAACAACAGTGAAATCTCTGTTGATTAAATATTATAAGAAACTTATGAAAAATTTACATGATAAATCCTTAGCATATGTTAAAAATGGAAAAGATGCCATCTGGTTAATAAATTCTGCAACAATGCATTAATTTCAAAGAAGGGTGACTTTATTCCAACAACATATTTATTATATGAGCAGTGTCACTGGTGTACCAGAACCAAAATCAGTAAATATAGATAAATGAACAAACGTAGGTGGTGATTTATACGAGGTGTACCTTCTTCCATATTGGTTTCAATTTGGATGGATATTTGCATTAAATTGAAATCTTCTTTGCTGCAAAATTGTTATGTGGGTCCATTTTTAGCTTAACTAATGCCTTTGATTGATCAAAGCTCAAGAAGATAGTCTACTCAGCTGTGCTTTTTATTTACAGTGGCACACCAACATTTCTGCTCCACACTTTCATTCTTCAAATTCAGGCTAGCTATGTAGAATTTCAACTTGCAGCACCCTTCACCGGCTCCAAACAGCAGCACTAACTTATACGATCACTTCCAAAATAACCACATGAATGGCTCGAAGATACTCAGACTTGCAAGCTATCCTCAAAGTATTATAGGATCAGAAAACTCACTGCAAATGAAAGTCCCAACTCCTTGTGAACCAACCATTCACCTGACGCTAGACTCAGATCTACACTGCTTAGTGTGTACATACGTTCAGATGAAGTCAGATCTGCATTGGCAGTTTGAGTGCCTCTTTAGGCATGAAGTTGTTCAGTTTAGTGCCTTTGTAGACACCCAGTTGTCACGTACATATCATCATCATGCAAAAATGCTTCGGAGTTCACCTTAGCCATGTTAACTTGCATTATTCAGACCTGCAATGCCTTCGTGCATTATGCTAAAATGGATCCACAGCTGCCCTACCCAGAAAAATGAAGAAAATAAAATATAGCTTTATTCCAAATCCAATATTTGCTTTATATCTCATCTCAATCTCATCTCATCTCCAATTTCTCCCAATAATCAGAGCAGGCGGAAGACAATCACGTGATAGGTGGCAAAAATAAGTATAACTTGCTTCCTATGAATCCCTAATAATGTCAAAACTCTAGCAGTTATAATTTTGATCTCAGTCAAATCCATTGCATCATTTATCAAACCATTGGGTGCTTGTTTTTAGGTAGTGTCGTTTGAAGAGCAGGAAAATATAGGTAGTGTAAAAAATAATAATAAGATCTAACATTTTTCTTTTGTTAAATTCAAATAATCAGCAAAATAAAATTTCATACCTGACAACAAGAACGTACATAAGTTACCATATGAAACCAAAATTAATCCAATCTCTAATTCTTTCCTTTTCTGAACATAGTTAAAGATATCTAAGAGGTTTGATTCTTGGTCCTGTAGATCAACGATCTAGAGCCTGACCATTGTATTTGTGGCCATCCACATTAACTGAATATTGTTCTTTGTAGTTTGCTTATTACCATGTTATCTCACAACTAACATCATGTTCATACAGAGTAATGAGAACAAACACATTCTCAATATAAAGACATTAGCTTGATAGTTGCTAAATATTTGGGTAGAATTAAATGATTTAAGATACTTGCTGATAACTAGTTCAAATCTTAACAAACAATAAAATAACTTGAATATAGGTCTGCTAATGTATAAAAGTTTGAACAAAATAATTCCAAAAACAAGTATTACTTGAGCATGAACAACAGTAAACAAAACAAAACAAAAAAAAAATTGTGAAATGTATATGCAATATCCTGTTGATGTAATAATTGTGAAATGTATATGCACTATGATGTAACATAGAACACGGTCTTATTTTAACTTTAGAAAATATTACATGCATAAGGCAAAAAATCCGACAACTATTTTTATCGGTAATGGAAAATAAAGAAGAGCCATGGCCCTGCACCTGCATCTACCATAATGTCAGTCAGGTACATAATAAAAAAGTTGCTAATGGTGTTAATTCGATGCTTTACTATGCTAGAAGCCAGGAATTTCAAATGCTTTTACCTTTCCTAATTCTTTAGAGTTTTATTCATAAACATGCATCCATTACGTGGATAACCACTTGTTTCCTTTAATCACAGGGCATCCACCTGCATAAAACTTACATGCATACATAACGTTATTGTGTATACTAAGCATAAACAAAACATCTTTAATCCTTTATCAAATATATTTCAACTTTATATTTTGTCCTGACAGGTAAGGAACAAAAGCAGCGGACTGTATCATAGACATAGTATTCACAAATCTATAATAGGAAATATGGTGTAAACAAAATTCAAGAACAGTTAAGGATGTATATATGTTGGCCATTATTTGAAAATAAAGATGCAAACTCAAAATGTAAGTACACTATAGATGTTTAGCTGGTTCACGAAGCTAATGTTAAATTGGCAAAATTTGGCTTATAAAAACTATTCTAATGTCTAAATAAACTATTGTAATAAAAAAAATTCACACCGGGGAGATTTCAAGGATAAATAGAACTTTTCATGTGTATATCAAATACTCTAATATCTGAATAAACTAAACACTATCCTTAAAATTTAACAGCCTAACTTTATAGCATTATATATGATAAAGTTATCATATTTTGAGTTAAAACAGAAAACTTACTTAGGATTCAACCTTAGCCTTCATTTTGAATATCTCTGATCCAATAAGATACAAATAGATCTGACATGCGCAACCTTTCCTCTCTCTTACCCAAGTGCAACCTCTCTCTAGGGTTTGAATTCTATATCAGGTTCCTTGAACTGTATTTGCCAATTCAGCAAACTGTGTGTGACGGTCCGCCCTGCAACAGCCAACATTTCCAATGAAAGTGCGTTGTGTCGATGTCCAACCAGCATGGGACGGTCGTCAAAGAAAGGAAAAGAATTTGAACAAACAAGGAACCTGTAGAATGTCTCACAGCGCATGGAATAAAATATAATAATAACATACTTGACATAAAACAAGCGAGACAGTGCATAAGCTGAAAACTAAACCATAATCATCATAGCAGTGGAAATTCAAGATACAGCTTATTACAATTCCAACATACTGTCTCTAAAGGAAAGAAAAAGGTGCACTACTAATGCCCAAAGTAGTGACCAACAACAACACAGGGAGGATATCTATATATATCATACGTGGAAGCCTCTTGGCCGTCTCCGGTATAGCTACTCGTGCATACCACCTAACCTGTCTCTAGTCTGCCCGTTTAAGAGCACCCAGAGTAATAAGAAGAGACATAAAACTCTGGGTTAGACAAAAGTCTGGTACGAGTGATAAGCAGCAAAACAGAACAATAACAGGTATACTAAACCATACCTGAACCTGGACCTGCAACCAAAGAGTTAGCACAACAAGATGTACAATACTCTAAGGTGACACTAACATATGGTGTAAAGATACGGGGGAGGGGTGTGTATGTCATAATGATATTAAATAATCAAGCATAGCAACCATCCTCACATCTCTCACTCAGTTCCTATTTGGACTACCTTTGCATCTCGGGTTTTGGTCATTATCCCGTTCGCACTTCGGTTCCATTTAGTTCGTTCACTGTCCAGACTTTAAGATCGGCTCATGATTCCTCCATAGCATATGTTCGCGACTCGTGGATTGCTCCTTAGCATCGGCTCGTGGCTCCAACTCCGGGTCGTGGTCCTCCTTCCCTGCACTAGCTCGTGACAATGCTCCAGGCTCGTAAATCTTCAGTTGGATCGTGACATCTCGCCGAGATCGTGGTCCTCCTCTACCCGATCGTGACCATGGTGGCTCGTGAGGAAGCGGTTCGCGGTTCGGGCTATGCCCCTTGGTTCGGTTCGGTCGTGATCACCCATCGGGTCGGGTCGTGATACCCCACTTGGTTCGGATCGTGACTCCAGGCTTCGTGGCTCCACCAGTTTGGTCTTCCCCTCCAAGCTTTAGGTCGTGACTTGCTCCCTCAGGCGGTTCGTGGCACACTCCAGGAGAGCGGGTCGGTTCGTAGGGGGTGATCCGATCTGGTTCCTGCACAACTTTCCTGTGACTTCCAACGACTGTTTTTACGCCACGCAACGGCGTTTTCGACCATTCTAACTGTTCTAAACAACCATAAAACATGCCAAACAGTCATAGCAATATGTATAATCATCCACAAACACCAAAACCATAATTTAACATGTATATAAAGATCAAACATACCCAAAAAAACCTTGTCTTCCCCTTAATCATGTTTAACAACAACTAACAATAGGATTAGGAAAACTTAACCAAATTAACCCAAATTTTTATCAGAGCCCTAAAATAATATTTTAGAATTTCTGAATATTTTTCCAGAATTTAATCATGTATAATTTTGTTAATTAACACTAATCACCCCTAATTAGCCGTAATTAGTGAGAAACAATGCAAATCACTCACCTTAGCCAAAATATAAACTCAGATCTGAAACAATTCTTTAAATGGCACGAATTCCAATGCACACAGCAGCCTTTTCCTCTAATTTGATGTTGATTTGCCTTGATTTGATGCTAATTAGCTTAATCCTTGATTAGAGAGCGATTTGGTATGAAATTAGAAAGTGGAGGCCATTGTTAGGTTTTCTAAGAGGTAAATGACAGCTAGAAAACTGAAATAGAATGAAAACCTAACTCATTTCAGCCTCCCCATAACCCTAATCCAGAAATGGGTTATAGGCCCATTTGCTAATTATCTTAATCATCCCACTTAAGCAGTTTCTCACCTTCTAAATCTTGTTTCAGCCATATCTCAAAAACGGTGAGTCCGTTTGGCTAATATGACCACTCTACGGAAAGGTAAACCATCATCCGGATCTAATGGAAGTCGTTTCAGGTGAAAACTCCTTATCAATCAAAAGTTATGGCCGAAACAAGATCAGCTAGGGGCAAAACGGTCATTTAAAATCGGCAAAAATCGCGAACATTGGAAATGACCCCAATAGTCATTCCCCAAAGTTACACGACCATACGACTTCGTATGAAAAAGAAATAAATATTCTACGATCCTTGGATACGTAGAATGCAAGCCGTTACACTGTGGATTCACCCAACTCGAATGAACTATCAAAATTCTCATATCATTTCTTTTACGCCTACGAAGCACTAAGTGAAAATCTATTCAACAGGCCCCTAGTTCCGAACAATCGACAATAACGCTAAACTGTATATTCCAATTACTGATACCATCCCTCCGAAGAAAACGAAAAGAAGGGATTTCTGGTATCGTTGTTGTTGAAGGAATGAAACTTGGCTAGCATTAGAGTGTTCCAGAGAAGGGAGTGTTCGACGATCAACTTCATGACCCTAATGTCTAGTATCGCTTCAAATCGTTGCTGGAGCACAAGCTTACCTGATCTCTCTAGATAATCTGTCAAAATCATTCAAATCCAGCAGTGTTCACTATGAATCCAATGAAGCAAAACAAGAAATAGAGCAGGAAGATGAATTCAAACATATATCAGATTAAATGGAAGATTAAAAAGATTAATACCTCTTTTTTGAAGATCGGGAGAAATAGCCTCTTTCTTCGGCAAATCGCCTAGAGGACAGTCAGTAGGAGGTCACTGTTTGATTTGAAGGAGCTCGATAATCGATATTGAAGAGGGGAAAAGAAATCGCAGAAAAAGGTTAAAGCATTTGGAGAAGTGAAGTTACGCGGTCGATTAATTGGATTATGGGAACGGTTAAATCCATGAGTTGGGCCAAGGAACGCACCGTTTTCCTTAAATAAAATAATTATAAAGTAATAGAAACACTTACACTGACATAGAAACACTAAAAAACCATTTCAAACCTAGAAATGAAAAAAAATTGTTCAAATAAAAAAAATCAAATGTTTCAAATTTTATTATTTGGTGTAGTGATAAGAAGAAAACGTCGTTTGGCAACGACCCGTGTATGCATGATCACGTGCACGGGAGCCAACGATCCTACATAACTTATGGTGAAAGAGTTTAACCTCTTGATTCAACGAGGTCTAAAAAATTATTTGATCATCTTGACCACTCCGGCTATGGAATTTGGCCCGATGAGCACTCATGGAAACGATGTGATAGATGACAAGCCATATGTACGACGAAGAGTCGAAATATCAGAACTACTTAAGAGGAAACAACAATTTAATAAATCCTTCTCAAGGGTAGATGACGTTCCAAAGAGATTCGGCTCAACTTATTCAAAGCACATCTCATCTACGATAAGATGTACTTTGGGGGGTAAAATGCTAGCCTGCTTTGTGACCAGGCTACCCAAAGCTAGGGACTTGAGTATGAACTTACATTGATTGTTCGCTTGGATGGAATAATGGAGAGTTGGAAATCTTTTGATTACAATCGCTTAACAAATCAGATCAGATCGAACAACCTCAACTCGGATAGATGGCATCTCTGCCTTGCTGCATCAACTTCGGGTTGAAGACTACTTCGGGTCGAGCAACCTCGATTCGCACTCAACCTAGCTACAAGTAAGAAGACCCAATGTATAAGTCGGATCGGTTCGGAGGCACTGATCTGACCCCATGCCCTTCACTTGCACTTAAAGAATTCTGGAGCACTCATTATTCGTGAACCAGCTCGGATCAACCAAACCATATCCGAACCTCCTGAAGCTAATGGCCCTATTATTGTGGCAACTGACCTGCTCCTCTTGCTACTACATTTTCGTATCACCATACACGTGTTAACCCAAGAACCGAAAACAGTTTCGCCACGTTCTCTACTACTACTGAGATCTCCTCTCCAGCTGCCACATGGCATCTGACCTGCACCTCTCCAATGCCTATAAGTACATGTTCATGTAGCATTTTCAAAGGACTTTTGGTATTTCCTTGGCTTGTGTGCACCATGGTCGCTCCTCATTAATTGATAACCACGTCTTCTTCAATCAAATTGATGAATTTGGAGAGGTTTATTCATTGTATTTGAGTGATTGAATGACTATACTCATTGTAATTGTAATTTCTGAATGAATCACAGAATTAAAAAGTGAACGTAGACTCGTTAACGCCGAACCACTATAAATTTCATGTGTCTGATTGCTTCTCTATGTTTTTAGATTATTATTCGTCAATATTCTCAACAAATCCTAGACAACTGGGTGTTAGTGCCATTTTTTGGTCTAACAAATATCATCCAGGACTTTCAAAATAAAGGGGTCAAGATTGATCACTTGTTTGGAAACTTTGTCTTTTGTAATTTTTGTTTTATGTTGATCTAGTTCCATGCACTTCATCCACACCACCGAATCTATCCGTGCATCGTCTTCTCCAACCAACTCTTCACCCACACCGCTTAACCGATCGCATCATGTCAACCACTCCATTTCCTTCTACCTCACCACTAGCGTCACGATGCTCCCTTTCCAATCCATCACTGCACCGCCTCCATATATCATCGTCAAACCATAACCTAGATACAAATATCGAGACCCACCTTTTTGTTAAGTGGGTCGGGTAGACTCAAAACCGATGTGAAATGAGGATGGTGACACTTAGGTGAATGGAGGCTGGCGATGTAATACACTGGGAGAATCTATAATTGAATTGAGAAGAAATGGTGAAGGGCTCGCATGATAAAGTGGAGTTTTCGAGTTTTGTTAATGGCGACACTTGATGGTTCCGGTTGAAATGAGATAAAATGAGAAGAGGAGATTAGGGCAACATTTATTACAAAGGGATCGGCTCAGTGTTCCCTCAAACCTTAAAAAAGTATAAGTCTAAAACCTGAAAAGTATCGATCTACCTGCAAATCAGATCGGTACTATTCCCTCATGTATCTATGAAAAAAGAGGGGGAGAAAAGTTATAAACTTAACTTGCATACATATACATCTACACATGTGCATGTATACAACTCAACTTGACAACAACATATTTTGTTTGAATGTACTTAAGAGCCGATGACTAAAACTGTACATATGAACATTGAGCATGTTTGTTCGCTCTACATCCAATTTATTGACCCAATAGCTATTAAATACCATGAATCTCCAAAGAGAGAGATCCAATTCAGATTGTCGAGGCCTATTAACTCGATTGATCGAATGAAAGAAATGAAGAAAAAATTAAATATTGGTAGAATTGAAACCCCTTACTTATACTACTAAATATTGATTGAGAGTCGCTATGAATCACAAGAAGCACAACTCTTCGCAAAAGCAACTTCTAGTATGATAACAACCATTCAAGAAGCGGTATAGAATCCTTTTTGACAGTTCTAATTTGCCTTGATTCAAAGCGCATTGTATTTTCAACAAGACATACTTTGGTAGACAAGTGTTCTCCGGCTTTTTGACCTGGCTATATCCAGCTATCAAACATGCGTAACTTGATGATTATCGAAGCAAGCAGCCTAAAATAATAACGAATGTTCGAATATTAAGCACATACAAGATCATGAGGCAACGATCAAGGAATCCAGCAAAACGACATCATATAATGCTCTTAGTACGAATCGTTACTTGTCCCAGTAAATGAATTGGTACAGATCAAATATTTAGCATGCACAAGTTAAAGATTATGATCATCCAATATCTGGCAAATGCCAAGATGGCTACATAAACCAACTTCATAAACAAGATGCTAGCACACATGAGATCACCTCAGATCGAATAGTCAAAATCCAAGATCAGTCAGATTGATATCGATCTGATGCATATACAGATCAGTATTAATCCACTCAGGTGTTGAGTTTATGGCCCAAATTTTCATTGGTAAGGTCGCCTTCAGCCCGAGGTTCTCGTAACGAAATTTCAACACAATCCAAAGTCGTTCTCTGCTTATAAATACTAGTTGCCTTAAACAAAAAATGGTTCTTGTAGCTCCTAATCTTTCTAATTAAATTGTGTTCACTGGATCCTTACTGATCCGAACTCTACAATCATCGATTTTCAACAAATAAAATGATGCATACTCTGTTAGACCGAAATCTGGGCCTAACACCCAAATCCAATGCGAAAACCTCACAATCACAGATCAATGCAGAAAAGCAGTAAAATAAGAGGAGACACACGAGATTTTATAGTGGTTCGGCTCAAACCAAGCCTACGTCCACTTTATCTCTTCTTAAATCCTAAGAAGTTATTAAAAATACAATGCTATCTCACAATCCGTGAGATTCATTCATACACAACAACCTTGTGATACAATGTAGAAGAGGAGATTAGAGATTGATTTTATACACGATAGCCTCGTGTTAGAATGATAAAAGGTGGCCTTCCGCTGTTCGCAAAGTCTTTGCGGTTGCAATGGTGGAAACCGAGTAAAAGAGTGGCCAAAAGATCCCAAAGATCCTCTCATTCTCCTCCAAGCGGTGTATTTATAGGCGTAGAGGAGCTCTGGGCGGTTCCAGTTCGGATGCCACGTGGCACACCCAGAGGAAATCTCGAAGAATAGTGGAGAACGTGGAAATATCCTTTCCAAGTCGTGTTGGGCCAAGTGTCATCCGATCCGCATCTGTAGGAGGCAGCTATGGCAAGAGAACAGGTCAAACTCGAGAAGTGCAGAAGCAGGTTAGGTCGGTTCGGGTCGGATCCGAACCGAATTAGTTCTCAGAGTTAAATGCGTGTGGGTACTTCTGTGCAGATATCCAAATCGGATCGGGTCCTCCTATCTCGATCCGAACTGAAGTGAGCCAAGTTTCCAATGCCAATCTACTTTGTTATTTGCTTTTGTGTCATCCTAACCGACCCGATAGGGGTGATCTGATCCGAATCGAGCGGGTCATGCCAATTCCAGATTCCAAGTTCCCGGTTCTGCACGCGTTCACAGAAATGGGCGTAACTTTCAAACCGTAAGTCCGTTTAGCCAAACAAAAGCTCGATTCGAAGCTGATTCAGAGAGTTGCAAGAGTTATAAAGCTCAGCTCTGTAATTGCTGTTTTCGAACCCAAAAGAGATCGTCTGATAGGAGTTTCGGGCCATTCTTTGTTTGTGATGCGACTTCAACCAAATTGCTTCCTGTCTTCTGACGATATTCCCCATACTTTTGCGTAGTGTTAACCAGAGATTTCATATGTGACGCCTTTGACTAAAAAGCAGATCAACATTTTGCCCCCCAGAACATATCTTGCTGGTTGAAGGAAGATGTGTTCTGGATAATCCAAGGCCACGCGGGGCCTGCCAGCTGCAAGTTTAATTCATACCTGCAAAGAAAAGAGAGCAAAAAGGTGTGTCAAATCCTGACAAAATTGATTACCCTTTCGAGCATAAACCATGCTTGGGCATTTGTTTGAGCATAAACCATGCTCAAGGGACGTTCGAATCATCCTGCCAAAACCTGGCGAGGGACCTAACCTTCCGGGTATAAGCCATACCTGGAAGTTCAAACTGAGCATAAGCCATACTCGAGTTTTATTGAGTTCCTTTGCCCAATCCTGACAAGATCATTCGTCGTTCCTGAGCATAATCCATACTTAAGCATCCTAGTGAGTACAATCCATACTCATGTCGGGATAGAGCTATACTTGCCAAAACCTGACAAGATAGTCTGTCCCTAGGCATAATCATGCCTAGAGGTCTGAGATCAGTATAAGCCATACTTTAATCGAGATTGAGAATCCTGCCACAACCTGAAAAGACATTTAAATTTGCCAAACATAATCCATGCTCGGAAAGTCCTTCCTTATTCAATTCAAAGTACAAAACCAAAGAAAATCCTGATTGGTTTGTCATCGGGTGCAGAGCACACTTTGGAGCTAAATCCTAATCTCGAACGTGTGTACTCCGATTTAGCCAATCGGAAAACCTAAAGAAAGCAAAGAGACATATCTTAAATCCTAAGAAATGCTAAAAATGCAGAGTCATCCAATCCAAATTAGTTGATGATGAGCCCACGAGAGCTCGATCCAGGGTCATTCCCTCTCCGGGGAGCAGGTGGTGGCAGCGCGGGTGCAGGCGTTGTAGGTTGTTTCACATACTCGGGTAGCTCTCCACGTCTAACCCGTTCCTCAATCAAGTCTCGTAAGTGCCTACAGTCATTTGTGTCATGACCGTCCATATCGTGGAATATGCAATGTTTTCCAGAATCACGTTCTCTTTGCGATGGCTCCCTCCTGGGAGGCTTGGGTAGGAGATAACACCGTTAGTGTCCATGTAGATGTCGATTAGCATTGAATTGAGCTCTGTATACTATTCATAACTGGGCCCTCTCCGGGGCTGAGCGTTGCGATCATTCTTGACAGCAGCTTTCCCTTTGCCTTTTTCAGAACCAGACGGTCCTCCGTCTTTAAGCATGTTGACATCGAGAATTTTCTTTTCAGAATTTGCGTCTTCCTCGCGCAGAAATCTATCCGATTCAAGGTAGAATTCGCTGAGATTCCATGGTGGGTCTCGGTACAAGGATTTTTTGAACTCCGAGTTGTCCAGAACGCCGGATACTGCCGCCATCAATGCCATAGATGGCTCAGGTCGATCAACCGATGCTGCTGCAACATTGAACATTTCAAAAAATGAGTGCAGAGTTTCTCTGGGCCTCTGCTTGATTGTAGTGAGTGACATTACATTCTTGGGTCGAGCGATGTGGACCCGAAACTGTTCAATAAAGCGAGCAACCAATATGTTCCAGTCGTTGATTGATTCAGATTCCAACTGCTGAATCCACATAGCAGCTATATCGGTCAAAAAGAGAGGAAAACATTTCACCATTACGTTTTCCGATGCCGATTGGACTTCCATATGCCATTTATAGCGCATCAGATGCACAGTAGGATCTGTCCTGCTATTGTAGGGCTCCAGTTGTGGAAGTTTGAAATCCGGAGGATTGCGAGAATTCCTGATTTCCTGTGTGAATGGATTATGATTGACATCATCCATGTCATTCTGATAAGTCCTGCCTCTCGAGAGGCATTCAATCAAATTGGCGAGTCGGTCGCCTTCGAAAAGTTGTTGCAAGTTGCCAAGATCCGAGCTGGTGCCCCCAGCGTTAAGTCCAGAAGAGTTTGGAAGTGCATAAGGTGTTTGGAATGTCGTCCGGTTCAGATCGGTTGCCTGTAGGTTGGAGGGGTCGAACTAACCCAGTTCTGGCTCTCTGCTCCGAGCCACATTGGGTTGCTGTTGAGCTAAAGTCGGTGCCTGGGTGCCCATCCGAACCGGAGCAGATGTAGGTCGAACCCGAGCGAAGCCTTGATTTCCAGAGGGGAGGCTGTTGCCCCCAAGCTCATGTAGGGTTGCGGTTCGGATCGGGTCTGAACCGACCCGGTGGGGAATGCCCCCCATTTCCATCTGCGCTGGATTCAAATTTTGGCCCTCGATTCGGATCGGATCCGAATTGATCCTCTTCATTATTCCTGCTGGAGACATTTCCGTGCCGTTTCCAACAGGTTGTGCATTGTTGCTCGGCCTTCCATTCATTCGAGCAAAGAACTCATCCATCATCTCTTGTTGTTTCCGGAGGAGATCATCTTGCCTTGCCATTTGAGTTCTTAATTCAGCAAGAACGCCATCCATTTCGTCTCTGGTTAAGTATGCCGATAGATCACCATGAAAGGAAGCCTCCTGGCTCGCCTCATTCCTTGCACCTTCGGTACTAATGTCCTCAGTACGATAGAAGGTTCCATCTTTCTTTCGTTTATACATCGATCCAATAGCCGAGCAATCCGATTCCTTTCAAGCTAGAGATTGAAGTAATATCGTGTGCCCCCTACCTGAAGCGCCAAAATGTTAGACCGAAATCTAGGCCTAACACCCAAATCCAATGCGAAAACCTCACAATCACAGATCAATGCAGAAAAGCAGTAAAATAAGAGGAGACATACGAGATTTTATAGTGGTTCGGCTCAAACCAAGCCTACGTCCACTTTATCTCTCCTTAAATCCTAAGAAGTTATTACAAATACAATGCTATCTCACAATCCGTGAGATTTGTTCATACACAACAACCTTGTGATACAATATAGAAGAGGAGATTAGAGATTGATTTTATACACGATAGCCTCGTGTAAGAATGATAAAAGGTGGCCTTCCGCTGTTCGCAAAGTCCTTGCGGTTGCAATGGTGAAAACCGGGTAAAACAGTGGCCAAAAGATCCCAAAGATTCTTTCATTCTCCTCCAAGAAGTGTATTTATAGGCATAGAGGAGCTCTGGGCGGTTCCGGTTCGGATGCCACGTGGCACACCCAGAGGAAATCTCGAAGAATAATGGAGAACGTGGAAATATCCTTTCCAAGTCGTGCTGGGCCAAGTGTCATCCGATCCGCATTTGTAAGAGGCGGTTATGGCAAGCGAACATGTCAAACTCGAGAAGTGCAGAAGCAGGTCAGGTCGGTTTGGGTCGGATCCGAACCGAATCAGTTCTCAGAGCTGAATGCGTGTGTGTACTTCTGTGCAGATATCCAAATCGGATCGGGTCCTCCTATCCCGATCTGAATTGAAGTGAGCCAAGTTTCCAATGCCAATCTAATTTGTTGTTTGCTTTTGTGTCATCCTAACCGACCCGATAGGGATGATCTGATCTGAACCGAGCGGGTCATGCCAATTCCAGATTCTAAGTTCCCGGTTCTGCACGCGTTCACAAAAACGGGCGTAACTTTCAAACCGTAAGTCCGTTTTAGCCAAACGAAAGCTCGATTCGAAGCTGATTCATAGAGCTACAAGAGTTTTAAAGCTTAGCTCCATAATTGCTGTTTTCAGGCCCAAAAGAGATCGTTTTATAGGAGTTTCGGGCCATTCTTTATTGTGATGCGACTTCAACCAAATCGCTTCCTGTCTTCTGACGATATTCCCCATACTTTTGCGTATTGTTAACCAGAGATTTCATGTGTGACGGCTTTGACTAAAAAGCAGGTCAACATACTCCAAGGTAGATGTAGACGATCTAAAGCCGAATCACTATATCAGTGTGTTTATTTTATTTGTTGTTTTTGTATTACTTTCTTTGTTCAATTTTAATTTCTTCATATTTTTTCTCTACAAACATTATCTTGGATGTTTGTATAATTTTTATGCAAACGTTTACTGAGATAAGTTCTTTTTAATTATTATTATTATTATTATTATTATTATTATTTGCAAGGCAAGCCGGTTTTTATAGTGGGTCGTTCCACTGTTTATTAGAAGGGAAAAAAGGAAAGGTTGAACTGCACAGGCACAGAACAACAAGTCTGGTTTGATATGCCAGAACGTAAGACATTACAAGGCAAGAGAGTAGTAGAATGCAACCTCTACAATAACAAAAACAACCAAAAGATAACTAAGAACTCACCTCCCCAGGTGGATCATCATCAATACCCTTGATATAGGGCGTCATATAGTGAACAACTGATAACATGATGTAAACAATCCCAGGCTCGAAATATGGTGAACATGGTGAGTAAATCAAGTTCCTATCCCATGAATCATCATCTAAGATAAGGGTATTCTCCACACCCAAAGCTCCATCCTCTAACAACACCAAACCATCGCCTTGTATCCCATAAAAAAGCCTACGCTTATCGCCCACTTCCTCAATATACTTAAAGAAAGAACCATCTTTGTCCATCTGCATCTTAGAATTAACATGCTCCCAATGCCCCATAACATCGTCCCAAACAATGCCAGAGGCGTCAACATTCTTTGGTCTAACATAAGGATGAGGGGTAGGACTACATTCAGGCAAAATCGGTTTGGCTTTAGGCACCAACTTCCTAGGAGGAGGCCTTGGAAGCGGGATCTTCTCTCGAAGGGGGCCGTCAACAGGAACTTTGCAAGATTGAGAGGAATGACCAAAAGTCTTACAGGTAGTGCATATATCAGGTTTCCACTTATAAGTTACATCAACAAAGAAATCATGATCATCTATTCTGGCCTTAAGATGAAAAGGAAGAGGTTTATCTGGCGTGATATCAATCAGGGCCCTAGCAAAAACTAAATTCTTCCTCGCAACAGTGTTAGCATCAAAGCATTTGAGTTTACCAATGTGACAAGCTGGCCAACTCAGGCCCATGAGGGCTGGAGAACAAAAGGAATGTGGGTAAACTGAGTCTAGACCGGGATGGACAATACTTGCTCTCGAGCACGATCAACCGAGACACTCCAAGTAGTGATGATAAATGGTTTGCCTGCAATAATGGAAGGGACCGATTCCAAAACTCGAAGCCTCTCTTCACTAGACGAGAATTTGAGATAAAACATGCTATCCACATATGTGATACGAAGACCACCATGGAGAATCCACGTACTTCTTAAAGCAGTGTGCATGTCAATGTCAGGCAGAGAAGCATCCAAAAAGAATCCGACGAGTTGGTCTTTCCAAAAATTAGCAGTTTCGCTTAGAATTTCCTGGGGAGGCTTCAAACTTAAATTCCCATCAGGTATGATAAAGTCGATAGGGCAATAGTCCCCTGCAACCTTAGGCAGTGATTCAAAAAAGGATGTCCATTTAGCATTATTTATATCACATACCTGAATAAAAAATTAACTTTACTATTTTGAGTGGTATAATTTTATGCAGTTAAAGTGTTTAGTGAGTTTCTAGTGGTGAAGGTGCAAAAACTGTAACATGGATAAAGCGAAAAATAGCGAAGGTGCAAAAAGATTAATTAGATGTAAAACTGGATGTTTAAATTAGTTAATTATCATATTAATTTCTACCTTATATATGATACTTATGTCTTAAAATTAGCTCCTTACAAAAAAATCATTGGTTATAAAAGAGAACTGGTCAGATCATCCTATGTATATTAATACCGCTGAAGCGAATGTTAAATAACTAAGATTTAACAGATGTAGTGGAAAAAAATCGAACTTAAAACAGATCTACTGTTCGTCAACCTTAATTGAAATAGTGTAGCAGTCAAAGAGAATTGCATGTTATAACAGGAATTTTGAGAAGCTTTAACCATATATATATATATATACACACACACAATTATGCTATGTTTACATACTTGATCTATCATCCTTTAGATTTTTCTGGAAAAATTGTTAAATATTTAATCAAACCGACCGTTACAGAGGTTTGCTTATTGTCACTTGGCCAAAATCATTTTTTCCGAAGCCGAAAATACATGGAGCATGTCTATAACGTGTCTTTTTAAAACTCTTTAATCTAATTTACTTAATCCTCTCCACTTTTGTCTACTTAGATCTCTCTAATTTCAAATATTCTTTAGCGTAAATTTTTTTAATGTTCAACCAAGATTAATGAAAAAAAACTAGTTTTTTTTCTTTTTTGTAAATTACACAATCTAACGGTTGGTCTAATTTGATTTTTTTATCCTTAAATCTCTTTAATTTAATTTATCAAACCGACCATTAGGGAGGTTTGCTTACTGTCACTTGGCTGAAATCAATTTTCCAAAGCCCAAAGTACATGGAGCATGTCTATAGCATGCCACTTTAAAACTCTTTAATCTAATTGTTAAAACCCAAATTGGATTAGAACACCAAAGGGACACTAATGGTACTTCACCAAAACAGTCAGAGATCAAGAGGAGCCACAATCGTAAGATGCAAGTAAAAAAGACAATGATTTTTATAGTGGTTTGATCTTAAGAAAGATCTACGTCTACTTTAGCAATAATTTCCATTAGCAATTCAAGAGTTACAAGTGTAGAATCACTCAAAAATACATTCATCTTTTCTCTAACACTTAGATCTCTCTCTAACCAAAACAAATCAACGAAGAATCAAGTAGATTCCGTTAAATGTATGGAGACGGATAAAGGATCATCACTCTCTTGGATGCTTGAGCACTTTTGATGGATTTCATGATGGATTCAACGCTTGATCTTTGTCTTGGAATGGTAGAAGGTGTTAGAATCTCTTAAGGAGTGAATGCAATTCGGCAGCCCTTCGGGGTCATACAAATCGGTCCTTAAAAGCATAGAAGCCATGGCCTATTTATAGAAGAAGTTGGAGTGAAGTGGTGAGCTGAAATGGATACATGCAGGCTGTGGGTCGAACATACAAGTAATTACATAAATGCCACTGCCAGCTGTTAAAAACTTTATCCAACTGTCCACCTGAATCCATGATCGACCGACCAGGAAGACATGTTCGGCCGACCCTATGAAACATGCTCGACCGACCCTAATTGAGCCGTCATGTTCGAGCTGCGGACTGACCCTGAGTTTATGTGTATAACCTTCAATGCTCGACCCTATAGATGGTGCAAGTCTTCCTGTCTGATCGACCCTTTGCTAATGTTCGACCCTGAACCACGTTCGAGTCCTAAATGCTCAAGTCTTGTAAGCGTTGCATGATTGAACTTGGATCATGATGTTGTTCAACCAGGCCTTGTATGTAGCGACCGACCCTTGGTGTTCGACCCTTACTTGAGTTATTGTCTCCATAATTTGCAGTCTCGCTCGATCCTCATATGGTTTATGTAATGACCCAATCACTTCTTTCATGTATGACCGACCCTTATAGTAAATTTAATCTATTAATATGTGCTTGAATATTTATGGATAAACATTTGCCTCTCAAAGCTTGTAATTTTCCTGATTTATTGGAATTTGTAGGCTTTGAAATAATTAATTATAGCACACCTCGATAGATTAAATTTAAACTCACATAGGGCGATCATACATAGTTCAATTACTTCGGATGATACTCACAAAAATACTAGGTCGATAAATCTGGGTTGTACAAACCATATAGGTCGAGCATTCAACCTAGGTCGAGCACGACACTTGGGTCGAGCACGACATTTGGTTCGGTCGTGCCACCTGGATTGAACACGTCTATTCGTATTCTTACCCTTTATATTGCCTTCGATCCCTCATTTTTGCACTTTGCTTATTTCTCTCCAAAAAACTGATTAATGGCGGCTGATTTCCTTTTAAAATTCTTATCGCCTTGATACCTTTTCTCTGTTCGATTTCAACCTGGATTCAATCTCAAACTATAGTTTAACAAAGCGCGCTCAACCCTGCAACGAAATCGAGCTAACTTCGAATCAGTTTGGAAGGACCATCATTCTCATATTTGAATTGCCATACTGTCCAAAGGTGATTTTCCACTCTTGTTCGCATTGTTTCTGGTTTATAGGGGTTTAGGAATTGAATTGAGACGGTTTGGATTTGATTTGGATGTTTTGGGGCTATAATCATTGGCAATTTGAACGAACTTGATCGGATTTTGGAGTGAGGGTGTGCAATTAGATGTATTGTAAGGAATTCAAGTTACTAAAAACCTTTTAAGCTCTGATTGTATTCGATGCACACCAAGTGTTTGGTCAAATGCTCGTGACATGTGACTTATGTTCACCTTGCCAGTTTGCACATACACTTGCGTTTGAATATCTTGCAACCGTTATTTGTGCTTGTTTTTGCTGTGCTTGTAGTGACTCCATTTTTGTTGCACCCGTAGTGTAGAGAAACTAAATCAGATTTTAGCAACAATGTTGTAATATTCCAGATTTCGCTTTGAACTGATGTCATCATGCTCGACCCAAGTCAATTTCAAGCATGTCCGATCCTTGTGTAATTCGTCTTGTTCGACCCGCTTTGGTCGAGCATGCTCGAACTCATCCAAGGTCCGAACATGTTCGATCAGCTGAAGCTCGAACATGTTCGACCCTCTCTGGGTTGAATTATGTTCGAATCCATGCGGTCGGGCATGTTCGACCAGCCTGGGCTCGAATGTGCTCAAGCTTATCTGGGTTGAACATGTTCGACCCTATGGATCGGTCATGTTCGATCTGTTGAGCTCGAATGTGTCGAACCTCTCTGGGTTGAACATATTTGACCCTATGGGATTGGTCATGTTCGACCCAGTTAAGGTTCGAACACGACCGATCCTGTTTAGGTCGAACTTGCTCGATCTTGCTTGCATATATTCAAACAACTTGGGAAGGAGTGTGGTTTCATTGTTCGATTGAAGGTTGTACTTGTAAACCTGATCACACAGAACATAATTCCACAAACTTCTCGCTTGCTTGATCCGAAGTACTTGACCACGTTTAAGTCTTGCTAAATTCAAATTTGCTCGACTCTAATGAGGATCGAACAGGTGAGAATCGAACATGTTCGACCGAAGGTGGTTCGATCATGTACAACCCCACTTGGGTTCGAGCATGGTCAAGAACTTCGGCATTTTTGCAACTTAGTTTGTGGTCTTTCACCAGTATCCAAGTATTTCCTGATGTTGAACCTGCAATTTATTTTTAAGCATAGCCGTTCGTATAGAAAATGTTAACCTGACAACAATTACGCCAAAACCCCAAAGAACAAACCATGTCTGGTGAAGCCGAAAATTTTGGACAAGTTTTTGGAGCCACATCTGGAGCAAGTGCCAGCCAAACCTTTCCTAAACCTCGACCATATTCCACTATACCACTTAAGAGACATGAAACAGAACTGTCCTTTAACTCATTCCAACAATTGTGTAAGGAATATGGGATTTCAGAAAAAGAAGAAGCCGGATTTCTTGGAAAAGATGAATTTGCTGGCATTCCTCCTCCCGCGTACGTCGTAGCAAAACGATACATGTTGATGAGCTGGGCGATTCCTCCCTTTAACCCTTACATAGAGACAATTCTTAAGAGCTTGGCCATTGCCCCATATCAGTTACACCCAAATGGTTACTTTTCCTTAATGGGTCTTTATATACTGTTTATGAGGGTCAAAGAGCGTGCACCTACATTTCAAGATATTTGATCTTTGTCTTCTTTTAAAAGGAGGAGGGATCGTCCCTCAATCATTTTTGTCGAGAGCTAGAGCTCCAGGATTATTACTGATTTAGTCGAGAGTACCTAAGGGTTCCCTAACCAATATTTCTTTATTCGTTACCCTTCGAACTTCTATGGTTTATGGATGGAAGGAGGTGAATATATTCACCTTGTAGTTCTTTTATTTCATTTTCCCCTTTTATTCCAGCGCTTACATCTGAAATTATATTGTAGTGACTCCCACCGATAAAGATAATCCTTTCGATCAAGTTCTTTTTAAAACCTTAACAGCTGTTCCTAAGAATGAAAGGAGCAGGAGATTCTTACTCACGGAAGAGTTTCTCCATAGATGCAACATGCTTCCTCCCTCACGAACTTAAGGGACAGATTTGACAGATAAGAAAGATAATCTTTGTAAATCCCCGGCCAAGAAAGCCTGAATAAGGAAGTGCACTACTTCTGCGAAAAGCAGCAAAACTCTTCCCAAATCCAAACTAGCTTCTGTTGAGGAGGAATCATCCAGATAAAATAAGGATAAGGGCCCTTTAGCTTTTCCTGATCAAATTAGGAAGGAGGTCACCGCTTCGGATCCTGTGGAGGAAACTAAGCAGGCTGATGTGGATGAATCTGCTTCAAAAATTGTTTCAAACTCTACGAAGGAAAATGAACAGTCTGAAGAGGTTGAAGTTGGTTCTGTGAACAAATTAATTACTGAAAATCGTGATGAAATCCTGTTGTTCAAGGCAGTCAAGGAGACGGCATGTCGGAGACTTTCAGGAATCTTGGTGACCTCCACTCGGTTAAGGACCTTATCCCGAGCGATACTTTGCCCTCAAAGCCAACAGTTTCAAATACAAAGACTAGGACTGAAAATTACTCATCTCGAAGTCCTTATCCTGGAAAAACACTTCAGGATATAGGAATTTCCTTAAACGATCCTCGTCTGACTGGTTCGTAATTAGACGTTTCATGAACATACTTTCTGTACTCTTACTTTAAGCCTTACGCTCTCAGTACTTTATGTAGGCTTTTTCTATTTTGATTCAGTGCCTTCTATTTCAAGTACTGAAAATTTGCTCTTTCCCTTTCTCAGGTTTAGAAATGAGATGCTCTCTTGAGGATATCTTTGAACAGGATGTCCAGCAATTCGATCCCAAAAACTTCCTTAAACCTCAGTCTTCCCATCATTCGAAGCACACACAATGTTCATAGCTCGCTTATCAACCTCACCGAATTAGCGACTTTGTCGAAACCAAGTAGTAAAGGAAGTGGAGACATGATCATTTTGATAGGCTGAAGGCTGAGAGGATTAAAGAGCTAGAACAACGGAAAAGGAAGAACGAGAAAAAGAGAGAAAGGAGCGATAAGGGTAAAGTTGATTGTGGGAAGCGCCACAAGTCAGATAAGCATCCAATGCCAAATCTCACGGTATCGGACATTCAAGAGATTGGCGATGATACATATTTGGCTTCCCCACCAGCTACTCCTACATCTTCTGACCTTCAGACCATTATAGATAGGCCTCTTTACAAGATAAGGCCAACCAGCCTAATGCTTGCTAAACGCTTCAAAGGATGGGATTTGAAAGGGATGTACTTTGACGTGGACTTGCATCCTAATGACAAGCGGGATCTTCTTGAGGAAATAGCTAGTACCAAAAGCAGTATGATCACTCAATATGACGTTGCCAAGAGTCAAGCCGAGGTCAAATTAGATAAATTGAGCGAGCGCGTTGAAAAACAACTTTGTAGCTGGAATGTATTTGCTCATGACCTCCAAAGACTTAATTCCACCCGCCTCGACCACATTATAACATTGGAGAATGACAAGGCTGCCTTAATTCATGCACTTAAATCTCAAAGTTCCACGAAGGATTCTAAGGCTAAGATTGCTAAGCTTAAGGAAGAACTTGTTGCTGCCAAACAGAAGGAAGATGCATTTGAGAAACAGGTCCAAGAAGCTTAGACTGCTCAACAGCTTGTAGAGTCCCAATTGATCCAAGAAAGAAATATTTCTGCTACTCTAAGACAAGAAAAGTTGACCCTCCAACATAGGATTTCTTCTCAAAGCTTGTCCCTTGGGACACTAGCTGCTAATGTTAAGTTTTTTGAGGAGGATAGAGATAAAGCCATGGATGCTTGTTTAAAAGTCAAGGCAAAGGCCTAGGAGACCCTATTCAAATTTTATGTTTACAGTGTCATGGATCGTGGCAGCTTGTATTATTTGGGAAAAGACTTTGCTGAGACCCTGCCTCTTGTCTAGGAAGAAGTTCTCAAAATCGATGGAGGCGATCGTGGTGAAGAAGATCTTATAGAGGAGCTTTTAGATGAGAAATCTCGTGAAGCTTTAGCAAAATGAAAGATTAAACTAAGGGAAAAGCGATCATTGCTTGGCGATAAAGCTGGAGCTTATGGAGGACAAGCTCATGATGTAACAAATGCTGATGCCCACACTTTCCTTGCTAATACCGAGACCACTGGTTTACCATTCTCAGAAAATCAAGACAACCCTCCTACTTCTCCGAAAGAAAAAGACGCAGCATTTGAGGAGCATAACGTTGAGGAAAATTTAGCAGAGAAGGATAGCAAAGATGATGAAACAGATGACGATACTAATGCACACAGATTTGAAGTTGAAGAGCACAGGAATCTTCAGGCCTGTCTTGTAGCTGCAGGTAGACTTGAAATTATCGAAACCCTGCTATACTTAGACTACCTATGCCCTTCGCCTGACACGTCTGCATTTCGTATTCATTGTTCATCTGCTTTAGGTCTAATGTCACCATCACCCTCCCTTGCTGAAGGAAAGACAATAGCTGGTGAAGCTATCATAACTGATTCAACCTTAATGTCAGTTCCTTTTGCCTCAGTTTCTACTCCTGCTCCAGGTGATCCATCCCTTCTTGCTTTCAACAACCCAGGTTCTCAGGATACTCGGATTCCAGCAATTGCTAACTTAGGTGAAGATGAAGATTATATTCCAAGTGGGGAGGATTCAGAGCAGACTGGTGAAACTCCAGACAAAGAGACCAAGGATCCAAAGAAGGACAAATCCAAAGCTTCATCAACTTCTAGGCGTATAGAGAAAAAGCATGCCGCTAAGAAGAAAGTTATCACTTTGTCATCTCAGGAGAGTCCCAGCGGGCCAGGGAAACAACCAGCTAGTGCTCCTTCCACTAAGCCTACTTTGAGGTCGGCCGGTAAGAAACAATAGTGCTCATGACTTTACTTTAGTTTCTGATTATCGTATTCAAACCGGTTGTATATGCAAGTGCCGGTCCTCGCTCATTACTTTTATGCTTGTTACTTTACGCACATTCATGTCTGATACTTTTCTCTGGACTTGTGATTCTATGATCTTGTTTTGTGAAATGAAACTGTGTTCTTCTTGCTATACTTTAAGCTTTTATTTTAGCTTTGTCGTACTTTGTTGCTTTGCATTCCACACCTGTTTTCTTTTCATGTTCACAACACAAATTTTAATAACAAGTCATTCGTTATTACAATATTTAATATTAGAATGACCTCGTTTGCAAATTGGTTTTTACAAATTGGTTTTTGCAAATTGTTTTTTGAAATTGGGTTTTCAGTCGTAACTAAGGATTATTATTAGCTGGATTATTTTGACCAATTTTGTTAAATCTCCATGATTCTGATTGGGTACTTAAGGCTTCTTGCCTGTGACCAACCACTTTTGTGCTTATCATTGTATTGAAGCCCTTAAGTTTGCCTTGGTCATTTCAAGAAATTGAACTTCATCGGTTAAAATAATCCTCGTAAATGCTAAACCTTTAATGTAAGATTGTGATGAGTTTGTGATATGTTTAAGTGAGCATTATTAAATCTCTTTAATGTGGTGGTAATGCCCCCATACCAAAATTTGTCACAAACTTTAAAGGTTGGGCGTGACATTTTGTGATCGCCTTCATCTGGAATCTTTGGGTCATGTGTTCTTGCCACTACAAAATTTCTTGGCATGATCATGATGAAAGATTTTCGGTCTAGTCGATCCAACACATACCTTTTTGTGAGAATAAATTTCCATTTTTGTGCCCCTGCTTGAGAGGTCTTATATTTTTAGTATATTCAATCATATTTCTCGCAAACCTATTAATCCAGGTCCTTCGGAGATTAGATTTGAACATATGCCCCCGGATAGGTCTTGCTTTTCGTACCTCCGAAGAGGTTCTTTGTAAACCCGTTATTTGTTGTGGCTGAATGATTTAGCCACTTGTAGAATTTGTAAACCTGTAAACCCAGTTGATCTTTGTCTTGGAATGGTAGAAGGTGTTAAAATCTCATGAGAACGGAGTGAATGCAATTCGGCAGCCCTTCGGGGTCGTAGAAATCGGTCCCTAAAAGCATGGAAGCCATGGCCTATTTATAGGAGAAGTTGGAGTGAAGTGGTGAGCTGAAATGGATATATACAGGTTGTGGGTCGAACATACAAGTAATTACAGAAATTCCACTGCCGATTGTTAACAACTGTATCTAGCTGTCCACCTGAATCCATGATCGACCGACCCAGGGAGACATGTTCGACTGACCCTATGAAACATGCTCGACCGACCCTATTTGAGCCATCATGTTTGAGCCGCTGACCGACTCTGAGTTTATGTGTGCAAACCTTCAATGTTTGACCTTATAAATGGTGCAAGTCTTCCTGTCCGATCGACCCTTTGCTAATGTTCGACTCTGAACCACGTTCGAGTCCTAAATGCTCAAGTCTTGTAAGCATTGCATAATTGAACTTGGATCATGATGTTGTTCGACCAGGCCTTGTATGTAGCGACCGACCCTTGGTGTTCGACCCTTACTCGAGTTATTGTCTCCATAATTTGCAGTCTCGCTCGATCCTCATATGGTTCATGTAATGACCGATCGCTTCTTCCATGTATGACCAACCCTTATATTAAACTTTATCTGTTAATATGTGCTTGAATATTTATGGATAAACTCTAATTTACTTAATTTTCTTCACTTATGTATCCTTAGATCTCTCTAATTTTAAATATTCTCTAACATATTATTTTTTTATGTTCAACATTTGTCTTTTTAGTCAAACCGACCATTAGGGAGGTTTCCCTACTGTAACAACCCGTATTTCGATAACATGATTAAAGACGAGAATCAAGGCAGAATTTAATTTTAAATTCTGAATCAAGTGAAACGGGCTACGCCATTGCGTTCGTCTCGGAAAAATACGCGAAATAGAGTCCGAGTTTTCGAAAATTGGAGTCCGTATGACCAAGATATGGCCTCGCGAAGTTTCACGAAAAATTTCCAAATTAAAGTATACTTAATTAAGTGAAATGGGTTGCGCAGAGAAATATATATATTGATATATATATATATATATAATTGAAAATTAAATAAATAAATATGCAAAAATATTCAAAACAGCGAATTGGGAGAGGGGAATAACCGAACCGGCCGATTTTTGAGGTCGACTAGGGGTTAATCCAGGGTGTTTGGCTGTCAACCTGTGGGCCGATTCGCTCAAATGCAGATTTTGCATTTGGATGGTTCTCATGGTTCATCTTTAATCTAAAGGCCCTAGATGGTTCCTACACTTGACTTCTTCCCCAAGACATGCTTTGATGGCTTGGATTGAATCTAGGTTTAATCCTATGGCCTAAAACACTTGCCTAATATATAAATAAGACCCTAACCTATCCTAAATCCTCATTATTCATTCATGCAACTAAACTATGGCAAAATTTCTACTCTCATGGCCTCCACTCAACTATCCTAGCCTCTACTTCATTTCTATGAAAGGTTTCATGATCATGAGAGTGTTAGAGAGTCCCTATGTTAGTATGAGAGCCTCTCAAGTTGATTTCAAGGCAAAAGCTTTGATCTTTGTTCATAAAGATGGTGTTTTTGTTGATTTGGGGCATCCATCTTTGGGTTTTTGGGTGATGGCATGCATAGGCTTCCTCACAAGCTTTAGTTTAATCGATTTAGGCCTTCAAAGCAATGTAAGCCCTTTTCCTACTCTTAGATATTAACTATGAAGTTAAATGTTCATGTTTCAAGTTTGGGTTTGATCATTGAGAATGATACATGCTATCATGTCATGCAAGTTTATGAAGTCATTATCTTGATCTTATGAGCTAAAAGCTACAACCTTTATGTTGAAATGTTGCATTATGCAACATGAGAACCTTCATACCCTTTTTTGTCAACTTGCATATGAAGTCATAACCCTTATATGATGATATATGCGAGTTTCTAGTCGTCATTCCATGTCTTTTGTCACCATGATTCGCTTATGTGCCAAGTTTGGGTTTATGCATGTTTTTTAGGCTTAAGAATGTAACATGCAAGCTAATGAACACATTTGTGCCTCATTTGCCACCATGATTAACTTGTGGCTTAATATCCATTTTTGTCATGCCTTTGCCAAGTCTCTTCTTTTAATCCATTACGTTGTTGCGAACGTATATGCGAGTTTAAAAAGCGTTGGGGTCACATTATGGGAAAACATAATGATATGAACATGATTTGGGTAAATGGGTATAAACATGACAACGTGTAACGTTAAATATGACATGTGTTTATACTTGAAAACATGACTTGAAATATAACATGGAAGTGACATGTAAGTATGCATAAAAACATAAGCTTGGGAATTTACCTATTAAGTTAGGTCTACCCATTGGGAATTTACCTATTAAGTTAGGTCTACCCAATTGCTTGAAAACTTGAATATGAACATGACACTAGACTAAACATGAAAGTGGCCAACTCGAGGTTGGGTTGAGTTTGCAACGTAAAGCTACCCGGAACCGACCGGCCTAACTAGTAGTTGCAAACAATAGGACCCAATGTGAGAAGTTGGTCATGTTGTGCTTGAACCCGAGGTTAGACCAAGTTGTGGTGTAAAGCTACCCGGAACCGACCGGCTTAACTAGTAACCACAACAAAGTCTAATGTGAGAGGTTGGGGTGCATTAAGAAATTAATGCCACATGATAGGGTTAAGTTAATTTGATTAATGACTCTTAACCAAATATGACATGGACAAATGGGTTTAGTAATTGGATTAGGCTAATGATACTTAACAAAACATGACAAGGTTGGGTAGGTTAAGTAACTTGATTTGCCTAATGACACTTAACCATTTTTATACGACTAGTGGACGGGGATTAAGTTAACCAACACTTAATCAATCCAAAACGATAATTTGGTAAGGTTAAGTAAGTTTTCTTAATGACACTTAACCAAAAGATACAGTTAATGGATGGGGTTAAGATTAGACTCAACTAGTCTAAACATGATAATCGGATGGGGTTAAGTTAGCCTAGACTTAATTAATCCCACTTGGTAGTTTAATGGGGTTAAGTTAAATACTTAACTAATCTAACACGATGATTTGAAGTGGTTAAGTGACCTATACTTAACCAATCTCACCCGTTAATTTGAAGAGGTTAAGTGACCTAAACTTAACCAATCAAACTCGTTAATTTGATGTGGTTAAGTGATCTATGCTTAACCAATCTAACTCGTGAATTTATTGAGGTTAAGTTAACCCATACTTAACCAATATAACGTGAAAACATGATAAGGCTAAGTCATGAATCGCTTGAATACACTTGACCGGTTTGACTAAGTAATTTCATAGGGTCAAGTTAATATATACTTAACCAACTTGAGCATGGTTTGTAGGGTTAAGTCTTGGACTTGGATACTTAGCCAATTTTGACATGATTTGTAGACGGGTTAAGCCTTGAACTTGGATACTTAGCCAATTTTGACATGATTTGTAGACGGGATTAAGTCATGAACTTAAGTGACACTTAATCTATTATGTAAACCCTAATTCGGAGAATTAGGTGGGTAACCGTAATTAACAAGGATAACGGGAATAAGGCTAAGTCGTAAACCTTGGTTGAAGGATAACTAAGTAATGATTCTTAGTCAAGGAAATTTAGACCAGTTCATAGATAGATGAGTAACCTGATACGGTAGGTCATCGTTTAAGTATACGAGTAGGAGCAAGTATCTGATTTAGATAAAGGCTCCAGCGAACTGGGTAACGAAGCAGCGGCTTCGGGGAACGTGAGGATATTCTTGGGATCCCTCTGTGGGCTGCCAGGTAATTATACTAGGCTCATGAGAGGTTAAGGTCTGCGTTAGAAGAACCAAGAGTATGCCTTGGTTGCTATACGAGCGACCTAAAGACGGGGATGGATAGGGTATAGTCGACGAAACACGGTCGTACCCTAGATAGCATTTTTCGTCAGGCTACCTTCCATCTTTGGTCAAGCGTGTACGTACGGAAAGGCAGAGAACACCCAATAGACCATAATTGCTATCTAATTATGGGTGCGGTAAGGCTCGGATTGGGGGTTGGCCAGTAGTGTGTTCTCGTACAGGATTTATCATGTCTTGTCTTTCGCTAGTTGAGGGAGGGGTCGCGTGGGACCATAGCCACGTATAGAAAAAACAGACCTTAGCATCTGCATCGGCAGATAAATCGTAAGCTCCCGACCGAGTCCTGTATTTCCTGGTCTGCCCTGTGACAGGACTCGGATGGCACGATGTGATACATGTGCATACAGTCATGGAAAAATGATTCACGATGAATGCGTGGGAAAAAGGGCGCGGTTGGCGGTTAGTGTAATCCCTAGTGGCCCTAGGTGGTTGAACCCTAACCGAGATACGAAAACGTGCAATAGGTAAGCGTAATCCCTAGTAGCCCTAGGTAGCATAAGTCCTAGTTGTACAGACGCTAATTCATGTTGGAAGACCCTAGCTAGGTTTAGGGTAACAGTCCAAACCGATCTTAAGGATCATGGAACTATGTAAAGTAATATAGAATCTCATGGGAAAGCCCGTATGGCCTACGGCAAGGGACTGAACATTTACATGGAATAAAACATACGAGTTGAGTAACCTATATATGCGATATATTAGGTTGACATGGACCACTACACGACTTTTGAGTAAGGGTCATTCACGGATAACACGTGATACAGTTGGGATACTAGTACGGTAGGTGCAGAGCAGATGTGCAGAGCAGATGTACAGGATAGATATCATGGGACGTTATACGTGATAGATATCTTGGGATATTATACTTGATAGAAACCTGACGATGTGATACCTTGTTTTATCTTGACATCGTAATTTATCATGACACCTTAGTTCACCTGAGTTCAGTAGTTCATCCTGTTATTTTGATTTAGCTTATCTATCTTGTTATCATGCTTATGTTCATCTCAGCTTCTCATGTCAGTTAACTTTACTAGTTTTTATACTAATAGTAGATAGGGCTTACTCAGTCTTTTTGAATGACCCGTTTTGTTTCGCCTCTTTTCTTCCGTTTCCCCCCCAGGTTATAGGGAGGAAATACTGCTGTTTAGTTTGGACTTCTTCTGCTTGAAGGTCATCATGGATGGCTTGGACTTTTCTTGGCTATGGCTACTTTACTGTCTTTATTTGGGGAATAATTTATGAAAAAGTCTTTATGCTTCTTTACTATTGCAAGACAGGTTTTGATGTACTCTGATGTAAAAGGCTTTAGACCTTAATTATAAATGTCTATGAAAGTTCGATTTTACTTCCGCTATTTTATATGTTCTGTCTTGTGATATTTCTGTGCATGTTTACCAATAATGCCCCTCTAAAGCTAGTGCATTCCTTTGTGAGTGACCCTAGCGGAGGCGGGGTGTTACACGTGGTATCAGAGCAGAAGGTTACCAGACTGGGCAAAAGTTTTTAAAGACCTTCTGAAAACTATTTGAAAATCGTTTATAAAGAAGCATTTTTCAAGAAAATTTTCTTTTAAAAGAAAAAGGCTATTCCCCAAAGGCCATTAGCACTATCCTTGTTTCCTTAATTGAATCTCTTTTCCTTTCTTTCCTCCATCTGTAGTCACAGTGGTTTTAACTGCGACTAGTCTTTTCTATCTACGAAAGTGTTTTCCTTACGATGGAGGTGGTTCTCGAGAGACCAGTGGCCGCGTTATAAGAAAGGATAGTGAGGAAGAGGATAAAGGATACGAGCTTAAGGATGAGCAACTTGTTGGTATGGCTCAGCCCAGGACGAGAGAGAAGGATGAACAATGAAACCTATGACGAGAGAGTACCTTTAGCATGGTAAAACGGGACGGATAGTTAAGTATTATGGGAAAAGGACAAGATCATCGGGAAGGCAGCAGTATGCTCTCATTTCTAGGGTTCCTCGGAAGGAGGGTGACGATCTTGTTAAAGGTTTAGCTTTTCTTCTCTATCATCCCGTTAGGACTTTGTTTTGATCATCGTATCATTTAAGTCTGCTTCGATAGTTGAGTCTCCGCACCTTAAGTACTAGCGTAATAGAGAATCCCATTTTTGTCTCAAAGTCCTATTGGAGAATCAGTCCATTTATACATGACTTGTTTGGATTTGGGAATGTCTATGCCAAGTGTTGAGTTTGGAAATAATGCTTATGTTTTTAAGCTATGGATGGATTCTAGGGATGAAGTGGTTATCCAGTAAGGGGTGCCACTCTCGGTTTTGATAGGAGGGTAGTTAGACTCTTGACTAGCCTTGGTAATACCCTCGAAGTCTCGTGTAACCTTTTGGGTTCGGTCATGGTTAGTTACTTAGAATCCCTTGATGCCTTTATGGGAAATTGGAAGGCCAATCGAGTGGTGTTCGCCGATAAGACGGATGGTTTATTTCACTTATGCATGGGTTATAGAAATCACCTTAGTAAGTGCGCTTGATAACCTGGTTGGCATCTGTTTACTTTCAAGAGAAAGTTCTTCTATGTGGAATACCTTGTGGTACGAGGTCCGAGATTCATTAGTGAATTTTGGAAAGCTTGCATGAGATCATGAGTACGCAGTCATGTTTGCGTCAAGCATTTTAGGAAAAGGATAAGTGCAAGTGGAACGAGAGGCGACGAAGAAATGAGTTTCAGCTCATGTTATGGAAACAGGAAATAAGAAGCTACGAAATCGCGAAGTTAAAGGACGGTCAAGGCACAATGGAATTAAGCTCAGGGAAATACGACTTTGATGGTCAAAGACTAGATACGCGCATGATATCTCTTTTTGGTAGTATATCCTTGATCCCTGTTTTCTGTAGAGCTTACTTGTAGGCTATCTTTTGTGGACATCCTCTCGGTCCTATTCTCCGTTACAAACCCTGTAAGGAGTTTGTCCTGTTTATCTTCTCGACCCTGTTTCAGGGAATTCTAGGTAGAACCCTATGGATGTAAACATGTATTTGAAACATGTTATGATTGATATGGTTGCAAGTGGTTGCAAGTGGTTGCTCATGGATGCGCGAATACACATTAGATACTAGCTCGACTCGGTCACATTTCATATTGCATATGCACGAGTATTTATACTTGTTTATGGATGAAATCGAATGTATTATCATGCGGTTGTTGCATATGAATGAATGATTGTGCACGCATATAGTATCTATATGACTAGGACTATTTGCATACATGTTGGATTCATGACACTATACATATTTTGCATTAGAAAGATTATTCAGGCCTGATCATTAGCATTAGCTAAGGAACATGTACACACACGTCTTGCATATATTCATACAGCATTAGAAATCATCTAAGGACAATGGTTGCTCGTGGATGATGTTTTGAGTAGATGGATGATGGATGGTAGGATATGTTCTTCCTAACTTGGAGATTTCGGGGACGAAATCCTAAAAGGTGGGGAGAATGTAACAACCCGTATTTCGATAACATGATTAAAGACGAGAATCAAGGCAGAATTTAATTTTAAATTCTGAATCAAGTGAAACGGGCTACGCCATTGCGTTCGTCTCGGAAAAATACGCGAAATAGAGTCCGAGTTTTCGAAAATCGGAGTCCGTATGACCAAGATATGGCCTCGCGAAGTTTCACGAAAAATTTCCAAATTAAAGTATACTTAATTAAGTGAAATGGGTTGCGCAGAGAAATATATATATATTGATATATATATATATATATAATTGAAAATTAAATAAATAAATATGCAAAAATGTTCAAAACAGCGAATTGGGAGAGGGGAATAACCGAACCGGCCGATTTTTGAGGTCGACTAGGGGTTAATCCAGGGTGTTTGGCTGTCAACCTGTGGGCCGATTCGCTCAAATGCAGATTTTGCATTTGGATGGTTCTCATGGTTCATCTTTAATCTAAAGGCCCTAGATGGTTCCTACACTTGACTTCTTCCCCAAGACATGCTTTGATGGCTTGGATTGAATGTAGGTTTAATCCTATGGCCTAAAACACTTGCCTAATCTATAAATAAGACCCTAACCTATCCTAAATCCTCATTATTCATTCATGCAACTAAACTATGGCAAAATTTCTACTCTCATGGCCTCCACTCAACTATCCTAGCCTCCACTTCATTTCTATGAAAGGTTTCATGATCATGAGAGTGTTAGAGAGTCCCTATGTTAGTATGAGAGCCTCTCAAGTTGATTTCAAGGCAAAAGCTTTGATCTTTGTTCATAAAGATGGTGTTTTTGTTGATTTGGGGCATCCATCTTTGGGTTTTTGGGTGATGGCATGCATAGGCTTCCTCACAAGCTTTAGTTTAATCGATTTAGGCCTTCAAAGCAATGTAAGCCCTTTTCCTACTCTTAGATATTAACTATGAAGTTAAATGTTCATGTTGCAAGTTTGGGTTTGATAATTGAGAATGATACATGCTATCATGTCATGCAAGTTTATGAAGTCATTATCTTGATCTTATGAGCTAAAAGCTACAACCTTTATGTTGAAATGTTGCATTATGCAACATGAGAACCTTCATACCCTTTTTTGTCAACTTGCATATGAAGTCATAACCCTTATATGATGATATATGCGAGTTTCTAGTCGTCATTCCATGTCTTTTGTCACCATGATTCGCTTATGTGCCAAGTTTGGGTTTATGCATGTTTTTGAGGCTTAAGAATGTAACATGCAAGCTAATGAACACATTTGTGCCTCATTTGCCACCATGATTAACTTGTGGCTTAATATCCATTTTTGTCATGCCTTTGCCAAGTCTCTTCTTTTAATCCATTACGTTGTTGCGAACGTATATGCGAGTTTAAAAAGCGTTGGGGTCACATTATGGGAAAACATAATGATATGAACATGATTTGGGTAAATGGGTATAAACATGACAACGTGTAACGTTAAATATGACATGTGTTTATACTTGAAAACATGACTTGAAATATAACATGGAAGTGACATGTAAGTATGCATAAAAACATAAGCTTGGGAATTTACCTATTAAGTTAGGTCTACCCATTGGGAATTTACCTATTAAGTTAGGTCTACCCAATTGCTTGAAAACTTGAATATGAACATGACACTAGACTAAACATGAAAGTGGCCAACTCGAGGTTGGGTTGAGTTTGCAACATAAAGCTTGTAACACCCCACCTCCGCTAGGGTCACTCTTTCGGGGGCACTAGCTTCTGGGGGGCGTTAGAACTGGGTAAGCATGCATAATGATATATCAAGGCAGAACAAGAACATAGATATATATGTAAAGCAGAGTAAATAACAGCGGAAGATTTTCAAACCATTTCAAATCAAGTCTAGTACATCATAAAGTCATCTGCCAAAATAAACATGTCTAGTACAACATAAACAGAAATACTGAAATACATAGTGCTATCCCCAAAATAAAGGTGATAAACCATAGCGAGCTCAATGTCCAGACATACATGAGCTATCCAGCGAACAAGCAAGCGATCCAAGCTAAGCACCACTGTTCCCTCCCTGAGAACCTGGGGGGGGGAAACGGAAGAAAAGAAGCGAAAGAAAACAGGTCAGTCAAAAAGACTGGTAAGCCCTACTACGATCAGTCTATAAACTAATAAAGCTAACATCATGATGGAAACTGAGATGAACATACTGGCAATAGATAAAGGTGTCATCACATAAAGAAGATTAAGCTTTGCACCACAGTGTACTAGCAAACTAACATAGCAGGTATTGATCCCTCAGCCCAAACTTTGGCCCAATTGCATGAGGTGACCTTAATACAAGGTCCAGCCCAACGGTCTAGTCGATCGGCTCCCTATAAACCTAACACGTCAAGTGTTGGTGTCCATACGGCCCACATATGGTTGTAGTCAGACTGTGCTGGGTCCACCTTCGGGTGTATCAAGCCCTCGGGTGTCAACCCCAGACACCTAAGCAATAATGCACAGTCTAAACCTACTGGTACCCGTGCCTCGAGTTTGTCCAACACCGGATTACGTGCACGTCCGTAGCCCGCCTGGACCCGCACCGCTGTACCACTCAGCCGTCGCTTTGGTCGCTTACATCAGTCCAGTAATCGTGCCCCGCCCTAGCCTAGCTTCTAGGGTTGTGAATGATACCAAACTGGGATTACTGCCGGAACAGACCACGTTGCTAGGGTTTTCTAAGAGGGTTGAGTGTGGTTTAACCCCTCACTAATCATGGATTAAATTAGTTAAGTGTAACCAACAGTTCACCACTTAACCCCATTTAATCCCTCGTATCCCCAAAATTGGTTAAGTATTAGTGGGCCATGACTTAACCCTAATCATGAGGCATTAATTAATTTAATTGTGCCTTAACCTCTCACATTAGACTTTGTTGCGGTTACTAGTTAAGCCGGGCGGGTCCGGGTAGCTTTACACCACAACTTGGTCTAACCTCGGGTCCAAGGTACACATGACCAACTTCTCACATTGGGTCCTATTGTTTGTAGCAACTAGTTAAGCCGGTCGGTTCCGGGTAGGTTTATGCTACAAACTCAACCCAACCTCGAGTTGGCCACACTTATGTTTTCTAAGTGTCATGTCCACTTTAATTCCAAAACATAATTACAAGTTTAACAAATACTTGGGTAGACCTAACTTAATAGGTAAATTCCCAAGGGGTAGACCTAACTTAATAGGTAAATTCCCAATCTCACATTTTCATGTATTTTAAGTTTTACCCAAAACCCCCCAACGTCATTCTATCGCTTACATATTCGTCATAACGCATAAAGGATAGAAAGAGGGAACTTGGCACAACATACATGAGGAATCTTACATATCATAATAAACATGCATAACATGTTGGACTTGCATAACTTAGCATAGTGAACTTGCATAAACATGCATAACTTGTTAAACTTGCAAATCATGGCATAGTGAACTTGCATAAACATGCATAACTTGTTAAACTTGCAAATCATGGCATAGTGAACTTGCATAAACATGCATAACTTATCAAACATGTGTAACATAGCATAGTGAACTCGCATAAGCATGCATAACTTGTTAAACATGCATAACATAGCATAGTGAACTCGCATAAGCATGCATAACTTATTAAACATGCATAACATAGCATAGTGAACTCGCATAAGCATGCATAACTTATTAAACATGCATAACATAGCATAGTGAACTCGCATAAGCATGCATAACTTATTAAACATGCATAAATCCCAACTTTCATCACATATTAACTTTAGAGTTTCTAAAATGAAGATAAGAGGGCTTACAAATATTATGAAGACACAAATCTACTAATAAAGATTGAGAAGCCCTTTATGCAAGCATAAAAACCCAAAACAAAGCTCCAATTAACAAAAAAAATCCCAAAAACTCTAGCTTAGCAATTAAAGCTTGCAACTTGATGATGTATGCAAGCTATTGATCATTCATACAACTTAGAAATGCTTGTATGAACATCATAATCTTCATAGGAATGATTTATGAAGAGGTTGGAGGCTAGGGTTTTTAGGTGGAGGCCATTTGAGAAATCAATTTGACATAGTTTGGTTGCTAGAATGAATAATGGGGTTTTAGGGTAGGATTAGGGGCTTATTTATAGAAGATTAAAGTGTTTTTAGCCCTAGGATTAACCCTAGGTTAGTTTAGGTCCGTCAGATTTCGGAATTCTCTAGAACCAAGCCACAAGACCAGACCAAAACCCAAAATGGTGCGCCAGGCAAAACTGCCCGACCACCCCGTGTCGACAGGGCTGTCGACAGGGCAGTCGACACCCTTAGACCCCTGTCGACATGCCTGTCGACATGGGGGTCTGGGCGGGAGTTTTCCCGCCTGACGCCAGTTAGCCCTAATCCTTGTTTTTAATTTAAAATTTAAATCTGTTTTTAACATGGAAATTTCTGAAAACTTCAATGGGCCTTAACTGGGTCATACGGACTCCGATTTTCGAAAACTCGGACTCTATTTCGCGTATTTTTCCGAGACGAACGCAATGGCATAGCCCGTTTCCCTTGATTCAGATTTTAGAATTAAATTCTGCCTCGATTTATGTTATAACAGGTTATTGAAAATACGGGTTGTTACATTCTCCCCTCCTTAAAGGATTTCGTCCCCGAAATCTTCAAGTTAGGAAGAACGTATCCTACCATCCAATCATCCATCTACTCAAAGCATCATCCACGAGCAATCATTGTCCTTAAAAGATTCTAAATGCTGTATGAACATATGCAAAAGTGTGTGTATATGTACTTATCTAATGCAAAGATCAATGCAAAATATGTTAGTGAAATGTATCCATATGTATGCAAATCCCTAACATAATGTATAATATCTACATGCGTGCTCAATCATACATCCATATGCAACATCCGTGTGATGGCATACAAATTTCATCCAAGAATAAGCATAAACACTCATGCATATGCAATATGAGGAGTGTGTGAGCCGATCTAGTGCCTAATGTGTATCATGCATCCACGAGTAACCACTTGCAAACACTTGCAACCATCAAACATAACATGTCTCAAACACATGTTTCATCCAAAGGGTTTCTACCTAAGGTTCTCATGACAAGATTAGCACGATAACTAGATAAACATGGATAGCAAAGAGAAAGATATGCTAACAAAGGAAAGAGATTGAGAGTGTACCCTCAAAAAGGAATGGATAAAGCCCACGCATCTTCTCCTCGGTTTCCCAAGTTGCGTCTTCTTCGGCTTCACCCCATTGAACCTTCACCAACTTGACCTCTCGATTCCTTAGCTTCTTGGTCTCCGTCCCCAAGATACGAATCGGAGCTCTCCTCAAAGTTGCCTCTTTCTCTACTTCCACGTCTTCAAGAATGCTAGGTTCAACCACCTCAGCGGACTCATGTAGGCACTTTCGGAGATGCGAGACATGAAAGACATTATGCACTCCGGACAGCTTCTCGGGCAATTGCACTTTATAAGCCATCTTCCCAATTCTCTCTATGATAGGGAAGGGTCCAACGAATCTCGGTGCTAACTTCCCAACAGCTCCAAATCGGACCACATTCCGCAAAGGAGAAACCTTTACGAAAACCATATCCCCAACATCAAACTCCAAATCGGATCTTCGCTTATCAGCATAAGACTTCTGTCTGTCTTGGGCCGCCTTTATCCGTCTTCTAATCAACTCGACCTTCTCGGATGTATCTCTAATCATGTCAGGTCCAAGTATAAGCTTATCTGTAGTCTCCCACCAACATGTAGGTGACTTGCACGGTCTCCCATATAAAGCCTCAAATGGTGCCATCCCTATGCTTGCCTGATAACTGTTATTATATGCAAACTCAACAAGAGGAAGATGGTCTTCCCAAGTACCACCAAAATCCAGAATGCAAAGCCTCAACAAGTCCTCAAGTACCCTATTCACCCTTTCTGTCTGACCGTCCGTTTGTGGGTGATAGGCCGTACTCAGGTTCAACCTCGTGCCCATAGCTTCCTGCAAACTGTTCCAGAACTGACTAGTAAAGATTGGGTCTCGGTCACTGACTATGCTGGAAGGGACTCCATGTAGTCGTACTATCTCACGAAGATATGTTGATGCTAGTCCAGATGCGGTCCTTTTGCTCTTCTCCGGAATGAAATGAGCACTCTTCGTAAGTCTATCTACAATGACCCAAATGCTCGTATTCCCTTTCCTTGACCTAGGAAGCCCATCAATAAAGTCCATAGAAATACTCTCCCACTTCCATAGCGGGACCTCTAGAGGATGCAATAGCCCACCGGGCTTCTTCGACTCGGCTTTTACTTTCTGACAAACAACACATCTAGAGACAAACTCTGCCACATCCTTCTTCATTCCAGGCCAGAAGAAAATGCGCTTCATATCCTTATACATCTTATCTCCACCCGGATGTATAGTCAACTTGGAGCGATGTGCTTCATCAAGAACTTTCCTCACCAAGTCTTCTACCATCGGAACACAAAGCCTTCCGTCTCTCCTCAGCCAACCCTTATCCTCTATAGAATATCGAGCAAGGTGACTAGATGTCTCCCCTCGAATCAGCTTACCCATGATCTCAATTATCTGAGGGTCTTCCTTCTGCGAAGCCCCAACTTGTTCTAGAAGGGTAGGCCTGAGCTCAAGAGTTGCTAAAGAACCGGTCATCGACTCAACTATCAAAGAAAAATCAAAGATTGCCAAGAACTCTAAATTCTTCATCTCAACAAATAGAGGACTTAGTGTCAACCTTTTTCTACTCAACGCATCCGCTACAACATTCCCCTTGCCAGGGGTATAGGCTATATCAAAATCATAGGACGCCAAGAATTCCATCCATCTTTGCTGCCTCAAGTTCAGATCCTTCTGCGAAAAGAGATACTTCAAAGACTTATGATCAGTATACAGCTCAAATCTCTCTCCCAGAAGATAATGACGCCAAGCCTTGAGTGCATATACTATCGCTGCCAGCTCTAGATCATGGGTGGGATATTTCTTCTCATGCACCTTAAGTTGCCTACCACCAAAACATATAACTCTGCCTTCTTGCATCAGAACGGCGCCCAATCCCGTGCCACAAGCATCAGTGTACACGGTAAACATTTTACCACCATCGGGTAAAGCTAGAACTGGTGCTGAGGTAAGGGCTCTCTTGAGCCTCTGAAAAGCAAGCTCACAGTCCATATCCCAAGCAAAAACTAAGTTCTTTTTCGTCAACTTAGTAAGAGGAGCAGATATCTTCGCGAAGTCCTTGATGAACTTCCGGTAAAAACCCGCAAGACCTAGAAAACTTCTCACCTCGGTTGCATTCCTTGGAGTCTTCCAATCCTGAACTGCAACCACCTTAGCGGGATCCACCGCTAAGCCTTGCTTGGATACGATATGCCCAAGGAATCTAACTTCCCTTCTCCAAAAGTGACACTTGGAGAACTTGGCCTTTAACTGATGCGCTCTAAGCGTATCCATCACCTCTACAAGATGCCTCGCGTGCTCTTCTTCATCCTTGGAGAAGATCAGAATATCATCCACAAAGACCACGACAAACTTGTACAAGAACTCTCGAAACACCCTACTCATCAAGTCCACGAAATACGCGGGTGCATTCGTCAAACCGAACGGCATAACAAGCCATTCAAAGAATCCATCTGGAGTTCTGAATGCAGTCTTGTCTATACTATCTTCAGCCACTCTGAGCTGATGAAATCCAGTAGCAAGATCAAGCTGAGAGAAAACAGAAGCACCAACAAGCTGGTCAAAGAGATCATCGATCCTCGGTAACGGGTGTCTGTTCTTCTTAGTCAGCTTATTCAACTCTCGATAGTCAACACAGAGTCGAAGAGAACCATCTGCCTTAGTAGCAAACACCACAGGCGCTCCCCATTCGGATATACTTCGTCTGATGAAGTTCTTCTCAAGCAACTCCTTTACTTGCTTGCTGAGCTCCCGTCTCTCACGCGGAGCCATGTGCCGAACGGGCAAAGAAACAGGCTTAGCATTATCCACCAGATAAATGCGAAAATCAATCTCTCGTTTAGGGGGCAACCCCTTAACTTCTTCAAAAACATCTGGATAATCTCGGACCACCCTTACAGACTGAAGGGCTTCCTCTGATGAGTCGAGAGATTCAAGATAGCACAACATGACGGGATCCTTCGGATTGCATGAAATCTCTAAGGTGTTGCCAAGGCGAGTCACAAGCCTCACAACCCTATGCTCACAATCAAGAATGGCTCCATATCTGAACAGCCAATCCATGCCCAATATCAATCCGTATCCCCTGAAACCAAGAACATACGCACTACACAAGAACTCTACACTGAGTATAGAGATCCTTAGATCCTCACATATCATAGATAGATAAGCAGAACCCCCAATGGGATTCGAAACACAAACGGGATCATCCACTAAGCTAGTACTAAGGTGCAAACTATCAACAAGATCAGATGAAATAAAGCTATGTGATGCACCAGAATCAAACAAGGTACGAACTGGAAGATCGGAAACATAAACAAGGTTCTCAACAGAAACACTACCTCGGTCGGGAACTGGAGCGGTATTGAGAGCATGAACTTGCCCTCCTGAAGGTCCAGCCTGTCCTTTCTTCTTCGGGCATTCCTTGCTGAAGTGTCCAGTCTCACCACAGGAAAAACATCCACCACTAAGCTTCCTTTTTTTCTTCCTACAATCCTTAGCAAAGTGTCCAGGCGCACCACAGTAATTGCACTTTCCCTTGCCTTTGTTGTTGTTCCCCTTCTTGTTCTTGCTCTGATTCCCCTGACTGCTTTGACCACCTTGATTGCCTTTACCTTGAGAATCAGTCTTCTTTGCTTGAGTATCACTCGACTTGACCTCTTTCTTTCCATCTCCCTGAAGTAGAGCCATATCGACCAAACTCTCAAAAGTAGCCCCATGCGGAATATGTGACATCGCCAAACCCTGCAGCGGCTCATTCAACCCTCTAGCAAATCGAAGAGCCTTCTTCTCAGGAGTGTCCACCATATCCAAACCAAAACGGGCCAGCTGATTAAACTTGTTCACATACTCCTTGACCGACATATCACCTTGCTTTAATGCAATGAACTTCTCCATCTGTAAATTCGCCTCAGCAGAAGATAGAAACTTGGCCACAAATCTAGCCCTCAAATCGGCCCAAGTCTCAACAGGCCTCGTCCCATTGGTGACCTCCCACCAATAGGCTGCTTCGTCCTTCAAAAGCCACACTGTCAATAAGATCTTCCTTTCGTCATCAATCCGAAAGATAGCAAATAAGTCCTCAGTGTCTTTCAGCCAATTCCTAGCTTCAACAAAAGATTCCGTGCCTAGGAAATTCTTGCCTCCCATCGCCTTAAAGTCTTTACAAACCTTCGTGAACTCCACCTGAGGATGCTGAGGGGGGGAGGAGGAAGAGGAGCCTCAGCAACTGGAGGAGGAGGAACATTAGCAACGGGAGGAGGAACAGGAACCACCGGAGGAGGGACATTAGGGGGAGGATTCTCAACTACAGGAGGAGGAGTGGGAGTAGGGTTTGCGGGGCCGGCTGCCGCCCTAGCTTCTAGAAGTCTCCTATACCAGAGTGGTACGTTTACTCCATCGGGGATGGCAAGATCCTCAGCCATACTGAAACGAAGGATAAGATAAGATTAGGTCAAGGGAACGAAGGATAACGCTAATGGCTTTTTGGGGAATAGCCTTTTAAAATACTAGACTTTTCTTTGGAAAATACTTTATACTTGTTTTGAAAATAGTTTTTCAAAAGTCTTTTAAAAACTTTTTGTTCTTTCTTGTAAACAATATGCTCTGATACCAAATTTGTAACACCCCACCTCCGCTAGGGTCACTCTTTCGGGGGCACTAGCTTCTGGGGGGCGTTAGAACTGGGTAAGCATGCATAATGATATATCAAGGCAGAACAAGAACATAGATATATATGTAAAGCAGAGTAAATAACAGCGGAAGATTTTCAAACCATTTCAAATCAAGTCTAGTACATCATAAAGTCATCTGCCAAAATAAACATGTCTAGTACAACATAAACAGAAATACTGAAATACATAGTGCTATCCCCAAAATATAGGTGATAAACCATAGCGAGCTCAATGTCCAGACATACATGAGCTATCCAGCGAACAAGCAAGCGATCCAAGCTAAGCACCACTGTTCCCTCCCTGAGAACCTGGGGGGGGGGGAACGAAAGAAAAGAAGCGAAAGAAAACAGGTCAGTCAAAAAGACTGGTAAGCCCTACTACGATCAGTCTATAAACTAATAAAGCTAACATCATGATGGAAACTGAGATGAACATACTGGCAATAGATAAAGGTGTCATCACATAAAGAAGATTAAGCTTTGCACCACAGTGTACTAGCAAACTAACATAGCAGGTATTGATCCCTCAGCCCAAACTTTGGCCCAATTGCATGAGGTGACCTTAATACAAGGTCCAGCCCAACGGTCTAGTCGATCGGCTCCCTATAAACCTAACACGTCAAGTGTTGATGTCCATACGGCCCACATATGGTTGTAGTCAGACTGTGCTGGGTCCACCTTCGGGTGTATCAAGCCCTCGGGTGTCAACCCCAGACACCTAAGCAATAATGCACAGTCTAAACCTACTGGTACCCGTGCCTCGAGTTTGTCCAACACCGGATTACGTGCACGTCCGTAGCCCGCCTGGACCCGCACCGCTGTACCACTCAGCCGTCGCTTTGGTCGCTTACATCAGTCCAGTAATCGTGCCCCGCCCTAGCCTAGCTTCTAGGGTTGTGAATGATACCAAACTGGGATTACTGCCGGAACAGACCACGTTGCTAGGGTTTTCTAAGAGGGTTGAGTGTGGTTTAACCCCTCACTAATCATGGATTAAATTAGTTAAGTGTAACCAACAGTTCACCACTTAACCCCATTTAATCCCTCGTATCCCCAAAATTGGTTAAGTATTAGTGGGCCATGACTTAACCCTAATCATGAGGCATTAATTAATTTAATTGTGCCTTAACCTCTCACATTAGACTTTGTTGCGGTTACTAGTTAAGCCGGGCGGGTCCGGGTAGCTTTACACCACAACTTGGTCTAACCTCGGGTCCAAGGTACACATGACCAACTTCTCACATTGGGTCCTATTGTTTGTAGCAACTAGTTAAGCCGGTCGGTTCCGGGTAGGTTTATGCTACAAACTCAACCCAACCTCGAGTTGGCCACACTTATGTTTTCTAAGTGTCATGTCCACTTTAATTCCAAAACATAATTACAAGTTTAACAAATACTTGGGTAGACCTAACTTAATAGGTAAATTCCCAAGGGGTAGACCTAACTTAATAGGTAAATTCCCAATCTCACATTTTCATGTATTTTAAGTTTTACCCAAAACCCCCCAACGTCATTCTATCGCTTACATATTCGTCATAACGCATAAAGGATAGAAAGAGGGAACTTGGCACAACATACATGAGGAATCTTACATATCATAATAAACATGCATAACATGTTGGACTTGCATAACTTAGCATAGTGAACTTGCATAAACATGCATAACTTGTTAAACTTGCAAATCATGGCATAGTGAACTTGCATAAACATGCATAACTTGTTAAACTTGCAAATCATGGCATAGTGAACTTGCATAAACATGCATAACTTATCAAACATGTGTAACATAGCATAGTGAACTCGCATAAGCATGCATAACTTATTAAACATGCATAACATAGCATAGTGAACTCGCATAAGCATGCATAACTTATTAAACATGCATAACATAGCATAGTGAACTCGCATAAGCATGCATAACTTATTAAACATGCATAACATAGCATAGTGAACTCGCATAAGCATGCATAACTTATTAAACATGCATAAATCCCAACTTTCATCACATATTAACTTTAGAGTTTCTAAAATGAAGGTAAGAGGGCTTACAAATATTATGAAGACACAAATCTACTAATAAAGATTGAGAAGCCCTTTATGCAAGCATAAAAACCCAAAACAAAGCTCCAATTAACAAAAAAAATCCCAAAAACTCTAGCTTAGCAATTAAAGCTTGCAACTTGATGATGTATGCAAGCTAATGATCATTCATACAACTTAGAAATGCTTGTATGAACATCATAATCTTCATAGGAATGATTTATGAAGAGGTTGGAGGCTAGGGTTTTTAGGTGGAGGCCATTTGAGAAATCAATTTGACATAGTTTGGTTGCTAGAATGAATAATGGGGTTTTAGGGTAGGATTAGGGGCTTATTTATAGAAGATTAAAGTGTTTTTAGCCCTAGGATTAACCCTAGGTTAGTTTAGGTCCGTCAGATTTCGGAATTCTCTAGAACCAAGCCACAAGACCAGACCAAAACCCAAAATGGTGCGCCAGGCAAAACTGCCCGACCACCCCGTGTCGACAGGGCTGTCGACAGGGCAGTCGACACCCTTAGACCCCTGTCGACATGGGGGTCTGGGCGGGAGTTTTCCCGCCTGACGCCAGTTAGCCCTAATCCTTGTTTTTAATTTAAAATTTAAATCTGTTTTTAACATGGAAATTTCTGAAAACTTCAATGGGCCTTAACTGGGTCATACGGACTCCGATTTTCGAAAACTCGGACTCTATTTCGCGTATTTTTCCGAGACGAACGCAATGGCATAGCCCGTTTCCCTTGATTCAGATTTTAGAATTAAATTCTGCCTCGATTTATGTTATAACAGGTTATTGAAAATACGGGTTGTTACATTCTCCCCTCCTTAAAGGATTTCGTCCCCGAAATCTTCAAGTTAGGAAGAACGTATCCTACCATCCAATCATCCATCTACTCAAAGCATCATCCACGAGCAATCATTGTCCTTAAAAGATTCTAAATGCTGTATGAACATATGCAAAAGTGTGTGTATATGTACTTATCTAATGCAAAGATCAATGCAAAATATGTTAGTGAAATGTATCCATATGTATGCAAATCCCTAACATAATGTATAATATCTACATGCGTGCTCAATCATACATCCATATGCAACATCCGTGTGATGACATACAAATTTCATCCAAGAATAAGCATAAACACTCATGCATATGCAATATGAGGAGTGTGTGAGCCGATCTAGTGCCTAATGTGTATCATGCATCCACGAGTAACCACTTGCAAACACTTGCCCGCAGAGAAATATATATATATTGATATATATATATAATTGAAAATTAAATAAATAAATATGCAAAAATGTTCAAAACAGCGAATTGGGAGAGGGGAATAACCGAACCGGCCGATTTTTGAGGTCGACTAGGGGTTAATCCAGGGTGTTTGGCTGTCAACCTGTGGGCCGATTCGCTCAAATGCAGATTTTGCATTTGGATGGTTCTCATGGTTCATCTTTAATCTAAAGGCCCTAGATGGTTCCTACACTTGACTTCTTCCCCAAGACATGCTTTGATGGCTTGGATTGAATGTAGGTTTAATCCTATGGCCTAAAACACTTGCCTAATCTATAAATAAGACCCTAACCTATCCTAAATCCTCATTATTCATTCATGCAACTAAACTATGGCAAAATTTCTACTCTCATGGCCTCCACTCAACTATCCTAGCCTCCACTTCATTTCTATGAAAGGTTTCATGATCATGAGAGTGTTAGAGAGTCCCTATGTTAGTATGAGAGCCTCTCAAGTTGATTTCAAGGCAAAAGCTTTGATCTTTGTTCATAAAGATGGTGTTTTTGTTGATTTGGGGCATCCATCTTTGGGTTTTTGGGTGATGGCATGCATAGGCTTCCTCACAAGCTTTAGTTTAATCGATTTAGGCCTTCAAAGCAATGTAAGCCCTTTTCCTACTCTTAGATATTAACTATGAAGTTAAATGTTCATGTTGCAAGTTTGGGTTTGATCATTGAGAATGATACATGCTATCATGTCATGCAAGTTTATGAAGTCATTATCTTGATCTTATGAGCTAAAAGCTACAACCTTTATGTTGAAATGTTGCATTATGCAACATGAGAACCTTCATACCCTTTTTTGTCAACTTGCATATGAAGTCATAACCCTTATATGATGATATATGCGAGTTTCTAGTCGTCATTCCATGTCTTTTGTCACCATGATTCGCTTATGTGCCAAGTTTGGGTTTATGCATGTTTTTGAGGCTTAAGAATGTAACATGCAAGCTAATGAACATATTTGTGCCTCATTTGCCACCATGATTAACTTGTGGCTTAATATCCATTTTTGTCATGCCTTTGCCAAGTCTCTTCTTTTAATCCATTACGTTGTTGCGAACGTATATGCGAGTTTAAAAAGCGTTGGGGTCACATTATGGGAAAACATAATGATATGAACATGATTTGGGTAAATGGGTATAAACATGACAACGTGTAACGTTAAATATGACATGTGTTTATACTTGAAAACATGACTTGAAATATAACATGGAAGTGACATGTAAGTATGCATAAAAACATAAGCTTGGGAATTTACCTATTAAGTTAGGTCTACCCATTGGGAATTTACCTATTAAGTTAGGTCTACCCAATTGCTTGAAAACTTGAATATGAACATGACACTAGACTAAACATGAAAGTGGCCAACTCGAGGTTGGGTTGAGTTTGCAACATAAAGCTACCCGGAACCGACCGACCTAACTAGTAGTTGCAAACAATAGGACCCAATGTGAGAAGTTGGTCATGTTGTGCTTGAACCCGAGGTTAGACCAAGTTGTGGTGTAAAGCTACCCGGAACCGACCGGCTTAACTAGTAACCACAACAAAGTCTAATGTGAGAGGTTGGGGTGCATTAAGAAATTAATGCCACATGATAGGGTTAAGTTAATTTGATTAATGACTCTTAACCAAATATGACATGGACAAATGGGTTAAGTAATTGGATTAGGCTAATGATACTTAACAAAACATGACAAGGTTGGGTAGGTTAAGTAACTTGATTTGCCTAATGACACTTAACCATTTTTATACGACTAGTGGACGGGGATTAAGTTAACCAACACTTAATCAATCCAACACGATAATTTGGTAAGGTTAAGTAAGTTTTCTTAATGACACTTAACCAAAAGATACAGTTAATGGATGGGGTTAAGATTAGACTCAACTAGTCTAAACATGATAATCGGATGGGGTTAAGTTAGCCTAGACTTAATTAATCCCACTTGGTAGTTTAATGGGGTTAAGTTAAATACTTAACTAATCTAACACGATGATTTGAAGTGGTTAAGTGACCTATACTTAACCAATCTCACCCGTTAATTTGAAGAGGTTAAGTGACCTAAACTTAACCAATCTAACTCGTTAATTTGATGTGGTTAAGTGATCTATGCTTAACCAATCTAACTCGTGAATTTATTGAGGTTAAGTTAACCCATACTTAACCAATATAACGTGAAAACATGATAAGGCTAAGTCATGAATCGCTTGAATACACTTGACCGGTTTAACTAAGTAATTTCATAGGGTCAAGTTAATATATACTTAACCAACTTGAGCATGGTTTGTAGGGTTAAGTCTTGGACTTGGATACTTAGCCAATTTTGACATGATTTGTAGACGGGTTAAGCCTTGAACTTGGATACTTAGCCAATTTTGACATGATTTGTAGACGGGATTAAGTCATGAACTTAAGTGACACTTAATCTATTATGTAAACCCTAATTCGGAGAATTAGGTGGGTAACCGTAATTAACAAGGATAACGGGAATAAGGCTAAGTCGTAAACCTTGGTTGAAGGATAACTAAGTAATGATTCTTAGTCAAGGAAATTTAGACCAGTTCATAGATAGATGAGTAACCTGATACGGTAGGTCATCGTTTAAGTATACGAGTAGGAGCAAGTATCTGATTTAGATAAAGGCTCCAGCGAACTGGGTAACGAAGCAGCGGCTTCGGGGAACGTGAGGATATTCTTGGGATCCCTCTGTGGGCTGCCAGGTAATTATACTAGGCTCATGAGAGGTTAAGGTCTGCGTTAGAAGAACCAAGAGTATGCCTTGGTTGCTATACGAGCGACCTAAAGACGGGGATGGATAGGGTATAGTCGACGAAACACGGTCGTACCCTAGATAGCATTTTTCGTCAGGCTACCTTCCATCTTTGGTCAAGCGTGTACGTACGGAAAGGCAGAGAACACCCAATAGACCATAATTGCTATCTAATTATGGGTGCGGTAAGGCTCGGATTGGGGGTTGGCCAGTAGTGTGTTCTCGTACAGGATTTATCCTGTCTTGTCTTTCGCTAGTTGAGGGAGGGGTCGCGTGGGACCATAGCCACGTATAGAAAAAACAGACCTTAGCATCTGCATCGGCAGATAAATCGTAAGCTCCCGACCGAGTCCTGTATTTCCTGGTCTTCCCTGTGACAGGACTCGGATGGCACGATGTGATACATGTGCATACAGTCATGGAAAAACGATTCACGATGAATGCGTGGGAAAAAGGGCGCGGTTGGCGGTTAGTGTAATCCCTAGTGGCCCTAGGTGGTTGAACCCAAACCGAGATATGAAAACGTGCAATAGGTAAGCGTAATCCCTAGTAGCCCTAGGTAGCATAAGTCCTAGTTGTACAGACGCTAATTCATGTTGGAAGACCCTAGCTAGGTTTAGGGTAACAGTCCAAACCGTTCTTAAGGATCATGGAACTATGTAAAGTAATATAGAATCTCATGGGAAAGCCCGTATGGCCTACGGCAAGGGACTGAACATTTACATGGAATAAAACATACGAGTTGAGTAACCTATATATGCGATATATTAGGTTGACATGGACCACTACACGACTTTTGAGTAAGGGTCATTCACGGATAACACGTGATACAGTTGGGATACTAGTACGGTAGGTGCAGAGCAGATGTGCAGAGCAGATGTACATGATAGATATCATGGGACGTTATACGTGATAGATATCTTGGGATATTATACTTGATAGAAACCTGACGATGTGATACCTTGTTTTATCTTGACATCGTAATTTATCATGACACCTTAGTTCACCTGAGTTCAGTAGTTCATCCTGTTATTTTGATTTAGCTTATCTATCTTGTTATCATGCTTATGTTCATCTCAGCTTCTCATGTCAGTTAACTTTACTAGTTTTTATACTAATAGTAGATAGGGCTTACTCAGTCTTTTTGACTGACCCGTTTTGTTTCGCCTCTTTTCTTCCGTTCCCCCCCCCCCCCCCCAGGTTATAGGGAGGAAATACTGCTGTTTAGTTTGGACTTCTTCTGCTTGAAGGTCATCATGGATGGCTTGGACTTTTCTTGGCTATGGCTACTTTACTGTCTTTATTTGGGGAATAATTTATGAAAAAGTCTTTATGCTTCTTTACTATTGCAAGACAGGTTTTGATGTACTCTGATGTAAAAGGCTTTAGACCTTAATTATAAATGTCTATGAAAGTTCGATTTTACTTCCGCTATTTTATATGTTCTGTCTTGTGATATTTCTGTGCATGTTTACCAATAATGCCCCTCTAAAGCTAGTGCATTCCTTTGTGAGTGACCCTAGCGGAGGCGGGGTGTTACACGTGGTATCAGAGCAGAAGGTTACCAGACTGGGCAAAAGTTTTTAAAGACCTTCTGAAAACTATTTGAAAATCGTTTATAAAGAAGCATTTTTCAAGAAAATTTTCTTTTAAAAGAAAAAGGCTATTCCCCAAAGGCCATTAGCACTATCCTTGTTTCCTTAATTGAATCTCTTTTCCTTTCTTTCCTCCATCTGTAGTCACAGTGGTTTTAACTGCGACTAGTCTTTTCTATCTACGAAAGTGTTTTCCTTACGATGGAGGTGGTTCTCGAGAGACCAGTGGCCGCGTTATAAGAAAGGATAGTGAGGAAGAGGATAAAGGATACGAGCTTAAGGATGAGCAACTTGTTGGTATGGCTCAGCCCAGGACGAGAGAGAAGGATGAACAATGAAACCCATGACGAGAGAGTACCTTTAGCATGGTAAAACGGGACGGATAGTTAAGTATTATGGGAAAAGGACAAGATCATCGGGAAGGCAGCAGTATGCTCTCATTTCTAGGGTACCTCGGAAGGAGGGTGACGATCTTGTTAAAGGTTTAGCTTTTCTTCTCTATCATCCCGTTAGGACTTTGTTTTGATCATCGTATCATTTAAGTCTGCTTCGATAGTTGAGTCTCCGCACCTTAAGTACTAGCGTAATAGAGAATCCCATTTTTGTCTCAAAGTCCTATTGGAGAATCAGTCCATTTATACATGACTTGTTTGGATTTGGGAATGTCTATGCCAAGTGTTGAGTTTGGAAATAATGCTTATGTTTTTAAGCTATGGATGGATTCTAGGGATGAAGTGGTTATCCAGTAAGGGGTGCCACTCTCGGTTTTGATAGGAGGGTAGTTAGACTCTTGACTAGCCTTGGTAATACCCTCGAAGTCTCGTGTAACCTTTTGGGTTCGGTCATGGTTAGTTACTTAGAATCCCTTGATGCCTTTATGGGAAATTGGAAGCCCAATCGAGTGGTGTTCGCCGATAAGACGGATGGTTTATTTCACTTATGCATGGGTTATAGAAATCACCTTAGTAAGTGCGCTTGATAACCTGGTTGGCATCTGTTTACTTTCAAGAGAAAGTTCTTCTATGTGGAATACCTTGTGGTACGAGGTCCGAGATTCATTAGTGAATTTTGGAAAGCTTGCATGAGATCATGAGTACGCAGTCATGTTTGCGTCAAGTATTTTAGGAAAAGGATAAGTGCAAGTGGAACGAGAGGCGACGAAGAAATGAGTTTCAGCTCATGTTATGGAAACAGGAAATAAGAAGCTACGAAATCGCGAAGTTAAAGGACGGTCAAGGCACAATGGAATTAAGCTCAAGGAAATACGACTTTGATGGTCAAAGACTAGATACGCGCATGATATCTCTTTTTGGGAGTATATCCTTGATCCCTGTTTTCTGTAGAGCTTACTTGTAGGCTATCTTTTGTGGACATCCTCTCGGTCCTATTCTCCGTTACAAACCCTGTAAGGAGTTTGTCATGTTTATCTTCTCGACCCTGTTTCAGGGAATTCTAGGTAGAACCCTATGGATGTAAACATGTATTTGAAACATGTTATGATTGATATGGTTGCAAGTGGTTGCTCGTGGATGCGCGAATACACATTAGATACTAGCTCGACTCGGTCACATTTCATATTGCATATGCACGAGTATTTATACTTGTTTATGGATGAAATCGAATGTATTATCATGCGGTTGTTGCATATGAATGAATGATTGTGCACGCATATAGTATCTATATGACTAGGACTATTTGCATACATGTTGGATTCATGACACTATACATATTTTGCATTAGAAAGATTATTCAGGCCTGATCATTAGCATTAGCTAAGGAACATGTACACACACGTCTTGCATATATTCATACAGCATTAGAAATCATCTAAGGACAATGGTTGCTCGTGGATGATGTTTTGAGTAGATGGATGATGGATGGTAGGATATGTTCTTCCTAACTTGGAGATTTCGGGGACGAAATCCTAAAAGGTGGGGAGAATGTAACAACCCGTATTTCGATAACATGATTAAAGACGAGAATCAAGGCAGAATTTAATTTTAAATTCTGAATCAAGTGAAACGGGCTACGCCATTGCGTTCGTCTCGGAAAAATACGCGAAATAGAGTCCGAGTTTTCGAAAATCGGAGTCCGTATGACCAAGATATGGCCTCGCGAAGTTTCACGAAAAATTTCCAAATTAAAGTATACTTAATTAAGTGAAATGGGTTGCGCAGAGAAATATATATATATTGATATATATATATATATATATATAATTGAAAATTAAATAAATAAATATGCAAAAATGTTCAAAACAACGAATTGGGAGAGGGGAATAACCGAACCGGCCGATTTTTGAGGTCGACCCGAGCCCGCTGGGTCGACTAGGGGTTAATCCAGGGTGTTTGGCTGTCAACCTGTGGGCCGATTCGCTCAAATGCAGATTTTGCATTTGGATGGTTCTCATGGTTCATCTTTAATCTAAAAGCCCTAGATGGTTCCTACACTTGACTTCTTCCCCAAGACATGCTTTGATGGCTTGGATTGAATCTAGGTTTAATCCTATGGCCTAAAACACTTGCCTAATCTATAAATAAGACCCTAACCTATCCTAAATCCTCATTATTCATTCATGCAACTAAACTATGGCAAAATTTCTACTCTCATGGCCTCCACTCAACTATCCTAGCCTCCACTTCATTTCTATGAAAGGTTTCATGATCATGAGAGTGTTAGAGAGTCCCTATGTTAGTATGAGAGCCTCTCAAGTTGATTTCAAGGCAAAAGCTTTGATCTTTGTTCATAAAGATGGTGTTTTTGTTGATTTGGGGCATCCATCTTTGGGTTTTTGGGTGATGGCATGCATAGGCTTCCTCACAAGCTTTAGTTTAATCGATTTAGGCCTTCAAAGCAATGTAAGCCCTTTTCCTACTCTTAGATATTAACTATGAAGTTAAATGTTCATGTTGCAAGTTTGGGTTTGATCATTGAGAATGATACATGCTATCATGTCATGCAAGTTTATGAAGTCATTATCTTGATCTTATGAGCTAAAAGCTACAACCTTTATGTTGAAATGTTGCATTATGCAACATGAGAACCTTCATACCCTTTTTTGTCAACTTGCATATGAAGTCATAACCCTTATATGATGATATATGCGAGTTTCTAGTCGTCATTCCATGTCTTTTGTCACCATGATTCGCTTATGTGCCAAGTTTGGGTTTATGCATGTTTTTGAGGCTTAAGAATGTAACATGCAAGCTAATGAACACATTTGTGCCTCATTTGCCACCATGATTAACTTGTGGCTTAATATCCATTTTTGTCATGCCTTTGCCAAGTCTCTTCTTTTAATCCATTACGTTGTTGCGAACGTATATGCGAGTTTAAAAAGCGTTGGGGTCACATTATGGGAAAACATAATGATATGAACATGATTTGGGTAAATGGGTATAAACATGACAACGTGTAACGTTAAATATGACATGTGTTTATACTTGAAAACATGACTTGAAATATAACATGGAAGTGACATGTAAGTATGCATAAAAACATAAGCTTGGGAATTTACCTATTAAGTTAGGTCTACCCATTGGGAATTTACCTATTAAGTTAGGTCTACCCAATTGCTTGAAAACTTGAATATGAACATGACACTAGACTAAACATGAAAGTGGCCAACTCGAGGTTGGGTTGAGTTTGCAACATAAAGCTACCCGGAACCGACCGGCCTAACTAGTAGTTGCAAACAATAGGACCCAATGTGAGAAGTTGGTCATGTTGTGCTTGAACCCGAGGTTAGACCAAGTTGTGGTGTAAAGCTACCCGGAACCGACCGGCTTAACTAGTAACCACAACAAAGTCTAATGTGAGAGGTTGGGGTGCATTAAGAAATTAATGCCACATGATAGGGTTAAGTTAATTTGATTAATGACTCTTAACCAAATATGACATGGACAAATGGGTTAAGTAATTGGATTAGGCTAATGATACTTAACAAAACATGACAAGGTTGGGTAGGTTAAGTAACTTGATTTGCCTAATGACACTTAACCATTTTTATACGACTAGTGGACGGGGATTAAGTTAACCAACACTTAATCAATCCAACACGATAATTTGGTAAGGTTAAGTAAGTTTTCTTAATGACACTTAACCAAAAGATACAGTTAATGGATGGGGTTAAGATTAGACTCAACTAGTCTAAACATGATAATCGGATGGGGTTAAGTTAGCCTAGACTTAATTAATCCCACTTGGTAGTTTAATGGGGTTAAGTTAAATACTTAACTAATCTAACACGATGATTTGAAGTGGTTAAGTGACCTATACTTAACCAATCTCACCCGTTAATTTGAAGAGGTTAAGTGACCTAAACTTAACCAATCTAACTCGTTAATTTGATGTGGTTAAGTGATCTATGCTTAACCAATCTAACTCGTGAATTTATTGAGGTTAAGTTAACCCATACTTAACCAATATAACGTGAAAACATGATAAGGCTAAGTCATGAATCGCTTGAATACACTTGACCGGTTTGACTAAGTAATTTCATAGGGTCAAGTTAATATATACTTAACCAACTTGAGCATGGTTTGTAGGGTTAAGTCTTGGACTTGGATACTTAGCCAATTTTGACATGATTTGTAGACGGGTTAAGCCTTGAACTTGGATACTTAGCCAATTTTGACATGATTTGTAGACGGGATTAAGTCATGAACTTAAGTGACACTTAATCTATTATGTAAACCCTAATTCGGAGAATTAGGTGGGTAACCGTAATTAACAAGGATAACGGGAATAAGGCTAAGTCGTAAACCTTGGTTGAAGGATAACTAAGTAATGATTCTTAGTCAAGGAAATTTAGACCAGTTCATAGATAGATGAGTAACCTGATACGGTAGGTCATCATTTAAGTATACGAGTAGGAGCAAGTATCTGATTTAGATAAAGGCTCCAGCGAACTGGGTAACGAAGCAGCGGCTTCGGGGAACGTGAGGATATTCTTGGGATCCCTCTGTGGGCTGCCAGGTAATTATACTAGGCTCATGAGAGGTTAAGGTCTGCGTTAGAAGAACCAAGAGTATGCCTTGGTTGCTATACGAGCGACCTAAAGACGGGGATGGATAGGGTATAGTCGACGAAACACGGTCGTACCCTAGATAGCATTTTTCGTCAGGCTACCTTCCATCTTTGGTCAAGCGTGTACGTACGGAAAGGCAGAGAACACCCAATAGACCATAATTGCTATCTAATTATGGGTGCGGTAAGGCTCGGATTGGGGGTTGGCCAGTAGTGTGTTCTCGTAATGGATTTATCTTGTCTTGTCTTTCGCTAGTTGAGGGAGGGGTCGCGTGGGACCATAGCCACGTATAGAAAAAACAGACCTTAGCATCTGCATCGGCAGATAAATCGTAAGCTCCCGACCGAGTCCTGTATTTCCTGGTCTGCCCTGTGACAGGACTCGGATGGCACGATGTGATACATGTGCATACAGTCATGGAAAAACGATTCACGATGAATGCGTGGGAAAAAGGGCGCGGTTGGCGGTTAGTGTAATCCCTAGTGGCCCTAGGTGGTTGAACCCAAACCGAGATACAAAAACGTGCAATAGGTAAGCGTAATCCCTAGTAGCCCTAGGTAGCATAAGTCCTAGTTGTACAGACGCTAATTCATGTTGGAAGACCCTAGCTAGGTTTAGGGTAACAGTCCAAACCGATCTTAAGGATCATGGAACTATGTAAAGTAATATAGAATCTCATGGGAAAGCCCGTATGGCCTACGGCAAGGGACTGAACATTTACATGGAATAAAACATACGAGTTGAGTAACCTATATATGCGATATATTAGGTTGACATGGACCACTACACGACTTTTGAGTAAGGGTCATTCACGGATAACACGTGATACAGTTGGGATACTAGTACGGTAGGTGCAGAGCAGATGTGCAGAGCAGATGTACAGGATAGATATCATGGGACGTTATACGTGATAGATATCTTGGGATATTATACTTGATAGAAACCTGACGATGTGATACCTTGTTTTATCTTGACATCGTAATTTATCATGACACCTTAGTTCACTTGAGTTCAGTAGTTCATCCTGTTATTTTGATTTAGCTTATCTATCTTGTTATCATGCTTATGTTCATCTCAGCTTCTCATGTCAGTTAACTTTACTAGTTTTTATACTAATAGTAGATAGGGCTTACTCAGTCTTTTTGACTGACCCGTTTTGTTTCGCCTCTTTTCTTCCGTTCCCCCCCCCCCCCCCCCCCAGGTTATAGGGAGGAAATACTGCTGTTTAGTTTGGACTTCTTCTGCTTGAAGGTCATCATGGATGGCTTGGACTTTTCTTGGCTATGGCTACTTTACTGTCTTTATTTGGGGAATAATTTATGAAAAAGTCTTTATGCTTCTTTACTATTGCAAGACAAGTTTTGATGTACTCTGATGTAAAAGGCTTTAGACCTTAATTATAAATGTCTATGAAAGTTCGATTTTACTTCCGCTATTTTATATGTTCTGTCTTGTGATATTTCTGTGCATGTTTACCAATAATGCCCCTCTAAAGCTAGTGCATTCCTTTGTGAGTGACCCTAGCGGAGGCGGGGTCTTACACCTACTGTAAGAGAGCCTAAATCAATTTGTCCGTGCCAATTTTACACAGAACAAAAATATAGGAAATATACTCCGCATCCTTCTTCTTCTCAGAATTCTCTCTGCTTCATTTTGTTTATCACAGTGTTCATTCTGTTTACTACTGCTGTCTCGCTACGATTCAGTTTCCCCTATTTTAGTTTGCGTTTGGAAAATATATCCTTCTGGTCTCTTTTAAATTTTAACTCCTGATAAACTATCCATTTACAAAAAAAAAAAAAAAAAAAAAAAAAATTATCAGATAGATTTTAACTCAAATCACACTTTGTCGATACCCTAGCTTTCGTAGAAGCCATCGCCTCAGTAATTGATCCATTGTTTAGATTTTAACCCAAATCACAAATTATAGTCTATGATGCATCATCATTCATGTTGAAGATGGATTAGTTCCGAAGAAAACGCCTTCTCATTTGGGTATTATGTTTCTCATAACCGTTAATGGAAAATAAGGTACGATTTTGAATTAGCATGGTTCCGATTTTTGTGTTAATATTATATTATCCGATCGATTTTTAGCTATGATTGAATAAGTTAGCATGCTGAATTTTTATTACTGAGTTTAATTTTATATTTTTAGTCAAATAATTTCCGTATGGTTTGCAACTACAATCGATTTTTAGCTTCAATTGAATAAGTTTACATGTTTATGTATATGATTGTGATTTATGAGATAGTTGATGATTTATATTTTAGTTCATGATTGTGATTTATATTTACGTCCCAGACTTAGCTAGATGGTGATCGAGGTAAATAATATAGGTCTGCTTCACAAACTGGTTGATCTAATTAGATTTTTCTCTTTGTTCCCATACCATAAGGTCAAGCATAAACTAGCATATGTGAACAACAAATACAATGGATGGCTGCATAAACTGGTTTTGTAACCTTAGATTTCAAAAATAAAATTAAAATATAATACTAGCACATGTGAAACATAGGCACGTGACATGCACAAATGAGTTGTTTTTAAATATAAATTATAATTATGTTGACTTGATGAGTTCGTAAAGGTGGTTGATTTTATCGTTATTACGCTTGAGATGGTTGATTTATAAATAGGTATTTCAACCATGGGTTCAAAAAAGAAGACTAGCATATGCAAGACACAAATACGTGATTTTAGGAATATTAAGGCATGCACAAAAGGAAGCTCCTTGTAAACTAACATCTTCACTGTCCCTTTTGGATGAAAATAAATTCATTTATAGCATGTATTATTAATACATTTACATTTTATACTTCCAAAATTCAACGCTATCCTAATAGTTTCTATTATCGGTCAAAGGTTAGTTGCTGTATGATAGGGAAAGCAGGGCTGACTGATTATATGTGAAGAGTAATTGTGTGCTGGGTTAACAAATTGCTACTGTGTGCCAGGATTTGTCCAGTCTATGGTAACTTAAAATAAATAACGAAGTAAATAAAACATTTGCAACTATATAAATTCATGAATACATAGATTTCTAAGAGCAACTCCAGTGGTTCAAATTCAGCCCGTAATATTAAGGTAATTGCACCCAGTGGTGCAATTACGGCTGAATATGAAGGCTTCGATTCAGGATCCAGTTCAGGATCCTGAATCGGATCCTGGCGCCTGTAGTACAGGCGCCAGGATCCTGGCGCCTTTATTGTAGGCGCCAGCTTCTGGCGCCTACAATGTAGGCGCCAGCTTCTGGCGCCTACAATGTAGGCGTCAGGATCCTGGCGCCTGTACTACAGGCGCCAGGATCCCTCATTTTTTCACCCCAACCTTCTCTTTTATTAAGAATTTTGTTTTTAATAGATTAATTTTGTTTTTAATAGATTAATTTTGTTTTTAATCTCACTTCAATGGCGGGGGTTATAGGCGCCAGAATCCTGGCGCCTGTATTACAGGCGCCAGGATTCTGGCGCCTACGTTACAGGCGCCAGAATTCTGGCGCCTGTAATACAGGCGTCAGGATCTAGCGCCTGTAATGTAGGCGCCAGACAGCCCAATTCAGGGTTCAGCCCTGAATCCACTGGAGATGCCCTAATTGATCCTTTTGCTTGTGCGGAAATATTGATGGAACACACAACAAAGAAAATGATCTACCTGACGCATACATTGGCACCCACATGAAGGTAGCAATCAATTAATATATACATCCAATGTGAAGCAAATATAAGGGCTATGCAAAATAAACTTTTGTGCTTACTGGCATTCATGCAGAAAGAATGTGTGATATGTGAATGATCATATGCCTCAGCATAAGTTCAACTGAACTGGCGTAGTAGCTTTTTCATATAAGAAGACTTGCCAATATTACATGTATCTACACAATTATGAATCTAGTAGCCTTGCCAACAACCTATTTATCTGTAGAGCTTGTCCAATGGATGGATCAAAGTAACATGATATTTGGGGGTATATATTGGCAACTGTTTTTGTTTCTTGAGGTCCATGCTTACTCATCGGCTTGGAAACACCTCTTCACTTTCTACAGAAGTAGGAAAGCTTGCAGATTCTCTTTTCATGCTACTGCAACCGTATGACTTTCAGCATGTGCTCGAGTAATTGTTTTTGTTGCACAATGATTTGTTTTTGCAGCAACCCAGTCTAGTTTGTCATCACATTCTGCTTCGGCATGTGTACTAAAGTAACAGTTTGTACGCAATTTTTTTAGCTTTCACTCTACTGTTCCAGCTTCAGCATGCTTTAAACTACTCCTTTTCTCATTTCATACTATGCTTTACCCACGCAAAAGATAAAGATGAAGTGTAAACTACACACAGAATTGATTGGAAAGCTGTGTTGTGTTAGATGTAGCTATGTTTGAGGCGGAACATCTGAATTACAACTAAACTAAATTGAAACTGCACCATGTTAACAACTTGAACTTCACACTGTTGGTATTTGAATTGTCTGGACATATTGCAGGAATGCTAAACGATGAATTAACAGCTGGTTTGGAAATAACAAAGTTTATAAAATTCAATCAAGGTTTGAAAATAAACCAACTTTATAAAAATAACGAAGTTAATAGAGTTTAACTAACTTTTGTAAAATTTGACCAAGTTTTATATAAGTCAAATAATTTTATAAAATCGACTAAGTTTTACAAAACTTAAATAAATTTGTAAAAATTGACTAAGCTATATAAGATAAACAAATTATATATAAATATTAAATAATTATCTATATATTGTCAAAATTTTAGGAATAGTAAATAAGTAGGGATTAAATAATTATCATGTCCATTGCAACTAATTATTGAACTTTTTCATTATAGATGACTACTACTTTTGGCGTGGACGAATAGCAACTAGGTGATTTGAAATAATATATTGTGTTGTATCTATATTTTAGGTTTGAATATTTTCATGTATCATTTTAATTGGAATGCTTGGGTATTAAATAGTTTTGGTTATTCGCATTTGTAATCTTCATACTTTATAATGAAATATCATGGAATTACCCTGTTTTAGTGTAATTTTATTTGTTTGCACTTTGCATATAATCCTTGGTTATCAATGTTACTAAATGTCAATTATGATCAGGTTAGAATTTCAACTTTTGGATATTTCCTTTTCAGTTCTGGAGCTGCTGAATTATAGGCTGACATCAAAGCAGTGTAAAATGGTATGTATTTCATTTACGGTAAATTTTATTTTCATACATTTTTTTAATCAGCTAACTCACCTTGTAAAATAGGATCTTTTACTTCGGATAATATCTAAAATATAATTAGTTCATCCATCTAATGCCGAATTTTTTTTTTCTTGTATATTCTGTTATGTATAGTTCTTCTCCCTAAAACTCTACATCTAAATCCAAATATAGATGGAGTAAATTATTCAAATTAATCACGGTGAGTAGTTTTTTTGTTTCAAGTTTGAGGTTAATTAATTTTATGCAATACTGTATTCTTGTATCATCACTGTTACGTAGAATTTAGCCATGTTTTGGAATTCTGAAAAATTGATATTCTGTGATCATGATATTTAGTCATATGCTTATGATTGTCTTAGACCATATGTAGGCATTTTCTATGCCAGTTTCTTACATTAGAACTATGTCAAGATATCTCACCCAGAGAACTGTCGTATCTCACAATAGAAACAGAAACTCACAAGTAATATATCCTTTGTGTGTCTCGGAGTTTGCATATTTACAGCCGTTTGCATTTCAGATTGTATGAGGCATGTAGACGTCATTATCCTAGCCTCAGTAGTTTTCTCTTGTTATTTACCATCGTTGTTGGATTATGTTTCATGCTATAGTTTTCTTTTTATTAACTATTATGGGTAGCAGTTGTTGTTTTGATAATGTAAACGAAGGGCGGAGTCGAAAGAACTACAGTTTAATATTATGTAGTTGAACTTGGTATTCATGGTGTTGATATTTTATAGAGATTTTTTTATGTGCAGGTAGACGCTACTTTTGTTCACTTGGCATCAATATTTACCAGGGCATTGGCATGCGTTAACCTCTGTAAATTAAAGTCAAATCAATGTGATTGTTCTAAGGCATTATACATACCTGGTATTGAGTATTACTCTATGATTTCCATTTCTTTGTAACAATTTTCTCATTGAATGTTTTTACAGACTTCTTATTCATGGCTAGTACTGTTCTCAAAAATTATTTTTCTCGGTGAACATACTGTGATTATAGTTTATAGCATATATGAAGCAGTACAAATATGTTTTTTTTTTTTTTTTTTTTTTTTTTCTATTTAGTATTGATGATGAGATTAAAAAAATAGATTAATATGTTAGCTAAATTTCCAACCTGGTAAGGTATCTAATTACAAGAAGAAATATGAAATCTTTAAGTTAATCCACAAGTCATAAAATAGTGGATTAACTGACATAATGTGTGGATAAAAATAAAACTTACCTTCATTTATTTTCTTTATTCTATAACATAGCATACATGCAAGTACGTTACATATTTCATTTAATATTATGGCTTTATTACTTATTAATATAATATTTAGCTTGAGGATTTTCTTCTCTAAATGGTCATATTCAACCTTTTCTTCTCTAAATTAAAAAAAAAAAAAAAAAACTCTTAATGAACTTGCAAAGAAGACAAGTAAAATCACTGATTAATGTTTGATGGGTAATTAAGAAAAATATTCTTCCTTTTGTTGTTTTGTTGATTAACATGTTATTAATGAAGAAAAAATATTGTGTTGTTATACTTTATTTTCAATGTTTACTTGCACTTAGTAATCTTTCCCTTTTTGTTGTAGCTAAAATCTTAAACAATTGATTTCAGGTTTGAATTGGCAAATAGTGCAGCACCCATTTAGCCCCCCGATTTCCACCACATTCTTGTTTCTCTCCTTGCACTAATTCTCTCTCCCCCACTAACTTATTTAATTATAAATGAGTGGCTTTCCTTCGGATTCAAAAGGGGTGCCATATAACTCATATATATATATATATATATATATATATATATATATATATATATATATATATATATTGAATTGACAATTTTTTGAAAATATCAATTTGACAATAAGGCGGATATTTTTAGAAAATATATGATCATTCTATGAATTTTTAAATTGATATTTAATAAAATACTAAATAGATGTATGACAATTCTTTTGACTACTAAAATTAGCAGCTATGTTCGAAGAGTAATTAACCAGCATTCACTGTAGTTCATGCATATATCTAAAGGAACATCTCTTTCCAGATTCGTTCACAAAAACGGGGAAAAATGAAAATTTGAATATAAGTTTAACTTGCCATGTTTCAGAATTTTTTCTTAAATAAACATATATATGATTTTAGCATACAAACATAGTACACTTTCATAAAATTACCGCAACATGCAATCAAGGCGACAAGTGAAGTTTCCAAATACATAGCAAAGACATTAGAATTGGGATATACTAAGGGTGTCAAAGTAGGGGTGTTCCATTGCAGCTTTTGCTGATATCCTATTACCAAGATTGTATTCCAGGATTTTTCAGTAAATTAATGGGGTGGCAAGTTAAACTTATTTCAAAAAGAGTTTGAAGTTTATCTATTTAATATATTTTGCGACTAATTTTCTTTAACAAAAAATTGATGTTTATTTATTGTAGTTCATCTAATATAGTTTGATTTATGACTAATTTTCTTTAGGTAATATATTGTTAAAATTAATTTCTGCTATTTGTGTTTTGTTTTGTTCATTTATTTCTTCCCACTTCAGTTATCATTTTCCGACAAAAGATTTGCATTTCGTTTGCGCATAACTGTTCATTTTCAGTTTTAATTTTCACTAAAATTTGTGCATTTGTTCTTTTATTGCATTAATCACTATTTATTGCTCTGAAGTTCATTTTTTTTCTTGTTTCCCAGCCAAATGAACGTGATGCATTGGTTTACATTTTGCCCCGTGTAGTGCAATTTGTTTCCCGTACTTCATTTTAATTAATCTTTCTGTCACAGCAATTTAACTTGAACCTGCAATATTCATAACACTTCAACCTCCATTTTATTTACATTTATTTCTCTACCCATTTGAAATAACTTAGTTGTTTCTTTTATACATCCTTTTGCATTTTAATTTACATTGCGTCTGCAGTTTGTGTGCATTTAGTTCTATGTTAATTTCAATTTTCTGATTTGTTTTGTTCTAGGTGTTTTCAAATTTTTTGTGTGCAATTGGTTTACATTTAAAAAGAAAACAACACCTTCTACTATTTTTGCGAGTTTCAGTGCATTTCTGATCATTTGTTTTGCCAACTTCAATCTCCTACCATCCTTTAATGGTTCTGGACATTTGCAATCATTTGTTTTGTCACCTTCATTTGAAGTGTGTGTTTTTAGTCTAGGGGGTCACCAAACATACATTTTGCAGCATCCTTGAAAAAATATAGCAACAGTTGTATACAGACTCAAACAGTTTTAGTAAGAAACAAAATAGAATTCATGTTTGGAAGCACAATGAAATCAGTAATCAGCACAAAAAAGCAACTTTTGCAAACATACTACTTTCCAAGGGTCGCTACGGAGAAAAAGGGAAATACTCACCAACTCCAGTAATGCAGTCGGCCCTTTTTCCATTGCTCTTGTTCCCTTTCCTCCTCTCAGATCCTCTTAGACTCCCAAAACTCTTTGCCTTCAACTTCTCTTTCTAATTTGCAATCCCCAACACCTTTGGGTCTATGAGCTTACAATACAAGTCTATTTTCTGATTTTAAGTAGACATAACATAAAGAAAAGTTCCAAAATTAAGGATGGGGGTTTTTGTGCCAGTTAATGTCGTTAACTGTATAGATGTTCATTATGTTGGGTATTGCAATGTATGGGGTTTTTATGAACCTTTTTAAACAAACTTAAGTCAGTTGTGGGATTACCATGTTAGGACTATGGAACAAAGATATAATAAACAAAAATTGACTGTAAGAAGAAAAATTAAAAGCAATCATTTTTCCAGGCTATATAGGTAAAAAATTTAAGGTGGTGTCTGGCACAACGGTAAGGTTACCCGGTTGGTAATCTGGAGCGTTCAGGTTCGAGCCGTGACATCTTCACAAATGTGAGGGAAAGACTGTGCGTGCTAACTGACCACTCCCAGAGTTCAGAAAGTCGTGAGAATAGTACTAGAACAGGAGACTGATCGAGGAAGTCCTCACACTTGAGTATGGAAGCCTTTGGCACCGGGTATCCGCTTATATAGGTAACCTTTTATATTAGATATATTAACGGACAGTTTATCTATTAGAGGACCTGTGAGTAATCTTAAGTTTAATCAGGCTTTATGTCAAGGAGCTTAACATATTTTGAAAATAACGAATACTAATATCAGTATACTTTGCATAAAAGGCACATAAAGCAATGTGCGTTACATGTAGCAATTTTTCCTTAGGCATTTTATCTATTAGATGTATCAGTATGCCTGTGTTGTACAAACAATTCCTTGTCTATTTTATTGAGATGGTAAATGTGCTTTTTAGCTGTTTTTTCTGAATATTATACACAACAATTTGAGTTTAATGGCTTTCAAGCATCTATCATATTTACACATGTACGGGTAACTAATTATATTAAGAACTTCAAAATTTTGATTGTCTAAATGCTTCTTGATGGACCTTTTTAATGATAGTTCGTTTTGTTGTGTCCTAGTAAGGTTGAAGCATACGAATTATTAAATTGACACTTGTCTTTGTGCTTGTACCTATTCATTTTTGCCCAATAACGGCAGTCTATTAGTGACTTAGAACATGCCATATGGAGAAAACATGCAAATGTTTAGCTTATTTTTGTTTTGTACGTTTTGTTGATGACAAAAATATTGTTATAAAGATCCATGATGATAGCTTATTAGCAAGTCCTGGATCATGACCTGCTTTTTCTTTCAATATTGGGCTTTTTTTGCTATTGCATATTTATGTTTTATTCACCCCAAAAAGACTTTTATTTTACTAAAAAAGAAGAAGAAGAATGATGGGCATGAAGAAAAATTGAATGCAGTTAACCATACATACATTGCAGCCACTGATCCGTTTCAACATTAGTTTCCCATTTTGGATGGAGCATTTAAACATATGGCTGAGTTTGTTAACCGAGCCATCATCTAACTATAAATTTTTGTATTAGCAAGCATTAGTCAAAGAAGCGGTGGAAAGACAAAAGTAAAAATCTAGGTTCAATGGCAGCAATGGAAGTAAAAGTTCATAAGATTTTGAGAATGATCCCATTGCACCTACTTATGAGGTGCCACAAAATGGTAACTTCAAGCTATTTGATATAATTGATGGAGGTTTTGCTATTTGGTGTAAGTATCATGTTCGCCATTTGTTGTATCTAGAATTTATTTCAAAAGTCATGTTAGAAGTTGTAATATTTTAATATTACTCATTTTCTACGTATGATGAACTTTTATCGTCAAATATTTGTGCAATTTAAGTTGTATGTTTAGATGTGTAACCGTCTATTGTTACCGAAATTCTATAATTTTTTATGTACATATATTAGCAATATATGCTACTTGATATATAATAAAAACATACGTATGTAGTTGTGACTAATTTAAATCAATACATTGGTAACATATTTTTAGTTTTAAACTGATTAATATGTAAAATTAAGTTTAATTGGAATTTTCAAAAAAAAAAAAAAAAAATCAGTTTAATTGGATTTCCATTTTTTCAATTATTTTCATTTTCGTTTAAATTACGCTATACTTTTTTTTATCAAAATCTAACTTAAAATATGTTTTAATAAATAATTTTATATTTCATATTGTACCCTTTAACGGTCGGTTTTCCCACCGTTGTGCGGTAATACTAGTTTACTTAATTCTCACTTGTCTAATTCATTTAATTTTCTCAACATTTGTCTCTTTAGATCTCTTAAATTTTAAATATTATCTATAACGTTATTTTTTTTAATATTTAACAAAGATTAATGATATTCAATCTAACGGTCGGTTTCCCACTGTTGTGCGGTTATACTAGTTAAATGTATTATAAATAAATATTGAATTACATTATCAAACCGACCGTTAGAGAGGTTTGCTTACTGTTAGTTGGCTAAAATAAACCTTTGTGAAGCCAAAAAAATGCTCCTCCTTTCTCGGAATAGTTTTTTCCGATGTTTTTAACCAGCTCAAATTCTAATTTCTAAAATTTCTCTAAAATGTCAATTGCATTTCAAATCTATCGTTAATATCATATTTCTACTACGATATGCTTTGATATATCTAAATATAAACAAAGTTTAAAAATACAATTTTTTTTTTAAATCAATCATGTTTTTGTAGATTAATCTGAAAATACAATAGATTTTTAAAAATATATATATATATATATAATCAAACGGTTGGTTTCCCCACCGTTCTACGGTTATACTAGTTAACCTAAATACATGAACTTAAATATAAAATGTTAAAGAAGTAATTGACGAATTATTTGTAATCTCAGACACCATAGCATTAGAAACGATCTTAACTACCATAAGCTTAACACAGCATGATAAGGAACAAAAGTATAGATGTTCAAAGTAAATCTGAATGAATGGACACAAATACATTTTTTATGGTTTATATCTGCATATAAATGCTTTCAAACAACACAAGCTACGAGGATCAATACAAGTGATTGGAAATATATGAAATTTAGATATTTATTTTTCAATGAAAATTCTGTTTACCACATCTACAGGTAATGCATATGCAGGATCAATAGTCTTCAATCCTGGATATTCCATTAGCGAAAGCCCTGGTAAATTCATAACTAGAATATTTATGCACCAATAATGTAGAAACGAGGTGGGATTCAAAGCATACTAGAAAGGGACACAAAACATAATTAAACTAACAGCAACAGATCAGCACCTGCTACACCAAAGTAGGTGTGGTAAACATCAACAGCGTTCTCAGGCCGATCTGATATTCCCCCATTCTCCCTATCCTGCACAATATTTAACATGGAACATGCTTATAATCTACTCTTTCTGTAGAAGAATTAAACATTTTCAGACTGTTATGTTCCACATCTAGAATATGAGATATTTTGACTTATATATAAAATATTTAAGGCATCGTCTCCTTCAAACATAACTTTTAGAAGTGAGTTCTGTCTAAGATGATCGATCAATTGGTGCTTTCACTGAGGACCATGAAAGTTCCAGACACGAGAGGAATGACATATAGACTAGATTAAAATGCCGATAGGTGAATGACGCTGTCAAAAAGAGAAAAAAGGCTACCTAATCTTTCTTCTAAAAATAGTAAGTTTTGTAAGTACCGACATATAGACTAGATTGGATAACCTGGCAATTTAGAATGAATCTGGAAAGTTGATCCATATCAATCCAATGCACTCTGTCGATTAATATCAGACTTGTAAGTACCCACCATGAATAGCAGACCTGAAATGGAATAGTTTATGCCTTCAAAGGGAAAAAAAAAAAATGCTAGGGGTTTAGAAAAGGGGGGATTTTTTTTCCTTTTTCCAAATTCGTCAAATAATTTCAAATCATGACCTAAATCGCAGTTTTACCATTTTGAATGAGTGCATTAACTGTAACATAGCCAACTTCCACAGTAGAAGCTTGAGAGATTCATGTCAGTATAAGTTCAAATTTAATCTGAACAAGACTGCAAAAAGACTATAAAAGGTGCAACTATTTTAATATCTCACATCAGCAAGCTTTTCAGGACGTCCATTTAGTCCTCCATTTTGGCATTGCCTCTGGCATAACCACCAACCAAGAAGGTCTCTATCTATATAGTGTAGAGATCCAGTTATAGCAAGAGCACCCACACAGCAAAATACTACAAATTTCAACATGCAGTTATGTTATTTACATGATGTGCAACTAGCAATGAAAAGGCAGATCACTATAAATGCGTAATCAACAAAGGACAGAATAAATAAACATGCATTGACAACAGTCCAAACTTAAACCTTTCACACAAAAATATCTCACGTATATGTTTCAAACATATACTAAACGAGGGTGCATAAACTGTTGCTCAACTTACCAATTTGCTTCTAAGTTGCTCCAGTTTCAAATTATAACCACCTCCTACGAAACTATTTCGATTGTCGAAATGACATTGTGCTATTCTGGCAAAAGTAGACTCTTGCCACCATATGTCTCTCTGTTTCATGTTTTTCTCCATTATTGCATATCGCGGCTAATAAAGAGTACGTGACTGAGAAGTCACTGGGGGATCAACCAATAAAAAGAACGAAAATACCTAATAGTTTTCTTCCTCTGGAACGTAAATTCAGGTAACAAGTAAAAGTTTAATACTACCATGAATCTCACCCACACCCACACCCACATCGAGGCTGCGTTTGCGGACAACTCGAATATGCCAGAGGCTACTTCTGTTGTGATTTACTCTAATGTAAGCTTAAATCAGGGTTGAAGTATATTTACACTAGCATTGCCAACCAATGCATTCAAATACATAGGGTTTATCTGAAATTTTGATCTTGTCTCACGAATGGTAGACACATTAGGCATGTCAATCCTGAGTAATGTCCCACTTTACATCTCAACTCAACACTATACCCTGAGCTTATGTAGTATATGCCAGAAAAGGTTGTCGATCAACAGGCTAATACTCCAAAAGTATGCCATAAGAATTTGGTAGTGAATGAAATTTGTTCAACATACGCTGGATTGCAGGACACACTGGATTGGAAGTCAAGGTGATTAGCTGGTCACTCAGCCATAATAACACTGACTTGTTTCAAGGGGTAATTTAAATAAATGGCAACTGAAATAATTGGCAAGTGAATTTTTAACAAATATAACAGGGCTATAACAGAAAATTAGGCAATCAGCTAACAGATAACTGGCAAATTTAGGGAAACAACTTGAAAATTTGAAACATCATTCAACACAGCATGGTAGACCCGGAAGATCAAGCAAACGTCTATTAACAAAAAATGTAAAATTCATTTTGTGCTAGATTAACAAACCACAAAGGTTATTACTTTCTAATACTCATCATATATAACACGGAAAAGATAGAGTGTGCCAGCCAAACGAAAATATAGCCAAGATTCAAATATCTCACAATATTCACCATCCACGGAAAACCATTGTTCCTCTGAATTCTACAGTAAATTTACATATTCAATTGTTAATATTTTAAAAGAAACTAAGGGAACAATAAGTACTCCCCACTTTCTTTCTTCACTTACCAGCCACGCCCCCCCTTCTACACTACAGATTTGGTAATCAAAAGATGAATGGGAAAGCTTGAGAAATAAAGGGCAGTGTGCTTATCCCTCCCGAAAATATATCCCTTTTTGCAAGATGAAAATGAAATGATACAACCAGTGTTTTGCATTCAAAATACATAATTTATGCAAGATATTTAAATAAATAATCCACAGCACTATTATTCGGCTAGTATATTAAATACCATAAACTTACCTTGCCCGGCATGAGATTCTCCTCCAGGTGTACATCCAAAACCACCATCTAGATTTTTGCAACTCACAATATAACTCACTGCCTTCTCCACATTAATGTTATCAAGACAATGCAATAATGAGAGACCACAAATCGCACAATAAGAGAACCTACGAGTAAAGAGTTAAGTATAATTTTTCTTGCACAGAACATTGTAATTAATGTACTACTTGTGTAGTAACAAATAAGAAGAGGCTGTACCTAGTATCAATTTCACCCCACATATCTCCAGAGAATGAACCATCTTCATTTTGAAGCCCACTAATGTCTATTTTACATATTAAGGGTTTGTTCTTTGCAAGCGGAAGCGAAGAATTTGAGCGGAGCATCTGAGCAGAGTATTATAGCGGAGAATTGAAGTTAGCGGAGAATGCGTTTGACACGTTAAGCGGAGCATTTAAGCAGACCTTTTTATTTTTATGTTGTTATTTAATTAATTTATGGTTAATTAGTTTATTATTTTGTTTTGAATAAATAATACGTATCAATAATTCACACAAATAAACACGTAAATAAATAAATTGAAAAATTATAAGTTGCTCCAATTCAGTTCAAACCAACTCCATTACGTAGAGCATTTCGATACGATCACAACGCAAAAAACCGCGTCTCAAACGGATCTCGTATGCAAAAGTTATCAATTTTTAAAGTTTATAAAAACTTAAAATAATTGGGTGGATACCCAGTGCCGAAGGCTCTCGTACTCAAGCATGAAGACTTCCTAGACAGTCTCTCATCTGGTACTATTCTCACGGCTTTCAGGGCTCTGGGGGTGGTCAATTAGCGCGCGTAGCCTTTCCCTCATATTATGTGAAGAGACCGGGGCTCGAACCTGTGCGCTCCAGATTTTTAATGTTTATAAAAACTTAAATTAATTAATTAAATTAAATAATTAAGCTTAATGGACCGATTTAATTGAATTAAATCATTAATTAATCTGACGCGTCTGACGCATCGGACCCCAACAGACCAATTTTGGTCCGTTGGGGAAACAGGGTGTTATACCCTGTTAAACAACGGACACGTCAACGCGTTTGTTGTTTCTCCCTTCCGTTATGAGCACCGAACAGACCCTACGAATAAAAGACTTGCTAGTTTTTTGAAAGATGAATCAATGGAAGTAGCGTTGAACAAAAGAAGTTCATAGTAAAATAATTAAACACAATAATAGTGCATCTAACAAAAAAGGATACAACCCGAAACTTTATCAATATCCAGCATATAGATTCGGTCAAAAAGAGCCAAAATTTGAATAGCACTAAGAGTGTACCAAATGTGCGGATCATGCCCAATATTCCCACCAAATCCACCTATACAAATAATCTTATTTAGAATTACTCATGAATTGCATAAAATTCGCTGTTACTTATTTGTATTATCGGTTGAAGAGAGCCCTTCATCCTCTTTGTGGAAAGGAATTGCATCAAAGCAACGGGTAAATGGATCACATGGATAAGAATTATTCCTCAAATCAAATAAGAATTAATGCTAGAAACTGAGTATTCATTAGTCTTAACAATACTGGTTATGACTTGACGACTAATGCCCGTCACCAAATATTCCTCTGCTTCACAGTCCATCAAGCATGTTATATGCATCCATTTACCTCACATGGAAATAAAAGCTTACAAATATTAGCATATCTACTGAAACTTAAGCAGAGCATACCAGAGTATTCATGATAGCACTTCAAGACCCAAGATATGACTTCTTCCGAATCAACACAGGAAAGCTTGTGAAGAAGATCTAAGGTTGTTAAACCCCAATAAGCACCATTTATTCTTAGATGCTCTATAACGAGGGATTCAAAATCATCTTTTTTCTGCTGATTGATCGATGGTTAACATAGAAGATATCTGAAAAAAATAAAGAAGAAGAACTGAGAAAGATAGCAAACCTTTTCCACTGAGAGAATGTACTTGACATGCTTCTCTGATTCTAGATCGCTTCCCATACTCCAAATTAGAAAGATCTGATCCTGATTCTTTCTTTTCGACTTTTATTCTCGGACAGTCGGAAACTTGGACGAGTTCGTCGGGAATTATGGTAAGCGAGCAACTTGGGAACGACGATTAGAAAAGAATAAAGCACCATGATTTCGCCTTATGAGGCTATTGCTCTGCCGGAGTGACCACGGCGTGAATTATCTCTGAACAACACGCAAATATTGCCATAAGTTATCTTTGTTATTTATAGTTATGCTTTTCAAAATCATTCCATAGGAAAGAGGTAAAGAAAACTATAAAAATATTTTACTTTTAATACTATTTCAGAGTATGCAATCTCAAATTAGTAATTAACCTTTATAGGATGTACATTGAGTTGATGCAAACATCACTATTTTATGGCAAGTTAATCGCTACTGCAAATTGTCTAAACTTTATTCTCCAAATTTGGTATGTCTGTCACTTTACACAATTGCAAAACCTCTTTAGAGGATCACATCCATTGCTAAGATATATGCAATATGTTACACGTTTCGAAAAAGCCTCCAAATCATTAAGGATATAACCTGCAATTAGTTTATTCCAGACAAACTAGACTGAGATATATTAACAACCACATAAACAAGAAAACTCACAAACACAAGAAAACTAGACTGAGATTTCACGGCTTCTGACTTTGTGTTGTGCTCGTTGTCATACTGTTATATTGATATGGAAATTAACATTAATATTTAAAGCTAATCATAGAGAAGTCGTATGGAGGCAAAATGCATATTGTCATATAAACTTGCCAATTCAGGAAAGCACAAAAAAAAAATGAAAGAAATATAGTCAACTAATACGAAAAAAATTTAGCAAAAATTTATTCTCATCATCAAATCAATTAATGCAAACTATGAATTAAGTAGCACAGATCTATGGTGATAAGTAAAGGCGGGCTAAGGGTAGAACGATGGTCGGACAAATATATTAGCGCTGCTTGAAATTCTGGAACTCATAGTTTGATTTTTAACATTTGCTTTAATCAATCGAATATCCAGATCGATGCAATTACAAATAAATTTATGATTTATGAGTTAGTTCGTGAACTTATTTACGTACAAATTTGCCTGATTTCGCGATTTCTGGCTTTGCGTTGTGCTCTTCGTCTTCCTTCGGGTAGCGAGATTTGAGAATATACGAGGGATAGCTAATACAATCGGATCAAAATGAATAAGAGAATGAGAGCGAAAAGACTGGAAATACGCTTGATTCGTACTGTATGATGAATAGAGAAAATATGTCCAGTTGAACGATTATGGTTTGAAGAAGAAGAAAGCGAGGGGAGAACGAGTTTACCGAAACAAAACGAAAAAAGGACCAGTTTGACGCATGTCCTTTTAAGGGATAAATTCTTAAATACCAACTCCCTTCCCATGTGCAGGATCAATCTTATCCATTGATTTGCACAAAATCTAATGATTTTGAATGGATTGTAGGACCCGTTTATTAGATTATTAATAATATGTGTGGTTGATGTGTGGTGGTGATTTGTCGGACACACGGGAACATCGAAGTTGGGCACAGAAGAATTGATCTCTCCTTTTAAAATATAAAAAACTCCCTACTTAAAAACTTTATAGATTTGGTACTGTTTTTCGATAATCACCGAAAAATCAACAAACAACAATATAAAAATTTAACAAACTTCAAAATTTAGCTCAACACCTAATCATTATCATATTCATACATTAAAACTACAAAAAGAATGATTTAAAAATAAAAATCGAAAATTGCACACTCTGGAATATTTCTAGAATTTTTCATATAATTGCTGAAAGTGCAACAATTATATTAAAAAGTTACAAAATTTCATGCAACTTTTGCATATTTACATAAAAATTAAAACTCAAAGCCTATATTTATTAAGACATTCAAGTATAGGAAAATCAACAGAAATATTTAAAAAAATTGCATATAAATTAAAAATATTTCATCTCCAATAAATTGTTGCAAATTATGCAACAATTTGCAATATTTGCTGATATTTTAACAACTTTTATATTTCATCAAAATAGTTGCTGATATCAGCAATTATATATAGTAATTGCTGATATATCAGCAATTATTCATGCGCCTTACAACTATATACTATGTGAATAATTGCAGAAATATCTGCAACTATTCACTAAGATTACTGATATTTCAACAAATTTTTTTGTGTAGAATACTTGTGTGAATATTTACAATTTTTTGAATTTTTTTTATACAACAACGCAAAAAAAAAAAAAAAAAAAAAAAGAAAGAAAGATAAACACGTTGCTAAAGTAAATTGGGACTCGCGTTACATATAAACTTAGACAAGGATGAGCGCTGAATTAAAAATAAAAAGAGAGATGCGCACCGAGTTTCCATCAAAAACAAAGTGAGCAAGTTTTTTAGTTCTTAACAAAATTGATTTCATGCAACAAGTAAACCTCTAATAGTCGTTTGAAAACCTGATAGGTTTAATCACCAACTGTCAGTCGGATTATGTACGATGATGCTAGGGATTGTAAACGAGGAATCTCAAACGCGAAGTCATCCGTAAATCTTTTATTTTAAATAATTCATGCCACCCAACTTTTTGTCAATATTGAACTATGGTCGTAATCTTAAGATTATATTTTTTTTTTACTTTTGATCCGTACAGTAACGTTGGATGAATTTATAATTATAGTATCTCTTTTTGTGTTACAGATTTACCTTTTTGGCTACAAATTAAACCTTATTTCATCATTCTTAATCAGTGATGGTCATTTTGTATTCAAATCGCCAGCGATTTGCTGTATGTATGGAAATCGGAAATGAACTTCGTGACACTGAATTTATCTTGTTCTGTAGTTCATTGACCAATATCTTTATTAAGTTTATTTACTTTAATCATTTTTAATTTATTTGCTCTTATTGATGTGCACCTTACCAATTTCAAATCGTTTGAGAATGTTCAATGATAAAGGAATTTCTTAATGACCTTTATTAAGTTTATATATATTAGATGGAAATTTCAAAAAAAAAAAAAAAAAAAAGAATCTTACACTCCACGAAAGCGTTGGTAGATCCAGTGATATAAGCATGGTTGCTTAACCTCTCTAACAAATTGAGTATCAAACCATATAAGAATTATGTTTCAAGGGTTTTGCACCTTAATTATAAAAAGTGCAGTTGAGGTCCTATAAGAGATGTGTAACACCCCGCATTTTTTTAGAATAAATAATTAGTATGATTTAATTATTAACAGAAAAAATAAGTATTCCTAGAATTGTTGGAATCTGACCACGAGACTTAAACCATTGCATTTATGGCGATTTCTTAATCCATTACCTATATAATACACTCAGAACGGAGTTCGTACGAAAAGTTATTAACGTTCAAAGTTCGGTATCGGAGAATAATAATATATATTAATGTGTGTGCGCGTGTATATATATATATATATATATATATATATATATATATATATATATATATGTTATATAAATATACAGACGTGAGAATTCTGGAAATAAACCTACATTTGAATTTAAAAATCTAACATATGTCAGAAATGGAAATAAACCAAATAATAAATGGAACAAAAGGATAAATTTACGGTTTAAAACATGATGCTATAAATATAATTAAGTCACGAATCAGGCCATACATTTATATACACGATTTAACCTAATTGGAACAACCCTCGTAGTGGTCGGGCCGACCAATAGGTCGATCGCCCTTGTATATAAGTCGACCAGAACGCGGTTAAATCCACATGAACGTGGCATAATATACGTACGCATTTAATCCTTTTCAGTCCGATTAATGCGGTTTTGAATTCCTATAAATAAACATGCAGGGCTAGCTTCCAAACTCATTTTATTCTGAATGGGTGTGAAAGCCCTATCATTTTTTTCTTTCTTCTCCAATTTTTTAGAAAATATATAATCTAGATTTAGGCCTTCTTATTCACAAATTGGAGGAATGGATTGTAGATCCAGAATAAGGTTCATTCAAAATGAATCAATCGTATGAAATAAGGTTTCATATCTGATTTTTATGTTTAGGTGATTTGTATTATTAAGACCCAGATTTATAGATCCATATAAATTTCAGTTTGTGGTTCCAAATAGGGATCACAGAAAAGAAGATTATGGACAATAGGACTCAATTTGGATCAAATCTGAAATTTGTAGTACTTTTGCAAGTGAGTGGATTAGGTTACGTATCTTTTAAGACAATGATGTATTATATAGTTAGATTGCCGTTTTGATTATTGTAATAAGCATTGTTGTGTTTAAGCTAATTAAAAATAATAATTATTCAAATTGTTTGTATTCAACTGTAAATCTTAAAGTGTTGGATTTTTTTTTTGATATCATGGGGAACCTTAGGATCATACTATACGTTGATACTTACTTAAGTAAACCGCACGCCATGTGTCTACCCCGCTTTGTTTAGTTGTCGCACGCAGATGCGTAACGTCCAACTCCCAAAGTGGTTTAAAAGTGTTGAATTTAGATGGATTTAATTGTAAAAGTTATTCTAATAAGAATAAATCTAAATATATAAGTAAGTTTGGGCTTAAAAACGGAAGAAGAAGGCGTAAGTATAAATATGAGAAATCTATAGTGGCAATATCAAATATGCAAAGTGAAAGAAAAGGGGAATTTAATATAACTTGATTTGGGATATTAGTAATATGTTGGTCTATTTAAAAAAAATCCCATATCACAAATTTTAGAAAGAAGTAGTGAACATAATTACAAGAATAAGGATAAAAGAAGTAGGGTTAGTACAAAATAGAGTTGTTACTGTATTTTGTACTACTTACCAAAAGGGAAACAAACAGAAAAAATGTCTTGTAATTACCGATTATTGCACAAGAAATATGAAAATAGACTTTTAGTAGTAGTATCTCATTAGCCAACCCACTAGAATACGACTGATCCCTAAAGATGAGACCTAGAATAGTAGTAAGTTATATAACAATTAATATTAAGATAAAAAGGGCAATAATCAAGTTGAATACATTGTAGGCTAAAGAAAAGAGAAAGATAAGACCTGCAATAGTAGTAAGTGATATAACAATTAATATTAAGGTAAAAAGAAAAGGGCAATAATTAAGTTGAATACATTATAGACTAAAGAAAAGAGAAAAAAGGTGAATGATAAAAGATGTAAAGACAAATAAAAATAATAATTAATTTCTATATTTAAGACACGTATGTCAAGAAAGTAAGAAAATAAATTAATTAATACGATAAGTAGTTTATGATAGGTAGGTATACTTTTGGACTGAGACTATCATGTAGGGGTAAATAACCTAAAAGAGAAATTAAATATCATAATAAAAGAATGAGGTAGACAAGATAAAAGGGAAATATAAGCCAAACGCATAAGAAAATAATTAGACATAAGGTCAAATAAAGGGTGAGGTTGCAACGATAACTTCATAAGACACATTTAGAGTAGTCTAAAGGGTACTTGTTTAGAGTAGAGGAAGTCTGTATCGACGACAGATCATACACACCTGTTGGTTAGGGTAAATAAGTAGTTTCAAGGGACATGGAGGATTCCTTGGATGGCTCTTTAAAGTAAGCATATGGGGCGGTCCATTGAAGGCAGGGTCTATAGAGTTCATCAAGAGGTTATGCCTTGACTGTATTAGACATTCTAAAACTGATGAATGATTTGCATATTCGTGCGACTCCTGGTTTGGCGCCTGTTTAAAGGATAATAGTCGCCAGAGTATCAGTCAGTAGTGAGTACGGGGAAAAACTTGGGTTATCCATCGACAAGTCAATGATATTTCACTATCGAGATGTTGGATTAAGGTGGTAATGCCATACGTTTCCTTTGGTTTGTTTGTTTTAGGACAAGGTCATTAACCCCGGGGGAAAACATTCCGATTGGTTGAGAGATGACCGTGTTGGGCCATAGCCGTGATGAGAAAGAGACAGACCATCGAGGACGTTTGTATTGTAGCCATTATTGGCGATCCTTTATCGATGTAGTAAATTTCAGACTAAGTGCCATACTTAAGGGGCATTATCACCACCTGTGAGTGGGACTGGAAGTATAGGCAGTACGATTATGTGCACATCCACAATGTAGGCATAGTGATGTTGTCCATATTTGATATCTGCAATGTAGGTACTGGAGTGGTCCATTTCATATGCAGTTTACATGCTTTCTTATCGAACGATGGAACATCTATATTGTAGGCATTATTAGGTTCCTTTACAAATGTAATTTCAGCACTTTTATGGCGAGAAAGTGGAATCCTGGGGAGTAGTATACGAAAAGTACTATGGGTAGTACTTAAAGACCAAGGCGGTCTAATGACATATGGCTATGTGTATATTGTTTATTAGGTCAGATCTAGTGAAGTGTAAACAGGTGTTACTTACGCGCGGAGATAAGAATAACATAACCTTAATAAACCTAATATTACAAGATAGAAGTACAATGATATATGTTGTATTATGCTTAAAAGTATATAATTTGTCAATCACCAACACATTAGTTTAACCTCTCCTCATAACAACCCGTAGGTTATATACTAGATAGAAGTTATTCAGCTTAGAGACACTTGACCTAGAAATTGTCATTCCACTAGTGAGTATTTATTTACTATCATATTTTAAATCATTTCCGCTATGAGTTATTTACTTTACCTTAGATATATTTATGTTTGTCTACTTGTAGGATATCAAACACCAAACTCGAACTTCAATAGACTTGGATTTTAGCTTTTCACAAAAAATCCTGACCCATTGGGGTTTTAGTTGTTACATTAGTATCAGAGCCTAGGTTTAATAGGTCCTAAATAGATAGTGAGTAAACCTATTTGCATTTTCAAAGTAAATATATTATATATATGCACACCTAGATCCAAAGAAATCCACTTTTAAAGAAATATTGTCTGGAAAGATTTGCATAACACTTTTGTACATCAAGGTTGGGATTAAGAAAATCTAAGGGCAGTAGATCCTACAACGACCATGGGATAGGATGAACATTGAGCCTAATATAAGGTTGATTATATGTTAAGTGTTAGAAATTTAGAACTTATTTCATAATTGTGGGTAAAACAATAGTGTCTTAATAGAAAAAAAAAGGAATGGATTAGAAACGTATATATTATACATATAGCCTTAAATACAAACTTCAAGATAGAAAAATAGATGGCTTGGAGGAATTTCATAGAGAACAAATGCATTTGGAAAACCAACTTTTATTGTGGAAAAAGGGTAAAGTAATCGGAAGAGACTAAGAACCCACTTTGGGCCTAGCTCCTTAAATAGACTTTAAAAATGAAGGATTTTACATTTATGAAATTTAGATTAAAATCTCCGATTTCAAAGTATGTAGTTGTTTTAAGAAAATTTTGCTAAGACATAGAAAAGCTGTTTTAAAAAAAATATGTTTTAGTGGGTTAGGCAAAATAAGTGGACGGGATGCTAGAACTTTTGGGAGTAGGTCAAAAAAAAAATCTATTTAAATGATAAAAAGTTGGAATAAAGTAAGTACTTTAAAAAGGAAGATTTACAATACTGAAATAAAACCATAAGTAACTACACAAATTTAGGAGGAATGAAAATGAAAATTTTATAAGTAGAATGGGTCATGGCATACTTTAAACTATTGGAACAAGAAGATTAGTCAAATGAGTTTTTATGAATAGGCAAATTTATAAGTAAATGTATCTTGTTAAAGTAATGAGAAATGCACTCATATTTTTTGCTATCTATTTCAACAAAGAAAGTAAAAAAGAAAGCTTTTTTTGTAACTACACAAAATGCAGAATCCTCCTTTGAAAAGATTCACAAAAACTTAGGGATGAGAGAAGCTATTCTTATTTACTGCTGATAAATGCAGTTGGTGCCTCCAGGTTGATTCAAGGGTTTGTCGTCGTTCTTCATTGCCATCCTTCTTTAACAATATTTGTGGTCATATAGTACTCTTTCCCTTTCTCACTTCGGTTATTAATTCAATTGTATTTTTTATTTTGATCCATTGAGTGTATACAAAATTTGCTTTTTGGTGAATCAATAAAGAGGGTGGTTGGGTGGAATATTTGTGTATTTTCATTTAAATTCATCTTCAAGTAATTGGGTGAAATAGATCCCTTTTTTTGGATGTTTTGTTTTTTCCGCTGCGCACAAAACCCCAATAGTTTGGTATCAGATCTCAGTCTATCGCATATCTTGGAGTGATTTTGGATTGAAGATTGTAGATATCGGAGATGATGTTGCTTTCGTATATGACTATTTTTTATGGTAGATATTAGGGATTTGGATACGATGGTGGATGTTCCATGCCTCAATGGTCTGATTTATGGAGATGAGAAGAAACCCTCTGATATGGATGACAGAAGATGGAAGAAGATGAAGAGAAGGTGTGGTCATAGCCCATTCAAATCGAGTGGGTATGATTGTAGCCCAGAAATCAATTGAGTCTCACTATACTCCATAAACAGGCGAGGTGTACCTCGTGGCCTCGAAATCGAGGGTTGTAAATTTAGAGATGAAAAAGAGTTAGTGATGACTTGTTTGGTGATTGTTAGAGATATGTGATATTTGAATCAAGGTGGAGTGTTGAATTTATTGATTCAAATATTTTATGAAGAGGATGCAATCAATTAATTGATTTAATTGAATGATCATTTTAATTGATTTGATTGATTGATTTTATCATAGGAGGAAACAAATTAAAGCTTAAATTATGAAGATATTTTGAAGGGGAAATTTGGATATTTTCCTAGGTCTTATATTCTCCTATATATGCAGGCTTCTTGGTTAGATTAGAAAAACAAGAAACCATGTAAATGTATCTGGAGAGGTTGTGTGCCTCTAGAGCTTGCCCTGTAGAGAAAATTGTAGGAATTAGGGTTGAGAGAAGTTATTCCTATTTACTGCTGATAAATTCAGTTGGTGCCTCCAAGTTGATTCAAGGGTTTTCCCTCGTTCTTCATTGCTCTTCTTCTCCAATAATATTTGTATTCATCTAGTATTCTTTCCCTTTCTCAGTCTGGTTATTGATTCAATTGTATTTTTTTGATCCATTGAGTGTAAACAAGATTTGTTTTTTGGTGAGTCAGTAAAGAGGGTGGTTTGGTGGAATATTTGTGTATTAACATTATTTCCATTCTATTGTGTTGTTATTTTCATTTAAATTCATCTTCAAGTGATTGGGTGAAATAGGTCCCTTTTTTGGATGTTTTGTCCTTTCCGTTGTGCACAAAACCCCAACACATACGTCATAAATGGAAATAAACCAAGCAATAAATGGAATTAAAGGATAAATTAATATTTTAAAACATAACATTATAAATATAATTAAATCAAGAATCAGGCCACACATTTACGCAGTCTAGTCGACCCTCCTCGGCGTCGGGTCCAACTAAGGCGACCATCCTCGTACATGGGTCGACACGAATGCAGTTAAATCCACATGAATACATACAGGTTTAATCCTTTTTGAATAAGATGAATGATGCAATTTTAAATCCCTATAAATATACATGCAAAGCTAGCCTCCAAACTCATTTTATTCTGAACAAACTGGATCACTTTTCTTTCTCATCCAATTCCTCACAAAATTATATCATTTGGATTATTTAGCCCTTATGATTCACAAGTTGGAGGAAAAGATTGTAGATATAGGATAAGGTTCATTTAAAATGAATCATTTGTATGAGGTAAGGTTTCAAATCTGATTTTTAGGTTTAGATAATTTATATTATTTAGATCTAGATTTATATATCCATATGAATTTCAGTTTGTGGTTCGAAATAGGGATTACAAAGAGAGGATAATGGAAAATAGGACTGGGTTTGGATCAAATCTGTAATTTAGAGATCTTTTGTAGGCGAGTGGATTAGGTTATATATCTTTTAAGATGATGATATTTAATATCGTTAAATTTCTGTTTTGATTAATGCAATAAACATTGTTGAGTTTAGACTAATTAAAAGAATCTGTTATTCAAGTCATTCATATAAAACTGTAAATCTTAAAGGTGTTAAATTTAGATGTAAAAGTTATTCTAATAAGAATAAATATAAACACATAAATAAGTTTGGGCTTAAACATGAAGAAAGAAGACGTAAACCTAAAAATGATAAATTTACAGTAGAAGTGTCAAATACGCAAAGTGGAACTAAAGGGGAAGTTTAATGTAGCCTAATTTGGAATGTTAGTAAAATTTTAGTTGGTTGGAAAAGAATAGATTTCCATATTACAGGTTTTGGAAAGAAGTAGTGAATGCAACTACAAAAATAAAGATAAAAGAAGTAGAGCTATTACAAAATAGAGATGTTATTGTATTTTGTACTACCTAGAAAAAAGGAAAATAATAGAAACAATTTCTTGTAATTATGGATTACTTCACAAGAAATATGAAAATAGTTTTTTAGTGGTATCTCAGTAGCCAATCCACTAGAATATGAGTAGCCCTAAAAGATAAGACTTACAATAGTAGTAAGAAAAGTAAAAATTACAACAATTAAGATGAAGATATAAAGAAAAGGGCAATAATCAAGTTGAATACTTGGCGGGTTTAAGAAAAGAGAAAAGGCCCAAATGGTAAAAGGTGTAAAGACAAATAAAGAAAAGAATTAATATCTGTCTTCAAGACACATAGGTATAAAAAAGAAAATATTTATTATGATAAATAATTTATGATAGGTAAGTATAGTTTAGACTGAGACTATCACATAGGAGTAAAGAACCTAAATGAGAAATTAAATATCATAATCGAAGAATGAAATAGACAAGAGAAAAATGAAAGATAAGATAAACACATAAGAAAATAATTGGACATTGGGTTTAATAAAGGGTGAGTTCGCAGCTATAACCTCATAAGACGCGTTTAGAGAAATCTAAAAGAAATCTGGATGTAAGCAATCATGGTGGTCCATCACAGGTCCTTTAAAGGAGAGGAAGTCCGTACCACCAGCAGATCAAAAACACCTGTGGACTTGGGTAAATAATTAGCTTTAAAATACATAGAGGATACCCTAGGATGACCTTTCGATGTAGGCATATGGGACGATCCATTGGAGGTTGGGTCCGTAAAATTCATCAAAATGGTATATCTTGACTACATCAGGCAGTCAAAAGGCTAATGGGTGATTTGTGTATTTGTGCAACTCCTGGTATGGCTCATGTTTGAAGGATAGTAGCAGCCTAGGCACCGGTCATCATTAATCAGTAGCGAGCGCGGAGTGGGTTTGGTTTATACCTCTATAGGCCAGTGATCTTTCACTATCGAGACACTAGATTAAGATGGCAATGCCACATAGTTGCTTCAGTTTATTCTTTTAAGGAAAGGTCATTGATCCATGAGAAGCGTCTTCAATGTAGTTAAGGGATGGCTGCACGTGGCCATAGCTGCGTTGAGAAAGAGACAAACCATAGAGGATACCTATATTATAGGAAATTCTGGTGGTCCTTTATAGATGTAGTAAATCCTTGATCGAGTTCCGTGCAAAGTGGGCATTAGCGCCACGTTTGAATGAAACTCAGAAGTAAAGATAGAACGAGTACGTGCATGTCCACAATATAAGCATAATGAGGCGTTCCATTGTGGATATCCGTAATAGAGGCATTGGAGCCGTCCATTGCGGATTTAGTTTACATGTTTTCTTATCGAACGATGAAACATATGTATTGTAGGCATTATTTGTAATCTTTTATAGAGGTAGTTTCAGCACTCTCATGGCAAAAAGGTGGAGTCCCAATGAGGATGACACGAAAGGTGCTATAAGTAGTACCCAGGACCGTGGACGTCCAATGGCATATAGCTACATGTATGTTGTTTATTAGGTCAGATCTACCAACGGAGTAGATGAATGCGATTTAGGCACAAAGATGAGAGTAGTGTAATCTTAATAAGCATAATATTATAAAGATGATAATAGAACGACATATGTAGAATTATACTTAAAGTATATAATTTATCAATCACCGGAATGGTTCTGACCCCCTCCTCATAATAGCCTGTTAGTTAGATAGAAGGCAATGGTTATTCAGTTTAATGACATTTGACCTAGAAAATGTCATTCTCTTGAAGAGTGATCATTTAGTATCATATTTTAAATTATTTCCGTTGTGAGTTAGTTACTTAAGTTTTAATATATTTATCTCTGACTAACAAACACTCAACTCAGACTTCAATGGACTAGAATTTTAGCTTTTTGTAATAAAACCGAGCCCTTTGGGGTTTGGTTGTTAAAAGATGATCGGGATTTAAATATTTCCATAAATGTAAAAAAATAGAAATAGCTTGAATTTTTACTATTCAAAATAGCAATTATAATATGACCTTTGTATGTAGTTTTTCATCTCCAAAGTCATAGATGCACTTCATGCACTCAATATAGTAAAATTTTAATTCCTCGATAAAATAATTTGTTTCCGACTTGGTATTCTTTGATTATCTTTCATATAAGGTTAACATTTTCAATTTGGTTAGTTATTTAGGTTTAGTTCTAAACATGTAACTTGGATGCTACCAAATTTTAAAGTTTTATATGGGTGTTATTTAGTACTTCATCTTTTACTACATAATTTCCCTCGATTAATAATGTCTATGTTGAATATATACCAACTGCTTATGTATTTCATAGCTATTATATAAGCTTTATTTAATAATTGTGTATTGATGACATAGAAACCACTATGGCTTATTATCTCTTGAATTAAACCATATTATGTATTATCGTGTATAAGGATAAAAGAATTATACATACATTTATTCAATTATTTGTATTCACACATGAAATACACTACTAAATTTCAGTTATGTAAGCTTATATTATATGTTTATGTTCAAATTTCATGTTTTGATGGTAAGTATTAAGCGACTTAATTCACATGTGATGATGGTAAATTATTCATGCATGAGTTATTATTTTTATAAATTATATATGTTTAACATAATCAAGAGAAAATGATTTGTATAAATATTTAATTAGTTTTTTACGTTTAAACAATGTGCAGTTTGTTTGTTTTTTCATTTTTGTCTTGCAACATCTATAGAGCTGCAATTAGTAGTTCATATTGATTAAAAAAGTGAGACACCAAAGGTTTTACAGCTATTTCTAAAGATAAAGATATACTAGTAGTCTCGAGTTACTAAGCACGTTTGATGTGACTAAACATTTGCTCAATTGTTTACAAAGATGTTGCATGGTCATTGGTTTATAATAACCAAAGAAAAATTTTGGCATACATTTTTATGACTATGGAAAAATTAACCTTAAATTCTTTCGATATTCTTTTATAATTTACATCCATATTTAAAGAAAAACACTAAGTGGTGCATTTATGTAATTTTATTAACATTAACATTGTTTCTAGTGTTATGCGCATAACTCATAATTGTCAAATACATATCATAGCGACCATCTTTAGATTTGAAAATGGGAGAACAGAAAAACGAAAACGTAGAATTTTTTATATAGTAGGGGATGACGTTAAGTAAATAAAGGGTGTTGTTAATGACACTCCCTTTTTAGTTAAGAGGTGTCATATTTTAAGGGGACACCGGTCTATAAAAAAATTGTTAAGGGGCAACACCAGTTATACTTTTAAGGGACAAAAATAACCCTGCTATATTTCAATGCTTGCGCTCGAACCAAAAAAAAAGGGTAAGAGTATACCATTTTTATCTAATAAAAACGGTAGCATTAGAACATCTTTTCTATCTCTATAACAAACTTAACAAAAACAACGGAAATGGTTATACTCTACCGTGTTTGCACACTAAAAACGGTCATAATTTTCTATCTTTATAATGATTGTTTGGTGTTTGCAGGCCGTTTTTCGTATTTTCACATCTACGTCGTGCTTCGGAAAACGGTGACTCGAGACCGAATTTCACCACATCGTGCTTCTTCTTCTTCTTCTTCAGATTAAGGGTAATTTGGTCTTATTATTGTGTATTGTTAAGGGGTGTTTAGACTGTAGTGTACTCCCCTTAACAAAATTTTAAAAACTAAAATTAGTGTCACCCCTTAACCAAAAAGGGAGTGTCATTAACGATCCCCTAAATAAATTCAGAAAAGAGGGATGTGTTCTTTGTCTTCATTGACGTTGTCTCACACATGAACCATCTTCCACTTTTTTGTGCAAATATTTTCCATATTTATTATTCTTAATGAAATAAGTACAATTTTGATTCCCTCATTTATGTCGTTTATGTTTTTTAAAGTGATTCCCTCTGATAAAGAGATGATGCCAATCTGTTGAATAATAGTAAATCAAGATAATTTCCTACCCTCTAATTTCTAACTAATCCTAGACGTTTCCTCTTATCTCCTTGGTTCTTTATAGACATTTTAGTTTCAAATTTCCAATATTTATTATTGGAATTTAATGATAAAATATTTCCATATCTAATTAATTATGGAGATATGCATGGTAATTTCGTTACCTGTTTTGTGCAAGGAATGAATGGAAAGAAATGGAAGAACTATTAATCAATAGGGGATATTGGAAATGTTTGTCATTTAATTTGTTGCCATGTTTCATGAAGAAAAGAAACGGAAAGAGACTAAAATTGCAAAAGGGATTGATTGATGGAGAAAAGGGAAATTATCAATCAATCGTATGCCAATTAATTAATGGGATATTTGTTTTTCCATAAATTGATTTATTTTACATAAATCAATTGTCTCATCCCCAAGTAATCTTTTCTCTATTTAAAGAGAGACATAGAGAATGCTATGTAGTGAGAGATCATTGTATTCTTCATTTCTTTTGCTCTACATTAAAAAACTCTGTAATCTCTTGAATATATTAATAAAATATCTTTCCGATTGAAGTGGACGTACACTATCTCGCGATAGTGGAACCACTATAAATTTGTGTGTTCTCTGTTGCATTTATTTTTCTATGATCTGAGATTTATATTCATTTCAAGCTGTTTGTTTTATCACATCATTGCAAGATCCTATTGTGGTTTTTCCGCTGAAAGGGACTGATCAAACCTTACAACTGGTATCAGAGCAAGATTCGCAAAGAAGGTGTTTGGTAGAATGGTAGGAGGAGATGAAAATAATAAAAATAATACGTCAGTGCCAATAGTTGCTCCATACGTCAGAGGCTCCTATGTGGCGTCAGGATCACAGTTGACGATAGAGAAGTGGAATGGTGAAGGAGATTTTGAAAAGTAGCAGTGGATGATGAAAGCAGTTTTGAGAAGAAATCGCGTTCGTCGAGTAGTATTTGATACAGAGACATTGTCTGCTGATATTTCATCAGTAGAATTAGAAGAGATGGAAGAATGGGCCTTTACTACTCTTCAGCTTGCTATGGGAAAGAATGTAATTTCTGAAATCAGTCAGGAGACAACGGCTAGAGGCATTTGGAAGAAGTTGGAGGACCTCTACATGAAGAAATCCCTAACCAACCGCTTGATCCTATTGAAGACTTTCTTCACTTATAAGATAAAGGAAATTAAGACACACCTAAGTGTGTTTGATAACCTGTTGATGAAGATGAAGTCTATTGAGTTGAAGATTGATGAAGAACAAAAAGCAATGGTTCTGTTGTGTTCGCTTCCAGAGCAATACAATGGTTTCGCTAACATCCTTATCTGTGGTAGAGACACATTGAAATTAGATGATGTGAAGACAAGTTTGCTCGGTGAAGAGTTAAGAGATTAGATGAAAGAGTTTGGTGTTGGTGATAGCAGTGGAGGAAGTAGTAGCTCAGGCTTATTTGCAGAGAGAGGAAGAGCAGAGAAGAAAGTGAAGAACAATAGGGGGCGTTCCAATTCCAGGAAGCCTAATTCGCGGAGTAAGTCTAAAGATGGAAAGTGCTATAATTGTAAGAAAACAGGCCATTGGAGAAGAGACTGTCTAGTTTTGGAGAAGAAGACCGATGGTTCTTCATCTATTGCGATGGAGAAAGGCGGTAGCGACTTATTGACAGCGGCTGTATCAGATGTTGCAGACCACTGGATTCTAGATTCTGGAGCATCATTTCACACGACTCCTAATAAGGATTATTTTTCTTCCTTCGATGCCAAAGAAGGAAGTTCTATCCTTATGGGGAACGATGCTACATGCAAGTCTATGGGAGTTGGTTCAGTTCGCATTCGCATGTATGATGGGATTGTTCACACACTTTCAAATGTTCGCTATGTCCCAGGTCTTCGGAAGTCATTGATATCATTAGGCCAATTGGCATCATTGGGATGCAAAATAACCATTGTCAAAGATGGTTTGAGAGTTTCTAGAGAGGCACTTGTATTGATGAAGGGTGTTATGGTGCAAAATCTGTATTTGCTAATGGGTACCACTGTCCATGGAGAATAATGTGTTGGAGTCGATAGTTCTAAAAGTTTGGATGCTACCAAGCTTTGGCATATGAGATTAGGTCATACTTCGGAGAAGAACTTAGAGTTGCTTCGTAAGAAGAAAAAGATCAAAGGAGAAATCTTCAACAAGTTGGACTTTTGCAAGGAGTGTGTATTGGCAAAGCAAACCAGAGTTTCTTTTGGCGATGGCATGCATACTTCTAAGAGGGTACTTGATTATGTGCATTCAGATGTTTGGGGGCCATACTCTACAGCTTCTATTGGTGGAGCATATTATTTTGTTTCCTTCATTAATGACTACTCGCGCAAGGTTTGGGTGTATGTAATGAAAGCTAAGTCAGAAGAATTTGAGAAGTTTAAGGTTTGGTTAGCTCTTGTTGAAAACCAAACAGGAAGGAAATTGAAGATTTTTAGATCCGACAATGGTGGCAAATATGTTTCTAAAGAGTTCCTTGACTACTGCAGACAGCGTGGTATTAGAAGACATTTTACTACACCTGGTGATCCGCAATCCAATGGGGTTGCTGAGAGAATGAATAAGACTCTACTTGAAAAGGCCTGTTGCTTGATATTGACTGTGGGTATGTCTAAGGGTTTTTGGGCTGAAGCTATTTCGACTGCAGCACATATTATTAATCGGATTCTGTGCTCAGCCATTGATGGGAAGATTCCAGAGGAGGTATGGAGAGGTAAAAACACTTTATTAAGTTATTTTCGTATATTTGGATGTCCAGTTTATGTTCACAATACAGGACATGACAAGTTGGAGCCTAGGGCCTCCAAATGTGTTTTTCTTGGTTATACAGATGGCATAAAAGGATATAGAATTTGGAATCCAATTACGAAGAAAGTTATACATTCCAGACATGTGACTTTTGATGAGTCAACAATGTTCAAACCTTTGGAAGGTTTATCAGAGGGTTCAGACTCAGTTGATGAGAAGCCTGAAAAGACTGAGATTCCCAGTTTTCAAACCCAAAGTAGAGCTATCACTATTGATAATAGTGACGGAGCAGTTGAAGATACATCACATGATAGTCCACATATTTCCTCTAGTAGTGATCGTGATGGTCCTGAAGCTAGAGATGATTCAGTTCAAGGTGGAGCTCAAGGTGGAGCTGAAGGAGAGTCGGGCGATATAGTCATTCGGGCTAGTCAGAGACCAAAGAGAGATCCAATTAGATATGGAGAATGGCAGTATGCAAATTTGAGCCTTGATGATCAATTTGAGTATGCTTTACATGTAATTCATGATGAACCATTGAGCCTTGAAGAAGCCATGAAGTCGAGTGACAACTCGAAGTGGAATTGCGCTATGGAAGAGGAGAAACAGTCTTTGCAAAAGAACAAGACTTGGGATTTGGTACCACTACCTCAAGGAAGCCGAGCCATAGGTTGCAAGTGGGTGTTTAAGGTAATAGATGATGGTAGATACAAGGCAAGATTAGTAGCCAAAGGGTTTTCACAAAGAAAGGGGCTAGAGTATGATGAAATATTTGCTCCAGTTGTTAGACAAACTTCAATTCGAATCCTACTTGCAATAGTTGCCGCTTACGATTTGGAGTTAGAACAACTTGATGTGAAGACCGCTTTCTTGCATGGTGACTTGGAGGAAACCATTTACATGAAGCAGCCAGAAGGATTTATTGTAGATGGAAAGTCAGATTGGGTATGCAAGTTGAAGAAATCTCTTTATGGTCTAAAACAGTCGCCTAGACAATGGTACAAAAGGTTTGATTCTTTTATGCTTTCACATGGTTTTAATCGTAGTACTAAAGATGCATGTGTTTATTTTAAGCATTTAAAGAATAATAATTGGGTGTATTTACTTTTGTATGTGGATGATATGTTGATTGCTTCCAAGGATAAAGCTGAAATTGATGCATTGAAATTGAAATTAAAAGCGGAATTCGATATGAAAGACCTTGGAGAAGCAAAGAAAATTTTGGGGATGGAAATCCAAAGAGATAGAAAGCTTGGACTTTTGAGACTTACTCAAAAGGAATATATTCAAAAGGTGCTTGCTCAGTTTAGCATGGATGGTGCAAAGGCTATCAATACAACCATGCCTTTGCATATATAGCTTTCTAATCAGGGCTCTCCGATCTCAGAAAAGGATAAGGCCTATATGAAGAAGGTGCCTTATGCCAGTGCAGTAGGTAGCTTGATGTATGCTATGGTGTGCACTAGACCTGACATTGCTCAAGCTGTTGGATTAGTTAGTAGATACACGGCAAATCTGGGAAAATCGCATTGGGAGGAAGTGAAGTACATTTTTAGATATCTTAGAGGAACATCGGATTATGGGCTTGTTTTTTGCGACAGAAATAAGGATTTCAACCTGGTTGGATTCTGTGATTCAGACTATGCTGGAGATAGAGATAGAAGGAAATCAACCTCAGGCTATGTGTTCACACTTGGAGGAACAACTATTAGCTGGAGAGCGAGGTTGCAGACTATAGATGCTTTGTCTACTACAGAGGCAGAGTTGATAGCTGCAGTTGAGGCAGCTAAGGAGGCACTTTATTTGAAGAAGTTATTGTGTGATTTGGGCTTCATGCAAGATGCTTGTTTGGTGAATTGTGACAGTCAAAGTGCAATTCATTTAGCTGAAAATCTGGCTTTCAATTCTAGAACAAAGCATATAGAGGTTAGAGAGTCTTTCCTTATCTCTATGAATGAGGAGAAGTTAGTTCGTCTTCAGAAAATTCACACAAATGAAAACGCAGCAGACATGTTTACAAAGGCATTACCTGCCATTGCTCGAACTTGATTCACTTGATGAAGTGCTAGGTGCCACATGGTGGCACAATGGGGAAGAGAGTGACTTGGTTGAAGTCAATAGAAGACGTGGTATTCTTCTTGTATGAAGAGATAGGAGTTGATTGCACAATGTCTACCTTGTTTTTTTTTGAATGCTTTCAACACTTTGTTGGTGGGCGGTGGCCTTGCCGGAGTTCACTGACAAAGTGCAATGAGGGGTGGCTTTAGCAGGAACTCATTGGGAAGCATTCACATTGGAGTCTCTAGGTTGCATGAGAAATTGTATTAAGGTGGAGATTATTGGAATTTAATGATACAATATTTCCATATCTAATTAATTATGGAGATATGCATGGTAATTTCGCTACCTGTTTTGTGCAAGGAATGAATGGAAAGAAATGGAAGGAATATTAATGAATAGGGGATATTGGAAATGTTTGTCATTTAATTTGTTGCCATGTTTCATGAAGAAAAGAAACAGAAAGAGACTAAAATTGCAAAAGGGATTGATTGATGGAGAAAAGAGAAATTATCAATCAATCATATGCCAATTAATTAATGGGATATTTGTTTTTCCATAAATTGATTTATTTTACATAAATCAATTGTCTCATCCCCAAGTAATCTTTTCTCTATTTAAAGAGAGACATAGAGAATGCTATGCAGTGAGAGATCATTGTATTCTTTATTTCTTTTGCTCTACATTAAAAAACTCTGTAATCTCTTGAATATATTAATAAAATCTCTTCCCCATTGAAGTGGACGTACACTATCTCGCGATAGTGGAACCACTATAAATTTGTGTGTTCTCTGTTGCATTTATTTTTTTCTGTGATCTGAGATTTATATTCATTTCAAGCTGTTTGTTCTATCACATCATTGCAAGATCCTATTGAGGTTTTTCCGCTGAAAGGGATTGATCACCCCTTACATTTATCATTATAATAATTATTACAACATTTTTCTGATTCTCTCCATTAGCAATTGACTATCAACATCTAACATTTTCTAAAATCATTCAAAAAAATCACTTAATTTCTACTTTAACATTTAAGTGTGTATGTTTAAATTAATTAAGCAATTTAAATCTTGAACTTTTAGGATAATTGAATTAAATAATATTTATTGTTTGGTCCAATAAGCTCTAAACCACCGTAATTCAGTGTATTATGTACCAAAATTGTTGTGGAAAATTAATTTCTTTCAACAATAAATATTATTACATATAAAAAGGGTTTTATTTCCACAACAGATATATGATTACATGTAAACAAACTTTTCCTTTTTAAAATTGGTACATCAAGTCAATTTTTTTAGTAACTTTATGTTGCTAAAATTGAAATTGAATGTTATAAAGTGAATTCCATGAACGACCAATTTATGGATGTTATAAATTCAATCGTAGTATAACCGTTAGATTAATCTGCTTGAGAGAATTAATATCATCGGAGGCCCAAAATTTTACCTATGTTTATTTGTAATTTATGTTAATCAATGAATACCAATTCGAGTCTATTTTACTGTCTTTTGAGGCTAAAGTTGATTATTCAAAAAACAAAATTATTTCAAGATAAAACAATGAACATAATCAAAATGTAATATGATTTGAAATGTTCTCTTTGATTGGTGCTTTTTTAGTCGTCGAATAAATATTTTATTAGTTACTTTGATAATGTAATATACGTTTCTCTAATGTTAACAATAACTCGGTTATCTAAATGATAACTATTTTCCTTTATTTTCTTAACAAATACTAAATGTGATAGAATAATAATCAAATTTAACTCATTAATACCTATAGAAAAGGAAAAACACCATATGCAACAGACAGGTTACACACTAGTAAGTAGGCATTTAGAGTTGGAACTGGAAACCAAAAAGCTTTTGCCTTCAAAATAAAAGCATAAGGATGGTTTTTTCAAATGATTTTCCTTTCTAGGGTGGTTTCAATTTACGAATAAAAATTTCCAATTTTTCTCTACTGGTTATACCTAGTAGCATATCTTATAATTTATGCAAGAGAGTTTAACTTTCTTTATTATTGATAAAAAATTTGATAAAAAAAATCTACGATTAAATTTTTCAAAAGTTTCAATTCATAACTCTAGTATTATTTTAAGGAGATACTTTAGTGTACAAAATCATACACTTTCATAATATACCTCACCAAAACCTCATAACTTCTTAACTTAAGGGGATATTCTGTAAGCGAAAAGAGTACATATTATTTTCATATATTGACTTATAATGGTTAACATTTGAATACAAATTAAAGGGACTAATATTTCATATAAGTGGAGGATACGCAAAGGACGTAGCTATCAAAACCCCTCACACAAAATAAGAACCCTTAAAACAAAAACTAGAACAATAATAACCAAGCCATTAATCCCAAACAAGTTGGGGTTGGCTAGAAATGGAACACAAAACCAAACTACAAAGTCAATTTAAAGGTAAAAACAATAACAATAGATTTAAAGGTGAAAGCATAAATAAGGATAAAACATAGTAAATTAATTAAGTAATAATAGTAATAATAACGAAAAAATAAAAAACCAAGGTGATAATGATGATGAATGTGATAACAGTATTAGTAGTAACGTATACGGAAAATCAACACTATGCTTTAAGCCTATATTCACTAATCCTATAGTCATAACATTCTTCCCAAACTAATCTAAACTCATAATTCTGGTATACTAATCACTAACTTCCATGCACTCATGTTCGACGTCAACTCTTCATATATATTCCAATTTCTCAAGTCATTTTTTATTACTTCCTTCCATGTCATCCTTGGTCGGTCTCTACCTTTCTTCGAACCTTCGATGCGACCTATAGTTCCAACGCACACAGGTGCATCGCGTGTTATCCGTTGGAGATGTCTAAACCCTCTTATGTGGTGTTGGACTAACTTCTCTTCATGCAACTTCAAGTTTGTCCTAAATACCATTATTTCTAATTTGGCCCCGTCTGATATGTCTACAACTCCATTGTAGCATAAGCATCTCTGCTACCTTATCTTATGGACATGCTATCTTTTATTAGGCTAATTTTGTGCACCATATAACAACACAGAGCTAATTGTTGTTTTGTAGAATTTTCCTTTTAGTTTTTGATAGATTTTCATATTAAAGACAATTCCATATCCTAGTCGCCATTTCACCCATCCCTTTCGAATTCTAAAACTAACATCTTCATCAATCTCACCGTCAAACTGCAACATAGTTCCTAAATATCGGGATGAATCCTTCTTGGATGCTACTTGTCTTGCCAGGGTGATATCCCCATCCTCTAACATGGTACCGCTGAAATCCCTCTTTATATACTTTATTTTAGTTTTGCTAAACCTACAATCCTTTAATTTTGAAGTCTTCCTCTATGGCTTCAATTGACTTAACCTATGTCCTACTTTCATCAATCAGCATCACATCGTTAGCATAAAGCATACATCAAGTAATCTCACCTTGTATACCCTTTGTGACTTCATCTATCACAAATGAAAAAATATAGAGGCTCAAAGTCGACCTTTGATGTAGTCCTATGTTAATGGAAAAGTCGTTGGATTCACCGTGGCATGCTCTAACTCTAGTTACAACCTCATCCTACATATCCTTAATAAGGGTGATGTACTTTGTTGGTCCCCTCTTCCTTTCCAATGCTATCTTCCACGGTACTTTTTCATAAGCTTTCTATAAGGGTGATGTACTTTGTTGGTCCCCTAAATCCCTCCGTAAGTTGCTGCAAGAATCTTGCCTATAAATCGATTTTTTTGAAATACTTATTAACCTTTTCAATCAATGTTCGACTACTCTATCTCAAACCTTTATCGTATGAATCATAAGCTCAATTCCACTATAGTTTGTGCAACTTTGAATATCTCATATATTCTTGAAAACTGAAACTAAAATGCTTCTCCTCCACTCAACTGGCAACTTGTTTATTTTGAAAATATTATTGAACAAATTGGTTAGTCATTTTATCCTTACATCTCCAAAGCGTCTCCATACCTAAATGGGAATGCCATCAGGCCCTACCGACTTGCCTATTTTCATCCATTTCAGCGCCTTCTTTAACTCAAACTCTTGAATTCTATAATACTATCGTCGAAAAAGTATTACAACTCGATTGAAGAGCCATCACTTTCTTATTTGAAAAGCTTATCGAAGTATTCCCTCTATCTATTTTTTATCTCTTCGTCTTTGACTAAAAGTTTATCATTCTCATCATTAATACATTTATTTTGAGTGAAGTCTCTTGTCTTCCTTCCGTAGAGCTTGGCTATCCCATAGACATTTCTTTCATCCTCCTTCGTACTAAGCTTTTGATAAAGATCTTCATACACCTGACCCCTTGCCTCCCTCACTGCTCTCTTTGCGGTTTTCTTTGCCACTTCGTACTTTTGCATGTTGTCTTCAATTCTATGAAGATGCAAGCATTTGTAGCATCCCTTCTCTTTGATTACCTTTTTCACATCACCTTTCCACCGCGGTGAATCATTAAATTCAGGCTTATTTTCATTTGTTATCTGAAACACCTCAGTAGACACTTTTCGAGCGCGCGTTTCCACCTTATTCCACATGTCATTTGCCTCTTACTCCTTATTGTGTTCCCCTCATCTCATCACTCTATCCTTAAAAACCCATGAGTCACCTTATTTGAGCTTCCACCATTTCATCCTACCAATCTTTGCTCCTTTACCCTTAAACATCTGAAGACGAGACAAAAATACCAAAAGCTGGTGTTGTGAGATGAGGTGTGACCTTGAAGTCTACAAAAGCTCATTTGTCATATATTCTAGTTAGGACAAAATCAATCTGGCTAGAATGTTCGCCGTCACTGAAAGTTATCAAATGTGATTGTCTCTTTTTAAATAAGGTATTAGCAATCACGAGGTCATAGGAAATAGAGAAACTCAATATTTTTTCTCTTTCATGGTTTCTATTTCCATATCCAAAACAACCATGGATTCTCTTAAATCCCCCACTAATTGAGACAGCATGGCCATTGGAATCTCCTTTTATAAACATTTTCTCACTAGGCACATCTTTAACCATGACTTCTAAGTCTTCCCAAAAAAATTCTTGGCTTCTTCACTTAGACCTACATGTGGGGCGGAGTAAATAATGATGTTCAAAACCGAATAACCAACTACCAGCTTGACTAGGATGATCCTATCCTCTCGTCACCAAACGTCGACCACTCCATTTTTAAGGTTCTTATCAAATGCTTACCTCATTCTTATTGTGTTATATTCACGTGTATCATAACTTGAAGCATGTGTTCTCCTTCCCCTTCACCTTCTGACCTATCCATTTGGTCTCCTGAACTCATAAGATATTTACACGTCTCCTAGTCATAGTATTAATTATCTCTCTTAATTTTCCTGTTAAGGAACCTACATTCCAACTACTTAATTGAACTGTACTATCATCATCTAGCCTCATTGCCCCTCTCATGCATTAAGAAAGATGCGAAGACCCTTGCTCATTTATCATTACATCGGGGAATTGATGTAGCGTGCCACTAAAAGAGTGACGACTCAGCCCTTGCATATTAAACACCATACCCGAGCCAGGATACGACGCGCTACTAAGAGAGTGGTGACTCAGTCCTTTCTTATTTATCACCAAACCCTAGTCTCGATATAGTGCATTGTTAAGAGTTACGCCCTGATGAAATATCATAAGGTTCCATATCTATGAGGGAGGCTATGTTTTTATGTCGGCTCACCAAGCCTATCACAACCCTCCTCCTTTACCCTGGCTTAAGGCAAGATGCATAGAAAACTACACATGCGAAATTCCCTTAAATAAGATAGAGAAGAAATAATAATAATAAACAAATGTCATAAATAAAATAATAAAGTATCTCAACTAATCCAACTGGTTGTCACATTTATGTTTATTTCAATTTTACCAAAACCAAAACTTTCCCATACATCCATGACATCATAAGAATCAAACCTATTAACATTTTGAAGATCTCAAAAAAGAGTTTGAAACTACCTAAATAATACGGGATGAGGTAATGATAGAGAGCATGATAGCGATGTTCGTTTTGGATTTTGGTGTAAATATTACACCAAACGATATAACTCCTTTTCCTTTAATCGATCTATTCTAGTTTTACGTAAAATTGCCGAATAAGATCTCTATATTCATGAGTAGTTAAATTAGATTGGAGATTACAAGACATCAAAGTTACTTCAAATATTTATGAACTTCTCTCTTCATTAACTGTTCCAAATCATTGAAGTAATTGCTATGCTTATTGGGTGCTTATAAATCTTTGAACCCTGGATGTTAGTTAGTAAATCAAAGATGATGATAGTATTGTTAATGTTTATTTAGCGGATTCCTATATTATACTTGAAACCATTCCAGAGTTGCTTTATTTATGGATAGTAAAAAAAGGATGTGATTTAAATCTTCTGCATGTAATAAGCATAGATTGCACTTCATATCAATACTGTTATTCCATTTCTTATTTTATCTTTAGTGTTGAGCATTGCCGAAGGAGCACACAGACTTTTTAGAAGCAAATATGTTATTCTAAATAAGTTTACGCGAACTAAATTCAGTAGATCCAGTTCTAACATAAACTCTATATATACGGATTTAAACTCAAAGCATCCATTAGCATAAGGCAATCAAAGCTAGAAATACCTATTCGTAAAGTGGTGAATATTAATATTTGGATGGTTTCAGCTAGAGGGTAAGCAAATAGTTACCTCTTCTCAATTATTATTAATTAGAAGAAGATAGATTTGAATTTTGGGGCCACTAACCATTGATAAATACCGTCAAGCCAAAGTACCAGCTAATGATGATCCACTCAATCATGGATCGTCCCTCAATCTAGTTCCTTAACATTGATTTTCTTCTTGTTTATCAAAATTGTACACCATTGTCTAGCTTTTAACAGAATTTTCTAAATTAGATGCATTGTTCTTACATTGAATAACCTATAAATTCTTTTAGCTTGGTATTTATTATATACCCATTTTTATAAAGGCTATCCCTTGCAAAAATTTCCAAACCAATTTTGTTGCAGTTACTTTGGCCACATCGTCCAAACTACTTATGTCAATTCCACTTTCAGATACAGTCCCGCAAGCTAAGACTTATGACATTTTATGTGCTTTCGATTTATAAATGAAATTAGACTATATGTTATTACAAATTAAACATCTATCTTTTCACTTTCGTTCCACTCGTTAATTCTTGATTCAAACATTAAGTTCTCCACATTCTGTGCTATTATTTTACGTTTTACTCTAAAATTTTATTTTCATTTCAAACTACCCATCGATTGTCTATTTACTATTATTATCTTTTACACTATTAGCATGACCATTCTTCTCCTTTCCAACCGATACCATTCCAATTTTTATTATTGTCGGCATAAAACCTAAATCAAATGAAGCATAACCTTCCACTTAAGTTAATTAAATAAACTGCTTATCTCTTAAAATCAAGGCAATAATCTGTAACAACGTACCATTTCAAATGATTCGTATCAAAAATACATCACCCTAAACTGTTCAAAAAGCAAATTGTCAACGAGGATTTAAAATACAGGAATAAAAGAGATGACAACGGATCATGACGTAGAATCTCACAACAAAAGGATAAAATATAATAATCATATAAATAAATCATAAATATGTTTATAATATGCATTTTATTTTACAATATCTAAATTAAAAAATTATCAGACATACCAAGTAATACAACATAATAATACTAGAAAATATGAACTGTCAAATCCATCTTCATAATCATAATAATATCTTTAAATAAATTGATGCCACTCAGGCTAGCCCGAGCATAAAGAAAAATAATATATTCAAGTCAAAATTTAAATCAATTCAACATTATATTTAAATAAGTGAAAATTAGTGTCACATCCCTATTAAGTTTCAAAATTAGGCTCACATCCGGTCATAAACTTATTATAAATTTAGTCCCTGTTTTCATTTTTACGTGTTATTCATAATATTTGCATACATGTATGCAAATATTCTGAATGAATATTTGCATATATGTATGCAAATATTTTGAATTTTTGCATACATGTATGCAACTATTCTGATGAATAGTTGCATGCATGTATGCAAATTTTCTGAACGAATAGTTGCATACATGTATGCAAATATTCAAAATAGTCGCATACATGTATGCAACTATTCTGAACGAATAGTTGCATACATGTATGCAAATATTCAAAAAAATTGCATACATGTATGCAACTATTCTGAATGAATATTTGCATACATGTATGCAAATATTCTAAATTTTTGCATACATGTATGCAACTTTTCTGAACGAATATTTGCATACATGTATGCAAATATTCGTTCAGAATAGTTGCACACATGTATGCAACTATTCAAAATATTTGCATACATGTATGCAACTATTCTGAACGAATATCAGCATACATGTATGCAAATATTCTAAATTTTTGCATACATGTATGCAAATATTCTGAATTGTTGCATACATGTATGCAAATAAAGTTGAACTAACGTTGATGAATTGTTGCATAAATATATGCAGTTTTTCAAAATAGAAAAATAGGGACCTAATTTACAATAAGTTTATGACCGGATCTGAGCCTAATTTTGAAACTTAATAGGGACCTGTGTCAAACGGACCCTTTAAATAAATCGTTGCATGGTCATTTATATTTTAATAAAACATTATATTTTCATGTTACAAATCAATTCAATATCAGGTTCAAATTTCATTTCACATTATCATATCTTAAATCGATTCAACATTGGATTCAAGTTTCAATTCATAATTTCATGTCATAACTTAGTTAAATATTGGGATTAAATTTCAATTTCATATTTTCATGTCACAAATCAGTATGTAATGGTAATGGCTTTATATTTAAAACAATTTCAAGCTCAAATAGTTTAGATTCAAAATAGTCTAGGTTAAAGTAGTTTTAAATATAAAAACATTTTTAATTAAAATAGTCTAAGATAAAAATAGTTTTAACGGAAAATAGTTTGAAATAAAATAGTTTAATGGAAAATATTTTTAATAGAAACTAGTTTGGATTAGAATAATATTAATTTGAAAATATTTTTTTAATAAAATGGTTTAGAATACAATAGTTTTAATTTGAAATAGTTATTTTTGCAAAACCATTTGAACCTAATTTCAAAATTTCACTTTTGTCGGTCTCAAATCTCATGTTCCAGTTTAAGCCAAATTGCCAATTTCAAGCTTCAATTTAACCAATTAAAATTCCAATTTCCCAATTCAAAATCAACTTCAATTATAATGATTTCAACCTTGAACCCCAATTCAAGCACATTAACATTAAATTGGTTCAAATTTTAAATTTCAGACTTTTAGATTCGATACTTGAAATAACTCAATTTCATCTGACCAAATTCAATGTCTATCATTTAATTTTATACCCTATGACCAGGGGGTTAATTAAATTTATATTATATTACATGAGTATATATTATTTTAACCTATATCCAGTGTCATATGTATATATTTGTTTCTTTTTAACCTATATCAGGTGTCATAGGTGTATATCATTCGAACATATTTATTAGTTCACGTGTTAAACGTTCAAATGACGCATATACTAATTTATACAATTCCAATGATATACAGGTTGGTAACATGCATACATAATAGTCAACAATCATCAGAAGTATAGAAACTCAATCAATCATCATATCAACCAATAAGCATATACAAGCAATTAACATATAAAATGACAGATATATCACAATAGTTGCTAGTTACCAAATGCCGGTGTTTAGCGAGCAATTCGATTTCAATGACAATTTAAGTGTCGATTCAGTTTAATATCAATTAGAATTCAATCCAAAACATTTAATTTCAATGTATATTCAAGTTTCCGAATAGCCTATCATAAAATATGTCATAATAATATCAGTTTTTCATATGTTGGGTGTTAAGCTATGGTTATATTTGGTTTCCGTGATAATTAAAATTTCAAATAATAATTAAATAAATTATATTAGAATATAAATTTAGTTTAACTTGCAATGAAAATCTTGTTACTTTTTGAATGGGTCTAGACACCCACCTTTGATCTACAGCCTCCAATACCAGGCAAACTAGTTCCATATTATTCGAAATTTCAATATGAGTCCAAAGAAGAAATCGCGCGTCAATCGGAGCTCGTATGACAAGGTTATTAATGTTATAAGATATGAGTTAAATTTAAAATAAAACAAAACACAATTAATATAGTTAGTCCTCCTATTGTCACCTTCTCCTGCTCAGTCGACCACAATGCGAACCCTAAACCTTTAACAACTGTAACTTTAAGCCGTCGCCACCAATGCTTCCGAGCATCTGACCGAGATCCAACCCCACCGTTAAACTCACCTCCCTTCCTCTACTAACACCCCGAACCACACCACCTCCGACTTTCTCTAGGACCATTGCCACCCCTACATCCCGCCACCTTCAAGACATAATTTCAACGATTTCAACTGACTTTGGCACGATCCAATCTTACATCGTATCGATATCGTTGGGCTCTCGACTTTCCTTTTGGTTCCATCATGATTCGATGCAAGATGATGATGATCAGAGAGGGAGAAGATAGATGGTTTGCATCCATTGCAATAAAGGGTGGCGACAATGAGTCATCGCATCATATGGGAACGAACTTTCTTTTCTCCAGTTGGGACTAGGGTTTTTCCCCGCTGCCTCTTTTTCATTCTTTTGCTTCTTCTTCTTCGAACGTTCCTTTTTCCCTACCGACTACTATTTCATCTCTTCTCCCTCTGATTTCTTTGATCCATCTTTCCCAACCCTAGCTTTCCCTTGTGGTTTAGTTTACCATATTTGCTTCTTTCAGAACCCCAATTTTGATTTCCAACTTCCGATCTACCTTGCTTCCTGGAGTGTCTAGGTCTTGACTTCGGATTCTCTATCTTGATCCCTTGCATATTTCCTTTCCTTCCTTGCTTTATTGTAGCTCTCTTCCTTGACTTTCCGCTGTTTGTGTCTTAGCTTTTCTTCCTCTTGCTATAGCCCATGTGAGTTCCTTAACACACCATATATTCTTGTCCTTCACCGACATATTGCTTTATCTTATCGTGACTTCACGTTCTCGGCTTCTCCCTAGCACTATCTATCTGGTCCGCATTTGATAAGGTTTACTCAGGCACTCACCGAAAGGCTAGCCATCTCCTCTCACTTTTGAGTTTGAATTTAGGCTTTAGATTGATTTAATCGATGTGCTACTTGTTTATCTAAGTTTCCCTAGCCAGGTGGTGATACTATAGGTGGGTTTTTTGGTTGTGGTCTTCTTTTGGTTGCTATTGGTTGTTTTTCTTAACGTTTGTCAGTATAGGGTCTGTGATCGTTTGTCAGTATAGCTTGAGTGGTTGTTTATCTAAGTTGGTTGTCTTGAGTGGTAGTGTGGTCGATCATTTTGAGTGTTGTGGTTGCCAGGGGATTTTGGTATTGGATCTGGTAAGTTGTTTACTTCGGAGTTACAAACGTTGTTGCTTTTTGGATTTCTATCCTCCATCTTATTGGGGTAGGTCGTAAGTTTTTTTCATTTGGCTATTGGAAGTTTGGCCGTGTTACTACTTTTGCAATGGAAGTCATTTGGTGATATCCTTATGCTATTGTTTTACATTTGAATTTGTAATATTTACACCCTGCTGGAGTAAAAATGTACACCTTGTGCAGTGATGCTAATGTGTATTGGCAATTTAGGCATGTTCGTCTAACTCATAGTCTGTAAATTAGTCTAGTTTTTCTATTTAGTAGTTAGACATCTAGCTTTACTCTTGGATCTTGTATGTATTTACTACTTGCTATAATGAAAAAGTGGACGGTCTACTATAATAATGGTTGGCCTTGCCAAAAAAGGACGGTGATAGGAATTAGGGTTCAGAATAATATACCATTATTTCTTGTTTTGTGTGCTTTATTTATAATAGAGGCTCGAACTCTCATTAAGGCTTGCCTAATAGGCAATCCTAATATCAAAAAGGCTTCCCAAACACAATGGAATAGGTTTCAGAGTCCATTCGATCATATACAGAAAATACCCTTTAAATTAATCAAATCACATTAAAAAATATCATTTGTTGATGTGGGGAATTATCATTTATTCATGCACGCCAACGCTCGAGTGTATGTTAAGTAGAAAAACGACAATCCAAAGTAATGAATTGCAGGGAGAACACAGGTTTTTTAGTATTTCAGCGCAAATACCTACATCCACTTTATAGTAATCATTCATCATATAACAGCTGATTACAATTGTTGTACAAGTTCGGACAATATTTGTGTGCAAAGTTGTACAATAGAACAACAAAATATTTGTTAATTCTAAATTTTGATCAAAATGCCCTTCTTCTTCTTCGTTGAGCAAAAAAATGGAGTAATGTCCAAAAAGTAGCCTCAATGTCTGAGAAATTTCAAAGATATCCAAAATAGTCCAAAAACAGTATAGATGTCCAAGAAAATGTCTAGAAGATTTGGCAAAAATCCAGAAGATCTGGCAAAAACAGTATAAATGTCCAAGAAAATGTTCAGAAGATCTGGCAAGCAAAAACAGGCGATTCATGCATGTTTTCCATCCAGCCAGAAGATCTGGCAAAATCCAGGGATTTTGAATCTCTTACCAAATCTGCCACTTTTCACATCAAAAATCCTGGGTATGGAGTTGTGCCAATTTCGAATCTGCCTGAGTCGATCCACCTTTTTTCCATACCAGATTTTATATCCCAAATTTTGAATCCCTCTTGCCTTTCCAAATTTGTCTTGTTTGCTAAGTGATCGACTTGTGCTGGAGACGTGACTTTCAGCTATTTTCCCATGCCGATCACTATTTTTTTTCGTGCCAAATATGATGATCGACTACTTTGCCAGATGTGATCAGCCAAGCACGAACATGTCATTTTCGATGATTTTCACATGTTGGTCACCTAGTTTTGGACGTGCTAAACCAGAGTTTTGCCAAGTGCCATATTTTGATGTCGTGGGCCGCGAAGCCATTTTTTGTGATCGTACCATGCCGATCAGCTGTTTTTGAGTGTGCGACACATTTTTTTGCCAAATGCCATATTTTGATGTCGTGAGTCGCACAAGCCATTTTTCGTGATCATGCCATGCCGATCAGCTGTTTTTGAATCCGCGACACTGTGTTTTTTTACCAAATGCCAGATTTTGACGTTGTGAGTCGCGCAAGCCATTTTTCGTGATCGTGCCATTCTGATCAGCTGTTTTTGAGTGAGCGACATGGTTATTTGCCAGATGCTAGATTTTGATGCCGAGAGTCGCGCATGCCATTTTTCATGATCATGCCATGTCGATCAGCTGTTTTTGAGTGTGCGACACTATTTTTTGGAAAATGCCAATTTAACCAGTTTGATCGCGCCGTGAGTCGCACAAGCCATTTTTCGTGGTCAAGCCATGCCGACCAGCTGTTTTTGGGTGCACAAAACCCGATTTTGCCGAAATCCATATATTTTTCCACGACAACTTTTGCTACGTGATCGGACCGACGCGCTCAAGCATTTTGAGCTGATCGGACCGAGTCAATCGCATATTTTTACTGTGTCCATCGACGACGATTTTACAAATCAACGTCATTTCCAATCCTTTTCGAACACGTCGCGACTACAACTAAATCGCTTTTTTTTTGACGATGTTCTCGCCACTTGCACGCGTTGCTAACCATAATCCTGGCATGTGACAGCTTTACTAAGAAGCGTGTTAACACTTTTCCCCCCAAAAAATGTCTTGCTTGATCGAAGGAAGATGTATTTTGCGAGAAAACCAGAAATCCATAAACCAGAACCAGGAGAAGTCCGAAATGAATTTCTATAACAGGAAACCGAAGAGGCACGATTGCGCTGGATCATTTTGAAAGATAACTAGAATAACCAGAGTACTAGAGTAACCAAAATAGCCAGAATAACCAGATGAATCGCCTTGCTGAGATGATCAAATAACCAAACGAGCGGGATCCATGTAACGACCTGACATTTTGTCCGTTCTAAGTCGGTATTTAAACCAATTCGAAATGTTCAAAATGACAGATTGTTATTGGCTTACAGGGTTAAACAGAATTAATCACAGAATCACATAATACAAATATTGAAGTGGAACATAATATTCCATATAATATCAGAGTTGTATACAAAATTATTGTACAGCGGAAGAAATATATTTTTATACATGAATTTAGATGAATAAAATTTTGTACTTTATTGTTGAGCTTAGCGTGCGCATGCGTCTCTGCGTCTTCCCGTCCTCTCCAGTTTGCGAGCTAGTAACTCTAATCCTGCAATACTTAGGGCCTAACCCGAGTGTTCCATGCAAAATACACAAAACACCCGAGTCAGGATTAAACTTGTTTCAAGTCAGTAAACTTCGATAACACCAAATATAATTAGTTTAATCCCAATGATTATTTAATACTACAAGTATAATACCCATGGAACTGCCGAACTAAGAAAACCAAAGTGGATTGAATTTATGCATACATCAGTACGGACAGGTGGCAATAAAAGAATGTCATGAGGCAATGGTACAAAGTTAGGATATAGCCATTCATGTATAACTAAAAACATGCAGCTAGTATGCCTGAAGATACCACATATAAATACCCACTTATAAAAATCAAAAATCAAAAATCAAAAACCAAAGACGAGACAACCCATGGCTGGTGTCACACAAGAGAAAGGTCATGCAAACTAATGAAGTAAAGTGGACAACAAAAGGGGATGTACAACACTTATACGACATCCTAAGGTTCACATGTCACAAGTAGAATAGGAAGGGATTACACCAGTCAATATGAGTATGGAAAGTATCCGGCTTGTTACAAATTAGTAATAAAAATGAGATTTCAGTCCAGGCCCCCGGAACTAATCAACATGCACGAAAATATACAGTTCGACTTTGGTAGCAAAACTCAATGGTTCAGCAAGTAGAAATTTGGATAGCACATATATGGATTTCTAAGTAGTAACCTATGCAAGCATGAATCCTTTGAAGGTACTAGTGAGAAATGTTTAACTATATATACATACAATGTATAGAACAAGTTGCGCCCAAAATTTAAATGTTTTGATACTTTTGCTTAGATGGTATAAATCAAATTTTATTCACAAGTCATACAACACTGTACAACTTTGAAGGTGAGCACCTTTATTATAGTGTTTAACCACGCATGCAGGTATGAGTTTCACCTTATTTGTCAAGGTGTAGAAGTACTACCTTATTCATGTTCCAAGTATATGTCCTTTGTGGTGTCAACTCACAAAGTATATCTTTATAGTAGCGTGTGGGCGAGGTTATACAGACTCAATCAGGAAAATAAATAATGCAGCATGGGTGACTTGCGAAAGCGAGTAGCAAATTTCCACTACTGTCAAGTTTTAAGGGAAATTTGGTAGCATATTATATACGCCAGGAAAAAGGGATCCAAGTTTATCTTACCAACAAAGGACAGGGAAAGTATGAGCAGCTCAACAGAGAAAATTCATACAGGGCATCAATAGCGAAATGCATGCAAGACCATGTTATAGCAACTTCTCCATAAAATCGAATGGTGTATCAGCTAGAAAAAAACAAATTTGGTTTAGCATAGGGTAGTGTGACAGAACTATATGTACAATAACGGTGTTAAGCCATAAGCTAAGACAATAAGGAGCAAGAAAACATATGAAGAAAATAGTACACAGTAGCACACAACCCATACTCATTATGTTTAGTGAAACACGAAGTTTGCGAACTTGTAATCAGTCGAATCGTAAGTTAGCACAAACCAAAACAAGTGTTGATGTTGCAAATTAGGATTTAAGTTCAAAATAACCACCACTTAGATTTCACATAAAAAAATTCCAATTGTTTACACCAACGTTAGAATGCAATGTTAGGCTAAATAAACAATATTGTCTACTTGTTTCAAACTTCAAAAATTTACAAATAACGGTATTTTTTTCTTTGCAAACCAATCCTTCATTCAAAATCAAATTATACTTACCATTTATATTTCAAAATCAATTGAATCAAATTTGTTTCTAAATCAAATTGCAAGGTTTATCCTCCGAAATCGAATTTATTTCCAACTCAATTTTAAATACTCAAAGAAATTCATTTAATTAGTGACATTAAAAATGCTTGTTCTCTATAATGTTCATATTAAAATAATTTCATGAAAAGAATTCAAAGCTAAATATTCGAATCAGATAATAACGTTAACATCGTTTGTTTTTGACAAAGCATTCTTAAAAAATAAATTTATGGAAAGAAATTATATTTAAAAGTAACTCATATAACGTTCAAAATAGATAAATTCAAAATTTATGTCAAAATCCAAGCATACAACATTTCCTCAACACTAAATCTCAACTCAATAGAAATATTCCAGTAAGTTTAAATTATTTAACAAATATTAATACGTTTCTTTTTAATTCATATTAAAAATTTCATCTACAAAAGAAATTTTCCTTTATAAGTTCAAAATAAAATTAAATCCCGAATTCTAAGTTGAAAACCACATATAAATATTCGTTTAAACCTTAAATCGTAATTAATTTATATTTTTAGCTATCGAAATTTCTGGTTTGTTACAATCCACCGACTAGATGTCTGAAGCCTAAGGCCTGAGTCTCGTCATAGATTGAGGCAATCTTGTCGAAGTAAGACAAGAGGCCAAGATAGCCACGAGTGAATAATCTTATCGCGTCACTGACAAGTCCACCCGATATAACCATATGAAATGTGTTGACAAGACAACCCAGAACCCAATGAGCATGATCTGCCGATCAGACGCTCAAGATCCTATACTCGCCACAGATCAAGGTAATCTTGTCGAAGTAGGACAAGAGGCCAAGATAGCTAGACGCTTATTAAAGTTTGCAATCCAGTTTTAGGTCTCATACCTCGCAGGCATGTGTCCTTACTCTGCGAAGTAATCTTATTAAATTTATAAAAGTTAGGTTTTTTTAGTAAAGCCAAAAAGAAAACACAATGGTTCATCATCCGTAAAGAGCATGCCTAGTGGGCTAGCCTACCCCCATGCATGGGTAGGCGGACTTGACCATTTTTGATTTCAAGTTCATTCGTGAGGAAGAAAGAACGGTTTATCATTCATGAAAAGCATGCCTCGGAAGTTGACTATTCCAGCCACATGAGTAAGCAAACTTAGCCATTCAAAAGTCCAAAGTCGGGAAAAGTAATATTTTCATTAATAACTAGATGGGGTGGTGGTATATTGTCAAACAAAGAGCATGCCTAGGGATGCCTGTTCTCGTACATGGGTGTGTTGACTTAACCATCTAATAACCTAAATAACCAAAATAACAGGAAAGGAAAATATATCCAAAGGACCGAAGTCCTTAAAGACAAAACCATGGGACAAGACATGAATAACCAAATCCAGAGAAAGCCAAGAGAGCCAATGCTGTAGAATCAAGAAATCCATGAGATCCAAAAGCTGGAAAACTAGAAGTAAGAGAGCCATAAATGAGAAGCCCAGCATCCAAGAGCCATGAATCCAGAAACCAAAGAAAGCCAACATCCAAAGCCAATGCATCGAAGGCATAGAAAACCAAAATCCAAGAAACCAGAGAATCCACAAAAACCAAATCCAAGATACCAAAAAGCCAAGGACAATATCTAGAAGACCAAGAAGAACCAAGATCAAGCAACCAAAATATCCATAAAGCCAGAAGACTAGAAGTTGCAAGCTGAAAGATACTGATGCCAAGGAGACTTGCATCCAAGATGTCAGAGTCAGTAAGGGGTTCAGTTGATAACAATGCCGCTGAGACAAGTGCTGGTCCCGGGCCTATCCTAAGTTCCATGAGTGGGTTGTGCCTGTCTTGGCACCATAACCCAATTCCGAAAAAACCATGCCAGCTCTCCACATCTAACACGCTCTTCTATCATATCCATGAGATGTCGACAATTGTTTATCTCATGAACATCGAGATCATGAAACAAGCAGTGCCAACCAGTTTCCTTTTCTCTTTGAGTCGACTCCCTTGCAAGAGGCTTTCTGAAAGGAATAGCGGGATAAACTTCCAGGTAAATCTCCTCGAGGGTGTGAGTAACCCCGAATAAAACGGGAACTTGGGCTATTTCCAAGTTTTGTTGCGATCATTACCTGAAAAATCTTTACTAGCCCCAGAATCTTTTGCTTTGCCAAAATTAGATGGTTTGCCACCCGTAACAACATTAGCTTCAAGAACCTTTTCATCAGTTCTCGCATCCTCTTCTCGAAGAAATCTTTCATCTTCAAAATATAACTCGCCAAGATCCCTTGGCTAGTCCCAATGCAAAGAAGTCTTAAAGTCAAAGTTATCTAAAACACCAGAAACCGCATCCATCAAAACCATGGATGGGTCGGGTCAGTCGACCAAAGCCACCACAGCATTAAACCGTTTCAAGTATTTATGCAGAGTCTCACATGACTTCTGCATAATTCCATTTAGATTCATAATGCTTTTTGAGTGAGCGATGTTGACTCTGAATTGTTCCACAAACCTGCTAACCAAAGCATTCCAAGAAGTGATACAGTACATCTCCAGTTGCCTAAACAACATAGTAGCATATATGTCAAGTAAAGCGGAAAACATTTTTCCATGACACTCTCTGAAGCAGAGAGGACTTCTATATGACGAACATAATGCATTAAGTGAACAGTCGGATCCTTCTGACCGTCATAAGCTTCCAACACCGGTAGTTTGAAGTCCAGTGAGTTACGAGAATTCCTGATTTTCAAAGAGAATGGACTACGAGTTACACAATCTAAGTCCGAAGAAGTGGCACCGCCTCGAATGGATCGACGAATAACATCCACGATTTGAGATCCATTACCAAAAGCAAGCAACTTATTTAGATTATCCAAAGTGACACAGGTGCTCCAAGTGTTTAAGTCCAAATTAGGAATTGGTTGATTAGCGGGAAAATATCCGGTTAAATTCCAACCTGAGGAGCCACATCGGGCACAATCTTTACTCCCGAAACCTTGGGAGCACTACCATTCAAAGCTACGCGCATTGTCGCTTGAACAACATTACCAACAACGGAGCCTGCTACTTGACCAACCAAAGTGTCATAAGCTGGAGCGATGTCGGGATTAGGGGTGTCCCCGAGTGTAGCAGGACCGGCACCGGTCTGAGGATCGGCGTCGGCCTGTTGATTAGTTTGAGGGGTTGCCCCCAAGTCCCGAGTCGCATCTTGAGGAACACTTGTATTTGTTCCAATAATATCTGACTGGCCAATCAGCCTTCTAGAGCTTCTTATCTTATCCTCAATCCGAGAGAGAAAGGTAGTGAAAGCTTCTTCCTATCGATCGAGTCGAGACTTCAAATCCATAGCCAAATTCTTAATCATCCTGTCGACATCTTCACAAGTGATGTAATTCGAGGGAACTCCAGCTGAAGAAAGTTCTTGATTTCCTTCACCTCCTGCACCATGAGCTTCAGCAATAGCGTCGAGCTTCTTGCGCTTAACCATGATGAAAAGCGAGTAATGAAGGCGAAAATTGAACCAAAGTCAAAAACCAAAACCAAATCCTAATACAAAATTCGAAGACAAATCCGAGAATCCAATCCAAAGCAGAAGTTAAAGCCGTGCGCCCCCTACCTAGCGCGATAAATTGTCGACGTAGGGAATTGTCGCTTATTCGCGCATGCCGACGCCCGAGTGTATGTTTAGTAGAAAATGATAATCCAACTCCAAAGTAATGAAATGCAGGGAGAACACAGCTTTTTATAGTAGTTCGGCACTAATGCCTACATTTACTTTATAGCAATCATTTATCATATAATAGCTAATTACAATTGTTGTACTAGTTTGGACAATATTTGCATGCAAAGTTGTACAATAGAACAACAAAATATATGTTAATTCTAAATTTTGACCAAAATGCCCTTCTTCTTCTTCATTGAGCAAAAATATGGACCAATGTCTAAAAAGTAACTTCAATGTCCAAAAAATTCCAAAGATATCCAAAGTCCAAAAACAGTGTAAATGTCCAAATGTTATAGGGAAATGTTTGTGCAACGTTTAGAAGTTCATAAGATGTCCAAAATCTATGGGGAAGATGAAGGCAGCTATTAACGGTGCTTGAGAGCTTCAATTCCGTATACCAAAGTGCAGGAAGAGTGCAAATGAACCAACCCCTTTGTATGCCAAGCTCGGGGGTATTTGTAGGCAAGTTCTCAGTGTGTCAGCCCGAATTTCGTATCCTTGAGCGATATGAAATTCGCATCCCAAAATCGGAGTCGAAAAATCAAAATTTTACCCAAAATTCATGAAAATTGGAAAATCTGGTGAAAACATGTGTCGATCACGCCAAAAAACGTGATCGACGTGGTAAAAAAGGGTTTGCCAAAAGACTTGGCGCGTTTTCCACTTTTGAAATTTCAAATCCCAAAAATCGGTAAAAAATCCGTGTTTGGCAAGCAAAAACAGGTGATCTGTGCGCGTTTTCCATCGTGCCAGAAGATCTAACAAAATCCGGGGATTTCGAATCCCTTGCCAGATCTACCATTTTTAGCGTAAAAAATCCTAGGTATGGAGCCGTGCCAATTTCGAATCTTCCTGAGTCGATCCACCTTTTTTCAATGCCAAATTTTGTATCCCAAATTTTTAATCTTTCTTGCCTTACCCAATTTCCATGTTTGCCAAGTGATCGGCCTGTGTTGGAGAAGTGGTTTTTAGCTGTTTTCCCATGCTGATTATCATATTTTTTCGTGCCAAATCTGATGATCGACCACATTGCCGTATATGATCAACCAAGCACAAACGCGTGGTTTTTGATGATTTTCACGTGTCGATCATCTGTTTTTGGACGTGCCAAACCAGAGTTTTGCATTGTTCCATATTTTGATGCCATGAGTCGTGCAAGCCATTTTTCGTGATTGTGCCATGTCGATTAGTTGTTTTTGAGTGCGCGACACTGTTTTTTTCTTTAAATGTCAGCTTTTGATGACGTGAGTCGCGTGAGTCATTTTTCGTGATTGTGCCATGTCGATCAGCTGTTTTTGAGTGCGCGACACTGTTTATTGCCAAATGCCAAATTTTGATATCGTGAGTTGCACAAGCCATTTTTCGTGATTGTGCCATACCGATAAGCTGTTTTTGAGTGCACGACACTGTTTTTTGGCAAATGCCGATTTTACCAAGTTTGATCGTTCCGTGAGTCACGCAAGCCATTTTTCGTGATCATGTCATCTCGATCAGCAGTTTTTAGGTGCGCGAAACACGATTTTTCCGAAATCCATATATTTTTCCACGATGAGTTTTTCCATATGATCGAACCGACGCACCAAGCATTTTGAGCTAATCTGAATGAGTCGATCGTGTATTTTTACTATGCTAGTTTTTCCGAGTCCATCAACGACGATTTTACGAATCGACTCCATTTCCAATCCTTTCCGAACACATCGCGACTTCAAGCAAATCGCTTTGTGTTTTCTAACAACTTTCTCGACACTTGAGCGCGTTGCGAACCAAAATCCTAATGTGTGACAGCTTTACCACAAAGCATGTCAACAACGTTAGATTTGAACAATTATAAAATCAAATAAATCACTTTCAGTTTTACTTCAAAAGTTTACAATCATAATTTTGATTTAAACAAAATTTGAACTGACATCTAAAATCATTTTTTTCACGTTAAATTTGAGATACACATATTTAAGTAATTTAAATAATCAATTATACTCGTTGTAAAATTCACTATATTGCATTTTATATTCGAAAACATTAGTAAAATTTCCGAAAATCTCCTTATGTAATACATTACATTTCCAGCAATCATATTTGCCATTGCATAATTTATCAATTTCATAAACGAAATATCTGTTGGGCCGACCCAGGGACTAAATGCCCAAAAAACCCATTTTTATCTTTGAAAAGATATATGTCATTCTATATACTGTAATATATGTTTTTTACACTTCTAAATTCAATGGAACAATCCAAAAACCTCTAAAACACAAGTTTGTACCAAAAAAAATTCCGCTGTTAATTTTATTCTAAATTAACATCCACGACTATGATTTAATGACCATAAATATTATTTAAAAATTCATTTTTATTCCTTTTACTAAATTATACTTACATTTACAATAAAACTTTCAATTTTATTTTCCATAAAATATTATTTTAATAAAGCACTCATTTTTTAACACAAAATGTACGTTATTTTATATTAATCTATTAATTACAAATTCATTTTACTATTTTAAAATTAAAATTTCACATCAACTTAATTGCAATTAGATTCAATTTATTTTGTTTTTGTCTGATTCAAATTAACAGGAAATGAAATAATAATTATATATTTATACAGCGACTCTACACAAACAAGAGTTATAAGTTACAAAATTAATAATTGTTTCCATGCTATTAAAGTCAACTTATCCGTATTACATTTTAGATGAATAAAATCGTAAATTTTAATTTTATCAAAATTTGTTCAAATTTTATATTTAATTTGATATTTTAAATAATCAAAAGGCAGGTTGTTACAATCTCCCACGCTCAAAACGTTTTAGCCCTAAAAAAAGAATAGAACAAGGATCTAGCATTTTGATATATTTTATTAAATAGTCAACTTAAAAACATTTAATCTACTTACTTAGTTTTACTGTAAATTAGGAGATAATCAAAAGTTTTAATATTTTCAGATCTCTTTAAAAATAACTTATCTATAACTTTATGTCTTGACCAGTATAATATACTTTTCTCACTTTCAGAACCCTAAAATAAATATAAGTGATGTTGTAGTCATTACCAGAATTATTTTTCGAGCAAATGAGCGAGATCAATTAATATTTATGTTATTCTTACAGAATTTGGTACATATGTTAACCAGACGCATGCGTTGTTTATGTACTTGACATATTAGTTTCAACATTAAATGAAATATTTTAAAACTTTTCATACTCGATATTAAATAGATATTCGTTTTTTATTTTCCAAACATATCATACAATTTATAGTATCATCATACAAGTCTTTTTTTCCCATAAAATTTAAAGCATGAAATTTCTTAAATATAATTCGTTTATATAATATCACTAAATTTCATATTGAAGAACTTATATAAATCTCTTTTATATAAATATCAATCATTTTCTAAAAATTCAAAATTTTCGTTTGTAAAATTTTACTTCTCAAAAGGTAATTATCATTTATGAATAAAATTTAAAATTTTCAGCGTGGATATCTTTCTAAATGTGATTTAATAGTTATTCTCAATGTTACTTGTACTTAGAAAGATGACGATTTAAGTTACTAGATCTATTATTTGAAAATTTAGACAAATTCTTTTTAGTAGAGAGAGATAACGTAACGACTTTACGTAAAATCGCTTTCTATATAAATCATTTTCAACTATAAATAGCAGCATGTTTATTCCTATTTTGACTTCCTACATTTATTCAAAATAGAATTAACTTATAATGCAATAGGGAATCATACAAAGTAGTATCCTAAAAATATCGGTTATATAGGATTTTCTTAACATTTATTTGAATTTTACTTGGGTTATAGTTTTATTTCATTCTTCAAATTCATATCCTTCATTTATTTTAAAGCATATAATATAAATTTTATTTCTTAGTTAACATTCAAATCTTAACTTCTATTATGAATGCATTATTTAAGTTGTCATCATAATTTAGCATTAAAATGGACATCTTAATGTAATCTATATTTTATTCAACATCGTTAAATAATATTCAAGTCAATATTATCCCAATTACAATTAATGTTATCAAAGTTAAATTATTACAATTAAATTTCCTATTTACTACCATTTATACGAGAATCATTCAAGGTCAATTACAAATTACTGCAACTTAACATCAACTAATAACAACCAATCTATTTTATTTACGTATATAGGTATTGTTTCAAAATCGGTCCTTACATGGATCATATTTTTAAATTTTCTTAACTTTAATAATTAAATTTCTATATATTCCTTAAATTCATTATCTTTTACTACAAAAATTTCATATCTCGTATAGAGTAGAATTTTGATTTTCGTAAATATTCTACTTAGAATCAATTAGTACTTTCGGATATATTATACTAGAATGATTTTAATAATTTCAAAAACATTAATACTAGGAAATATATAGTTAATATTATACATATAGAATGAGATTATTGCTATTCTCATAAATATTTCATATTACAATTTTTCGATGACTAATTAATTTAAGGAAACATAAAAGAAAGTCTTTAAAAAAATTATTCCAAGATGAATCTCTTTTGTGACAACTGCCCTACACCACCGGTGCTTATATAACCCAATAGTACACCATGCAGACACTTGATTGATGTAAGATGGTTGTCAAAGGAAATAAATATTAGTTTAGAGGAGAAATGGAAGGAAGAGAATAAAAAGGGAAGAGGACGAAATAAACATAAGGCATAACCACAGAACATGTTGTATCTCCCTCAGTGCATCAGCTAAAATATAATTGAAATCACAGATTTAAACAAGCGGGGCAATGATAACTATATAAATCATATAGTTGGGTATGGTGGCTCATACAGTCATATTTAAATAAAGTTTATAAAAAAGATAAGTAAACTCACTGGGAAATTGTATAATAAATAGTCAATGTTGTCGTGGCTCCATAGTGTCATATAGCGAAATATACAATAGTAAAAGTATAAGTTGGAGAAGATGTCACCTCCTCCTTATCCACATGCGCAACTCCAGATAATGCTTACACATGTTACCTAGCCTACTCATCATGTCCTTGATAAGTACCTAGGGTATTAAGAGCGAATATAAAACCTTAGGTTAGACAATACTTCCGTGTGAGTGATAATCAAATATCAAAATACTATAAAAGTTATAATAGTATAAGACACAATGGGCATAGAGAATAATGCCTGACCCATCCTTGCATCCACAAAATTAGCACATATATATAATATATACTACTCTTTGATAATCACTATGGGTGTACATTACATCAGAATACTAGGGGTATTTAAATATTTGAATCAATAATATCCACATCGTATGATGCTCCTAAGGTGATAAATTATTAAGCAAACACATCATCCATCGTCACACAGTGTGTTGGATACACATAATATTTATATGATCCCATCATCAGATCAAGGAAGGCTACAGTCCTAGTTCCTCCTACTCAATTCCATGCCACTCAAACGACCAAGAATTAAACTATCTTATGATAGTCGTAGTGTAACGAACCGACCAATTCCAGATCCTAATCATCGACCCAAATAACATGTCTACTAACCAAGTATCAAAAATTATCGGGTCATTAATAGAAAGAAGCTAGAAGTTGAGAAATAGAAGGAAAGAAAAGTTAGAATAAAAGAAACGAAGAATACAAATATAATAAAATCAGAGTGAACACAAATCTCACAGCGAAACGAATAAAATATATTATATAACATAACTTTTGAAATACAAATATGTAACCGTATATACATACCATCATCAGAGTACAACACAACACATCACAGTGGAAATAAATAGTAGTTATCTAATGTTGAAGCCTCCTGCTCCAAGCTCTTCCAAGTGTATCTGTAAAATCCTAACTACTTGACCTGTCCGTACAAATTTGGGCATCCAAGAGTTTAGGGTAAAATAAAAACAAAAAAACTCTGAGTCAATCATGGGACTGGTGTGAGTAAACACCGACCACTTGGTTTAACTTTTAAAAATACCTTTTTAAAAGAAAGGACAATCGTAAGACTGATCCATACTTAAACACAGATGGGTTTTACCTTACGATAACCCAAAATATTCTTTGTGTCGAAACTTTTCTGATATTATAATAGTATCTAAATCAAATAAATACCAATCTAGCAAAACGCTTGCATCTCACACTCTGCATATGTAATATATAATTAAAAACCGTAGGGCTCTGATTGGAGAATGGATTTCCAACACGACAAGGTATGAAACTACCTTCCGGTAGTATATCTCTAAAGAGGTATATACTGGGTTCAACAAGAACATCTTGCAACCTAACCATACATAACCGGCCACTCGCTTAAGTGTACTGAATGTATTATCACCAACGGTTGTGATTAGCAACCGTTGCCGAAAGCATACAGCAACGATATAATAAGAAGAAATTGAATTTTCTATAGATTAGATGATAATACATCCTAATGGGTGTGAACCACATAGCCATGTTACCTGCCCGATTTTTGTCATTTATCGGTTAATGAGGCCTAAGGCTACGTCTTACCTTTATAACACCACAACATCATTCACTTTGAATGCCACATCGTCAAATACGTCAAATCACTAATTGAGGTCCCTTAAAATACACTAGGTGTTAAGCTAAGAGAAGTTTTCTTCTCCGCCGCCAACTATGGTATGTTTGAAGAAATCATCGTATGCGACCATTTAGAAATACTCTGTCAGACATCCATCCATATGCGTTGTCCTGGTACTGGAAAAACAGAAGGAACCATCCCATCAATCCATCTTAAGCAATTTCTACCTAGGATTAAAAGAACAGTCCTTGCATTTTACTCCATCTCCAATTATCTTCAGCATAATTTGATTCATAACACTTATGCCCACACATAGTGGTTTTCAGATAATAAACCTGATCCCGGTCTCTTCGTATTGAAAACGAAATATAAAATGGGCCAAAACTAGCTGGTTATTTAACTATCAAAGGAAATATCCATACAACCAACGATCCTATTTCCAAATGGAAATTCTACTGATCAAGCATCAAGAAACATTGAGACCTTTAAATTAATTAATTTTTAATTTATCATTTCCAAATTCCTTGTTTTCCATATCTTTCTCCAGACATTTCTCAACCCGTTTGGCCTCTTATAATTCTTGGAAAACATTTACACATATCGTAACTACTTATTTTCTATATTCCAGAAGGTGTCTCTTATCACAGTTGAAAAACATTTCCATATATTCACAAATTCTTATTCTCTATATCTATAAAATATACATTATTAACATCGGAAAACATTTTCATTTCTTACTTCCTCATCAAACAAATTATAGGGTGCCAACGTGGTGTACCAATTATCATTGCAAACCCGATAACTTCTATGGTTTGTTATGTAAATGCCTAAAACACCATGACTTAACTATTTCTGTTCAATTGTGCTAGGAAGTTTAATATATCAACATCATTATTTCTTTTGTTTGATATGATGGATGGCTCTAACAAAATCATCTTTAGAAAAATCAAACTAAGTACTCCTAATATACTATGTTAATGGCGATGTAAGTGATAAGACGATGGAAGGAAAACACAATTTATCGATCTTCGTTTTATAAATATGTAATCAAGGTTTTAAATCTCGGATATCGGTCGCATTTCGTCTCGGAGATTTTATAGACTCGGTCTCGTATCGAGGGAGATCTCGGACGAGATGAGTCTAACTCGGGAGTTCGTCTCAGATTTTCATCTCGGGTCTAAAAGTTCATATCCGAACAATCTCAGGGTACATGATATGTTAAAAATGATATTTTAACAAAATAATTTTTATGGATGCTATTAAAAACATAGTAACTTAAACTTAAAATGCAAAATAACTTTATTATTCTTTATTTTGTGAAAGTTCATTCATACTCTAAATGGTAATATGCTTAAAACAGAAATATTGTTAGACAGGAAACATTAAAAAGATCCAAAACATTAAAAAATTCAGCTAAATAGAGTATAAAATACATAATTTCATAAGTAACATGTATGTAAAAAGACGAATATGAAAATCGTAAGCATTGTAAAACATACACCAACATACAATATAGTCATTTAACATGCAAAAATTAAAATAACAAAAGATTGTTATGGCTAAATTTGAGTTTTTAATTATAGTTTTAGTTCGGGCACAAATTTAAATTTTAACCAAAAAACTAAGATCTCGGACGATATTCCAGTATTTCGTCTCGGTTGATATATCGTTCGATATTGCAATATGTCGGGCGATATATTCAGAAGGAGATTTAGAGTGATATTTGTTGTTTCATTTCGGAAGGAGCCTAAAATGAGATCTCGGAGGAGATCTCGGGCGATATTTGCGAGATTTGAAACAGTGTATGTAATTACTTTACCCTTATAGGGATTAATAATTTTGCATTGGTTAGAACAAATAAATGTCAAAACTAATTGAAGTTAATATAGCCGAGGCCATTGTCAGTCCAAGATATGTTAAACCCATGGTATCCCTGTTGAATGAAATTTCATCATGCTATGTTCCAATTGTTCGTCAATCCGCCACTGTCTCCGGTGAGTCCCCTATTTCACCGTTTCTTGCATCTTCCCCTAATGCTTGGACAAATTCAAGCAATTCTCTCTCTAGTGAAATTTTATTGGGAAAGCAAGGCTTTCTTTGTCACGATAATACAAAACTTGGGTCAGCTCCTAATTCTACAGGTGAGAAGTTGGTGACTAGAGCGATTGGTTTGTGTAGTAGTTTTTTGGCACATGGATCAAATGAAATTGTGTTGCCTTGTGCTGTGGATAACCAACTGAATGGTGATGCTGATGTTGTACGAGTGGTGTCAGCATCACTTTTGATAGAAAACCGTGATGCAAGTGATAATGTAGTGGTGGATGGTTGTACTGCGAATACAGTTGAAGCTACCATAGCTGTGTGTGCGCCCTCAAGCGACTAACTCCGGCATGTGATAATGTTCTTATGCCTGTTGCTCCTCAATTGGAAAGTTGGAAATCACTATTCACTTCCTTGCCCAATATAGCTGGAGATTACTCACCTATTGATTTCCTTATCCTTATGTCTGATCATGGTTCGATCTCTCCTCTAGAAATCTTTAATGAAGTCTTAACCTTTTGGAAAAAACAACTTGTTGGTTTTTTCCTTGACTCGAAATTGCTGGATCTGGACTTAATTGTTGCATGTAGGAATGCTTGGCACATTAGGGGTGGTACCTTTGTAGATGGATTGTTCTATTTGAAATTCTCTTCTGAAGAGGAAAGATCAAGAGTTTTAGAAGCTGCCACATCAATTATCGGTGGAAAGCCATTTATCATAACCAATTCGAGTGCGTCTGTGGATAAAGCTAGAGAGAAAGTGTTTTCGGTTCCAGTGTGGACCCAGTTTACACACATCCCGTCTGCTCTACAACCTCTTCTTAGCCTAAATTGGTTGGCTTGCCATGTCGGAAAGCTAAAATGCTTTGATTCGAACACTGTTGCAAGGAGGAATCTTGTTTATGCAAGAGCTCTAATTGTAATTACCCCTGATAAGCCTCTACCTTCCCAGATTAAAGTTTGTATTGAAGACCATATGCATCCTATGGATGTGGAATACAGGTGGAAACTAGACATATGCACAACCTGTAAATCTTTTGTTCACTCCTATGAGTCGTGTAAGGTTGGGGCTGCTGTGCCTTGCGTTAAGATACCCTTTCCTTATCTCCCTGTTAGAAAGTGGGCCCCAAAGCCAAAGCTTCTAACCAAGTTAGCTCACTTCCCCCGAACCTTTGGCTAATAGGGAAATAGTTGATGATCTTGGAATTGTTTGGAATGAGAATGAGGCTGCATGGGTTCAAGTTCATTCCAAAATGCATTACGATAAAGAAGGCTATTTCTTCAAGTATGTTGGAGATGATGGTAATGAAAAAAGACTTTTTTATTGACCTGTAGAGAATGAGTTGATCACTTGGGATGAAGGTGAGATTGGCGAGGAAAATGGTATTATCTTTCAGGGTGATTTTTTTTTTCAAAAATGGGTTCTTAATTGAATAACACGTATCATTACAATACATGTGTGTGTGTATAAATATATATATATATATATACATATACATATACGCCTATATACAAAATAAAGTACACATCACCAATCAATCATCAGGCTCTAAAACATCTGCAAACCACCTAAACCAGCCATGTAACTTAATAAACACAAGTAAATAAAAACAAATTAATAAAGAAATACTTGTTGCAGCATCATGGCACATGATCAAAAATCCTTTACATCATATTCTTCTAGCACTATCATTTTCGCCTTTTATAACAGCATGCATCAACACCATTAGCATGTAATGAATGGGAACCCATATAAGTAGTTGCTGCATCCCATTTGTAACCAAATCGATCGGGATGAAACTTAGGATATAACGAATATTTATTCTATGGCTTTTGAAGGTTACGTGAAGAATCTGGCTTTTCTTTGTTGATTTGTTTTACTGTTATATAACACCCTCCATGATAAAGCTTTATGATGTTCCCTATGACTTAGTGGAAACATAGGTCACTTAGTAGTTGTGACACCCCACGTCCGTTAATGTCACAATGCATTAAGTTCCACGAAGCATTATAGGTAAAAAGAAACAGAATCTCACAAGACAGATATATAAAAATAGCAGCGAAAATTTAAAACTTCATTGTTCAACAGAAAAACATCGTAGTCTCAAATCCAGTTACAACATCAGACTAAAACACTAGAACCAAATATGTCAAATAAAAACATTTGTCTTGCACTAAAAACCATCAAAGTACAGAAATGTAATGTCATAATCCCCATAAGTAGTCATAACAAAGTAGACAAGTAATCGAAGCGATACATCAAAGCAGATCCAGATCCAAGAAGAAACAGAAAAGAGAGGAAGTCGTAATCACGACTGAGCGTTCCCACCCTGAGAACCGAGGGGAAAGGAAGAGAGAGAAAAGGGAAACAAAAGGGTCAGACATAAAGTCTAGTAAGTCCAATGACTTTTAGCATATAAAGAAGTAAAAGTATCAAGATAGGTAAATAAACCGGATGAGAGATAACAATAACATACAACAGATACAAACAGGATGAACAAGATAAGAAGGATAAACGGGTTAATATGGACCATGCTATGGTTTTTACTTACTTTTCTCTGCACCAATACTGACCCCTACCTAGTGCGGGGTTCCCATTTAATACCAGAATTGGTTACTGACTGATATGAGCCCTACACAGCAGATGACACAAGCCAAACTCCTAAACTTGTGTCCCCAATTGACTAGGATTTTAAGAGGTTAAGTCTTACAGATTAACAAGTTCATATAAGCCCCACAGATTTAACAAGTTTACTTAACCTCACAGATTTAACAGATTTACATATTAACAGGTTCGTATAACCCCCACAGATTTAACAGGTTAAGTCCTATAGGTTAACAGGTTCATATAACCCCAACATATTAAATAGTTTACTTAACCCCATAGTTTTGACAGATTTACATAACCCTACAGACTTATCATATTCCACAGGTTACTTACAGTTCCATTAACATGTTCCACTTAATCTTTGAATTAAGCCTACATATTTACATGTTCATACACCCTAAATTTTCAGTCATATTCCACAGTAGAAGATATGCCCTAAATTTCCCTCTTTTATTTTCATTCTCAAACATTCCCCAATTGTCCCAGTTTTGTTCATACATATGTCTCTTACGAGATTGGCCTAGGCTTGAAGGTAGCCTAGACATATAAAATAAAAAAGGGAAAAGAGCGGGCGAAGAACAGAAATAGGCATATAATAACAACTGAACAGCAGAACACGGGTACGGAAAGATACATGTAATTACAGTAGAACTGTTTAGATATGAATCGGTTTATTAACAGGCATAGGCTCAGATCCAAGTTTATTAACAGGTCAGGATTACGGTTAAATTTTATATCTAAAAGTAACATAAACTCACAAAGATTGGATTTAAAGAACAGAGGATAATATGCTGATGTTGCAGAAGAGATTCTTGTATAAGTCAGATAAGATTTGTCTTGATTCAATCTAAGTTTCGACAGCATCTTCTTATCTTCATCTTAAATTTTTAGATCATAAGTTTGGGGAAGAATTATGAAGAAGTGTAATTGATTCGATAGGGGTGCATGCCTTTATATAGAGTACACAAGACAATCCTTAACCGTCAGATCTATATTTTTTAAATCCAATCGCTTAATGAAATAATGAACCTGGTTAACAAAACAGTCCAGAAATAGAAAAATTAACCTCGCCAGATCGTGTGTGGTCGACCCACCTACCACCTGGGTCGACCCACCTGACCTTGGGTCAACCCATAGGTCGACCCAGACCAGGCGTGGGTCGCCCCCACAACGGGTCTGGTTCCCACCCTTGCCGCCTTCATTTCTCGCTTGTCTTTTTTTGATTTATTTTTGAACCCTTTTGAATTATGTTTACGTATATCCTTCTTATATGTATACAAACTTCTAACTTTTATATCTTTCTCGTACGATATCCATTTTATGCAAACTCGGAGTTTATCTAAACCAGAATTCCAAGACGAACAAAATGGTACAGTTCGTTTTACTTAATTCCCAATAATTAACTAAGTATCCCTTTTAGTTTGTTGATGTTATTTAAAATTGTGGGGTGCTACATTCTCCCCTCCTTAAAGGATTTCATACCCGAAATCTCTAAGTCATGAAGAATGTTTATTACACCCACTTACAATCATATACTCATCCATCATCCACATGCATCCATTGTCCTTAGGGATTCCTAATGCTTGTATGAACATATGCAAAGGTGTGTGTGTACATGTCCTTACCCTAATGCGAAAATCAAGCAGTCCACTTACCCAGTCGACCTCCTAAATGTAATATGTGTTGGTTCCATGAATCCAAAATGTATGCAAATAGTCCTAGTATATCATGTAAACTGTATATGTGTGCACAATCATACGTCCAAATGCAACATCCATATGATGAAACATCCATTTCCACCTACTAAAAAATAAAATGCACACACACACACATCCATATGCAGCATGAGAGTGTTTGAGCCGATCTAGTGCCTAGTGTGTGTGTGTGTGTGTATGCATCCACGGACAGCCGCTAGCAACCACTTGCATCCGTCAAACATAACATGTCTCAGACACATGTTTACATCCATTGGTTTTCTACCTAAAGGTCGAAGATTTGATCGATAGGATACCCAAATGATAGTAGCAAGTAAGAATAAAAGCTTGGAAAAAGTAGTTAAGAGCATACTCTCGGAAAAAAGAGTACGAAGCGTGATTCTTATCTTTAGTCTCCCAAGTTGCATCTTCGCAGTCTTCTCCCCATTGCACTTTTATTAACTTAATCTCTCTGTTGTGCAGTTTCTTAACCTCTGATCTAAGTATATGGGTAGGAACTCGTCTAACTGTTGCCTCCTTTCCTACCTCCAATCCTTAAGCATGGTCAGCTTAACCACCTCTATGGTATCATAAAGACATTTCCGCAAATGGGAAACGTGGAAAAAGTCAGGAACACCCGCCAGTCTCTCTGGTAATCTCACCCTACAGGCCATCTGACTTATCCTCTATACTATGGGAAATGACCCTACAAACCTTGGCGCCAGTTTCCCTACAGGTCCAAAGCAAACCACATTCCTCAGAGGTGATACTTTGATGAAAACCATGTTTCCT